>JAUCMX010000006.1:7582061-7723031 GCA_033459395.1 Hemibagrus guttatus
CTGAAAATTCAGTTCCACACAACAGCACGTGAAACACAACCGGGACAAACTGCTACAGAGACATGATCTTAATTTCTACCCAAACGTCATGACATTTAATCTCAGCGAAGTCTGTTTCAGTCTCAGGTTGTAACACTACAAAGTGGAAAGAAGTTCAAAGGAGTGAAGATTTATGACTGGAGAGGAAACCGGAGAGAAGGTGAGAGGATTAGATAAAGAGATGGATTGGTGAGATTTGTGTACCTGTTGTTTTTGTAGCGGATGGTGAAAATGAGGAAGAGGAAGGACAGCAGAATCCCACAGGAGAGCAGCGTCCAAACTACAGCACACAGAACCGGAGACAGAGACCTGTTCTTCAGCTCCACCACCCTCTACACACACACACACACACACACATGCACACACACACACACACACACACACACAGACACGCGCACACACACAGACACACATGAACACACACAAATATTGATGGAGATAATTAATGCTATACACCTTCGATAAAGGAGGTCTTGGGTAATTGACACACTGACTGTAGGGGTGCATATGGAATAATAATATTGTGTCATTGTGTAGATTTGTGAGCATGTATGTGTGTGTGTGTGTGTGTGTGTGTGTGTGTGTATACCATAGAGAGAGTGCAGAGTCTCAGCAGGATGTCCCAGCTCTGCTGCTTGTTGACTGCAGGATGGATGAAGCAGGATGCAGAGTCGCAGTGAGCGCTGCAGTTTGGCCTGATCTCCATCACTGCCTACAGCTCACACACACACACACACATCCTGAGAAGCAAAATCAGCACTGTGAGACAAAATGCCACCTTAAAGTATTTTAATATAATAAATTAATATTTAACCAAAACATCTCAAAACATTTCCGATCATTTCACAGGCAAATTTCCCTAAGAAATTCAGATTTTATGAATAATCTGATTGTAACCACCACCAACTACACATGCCCCGCCCCTTTCCCATAGTAAGCCAGTATATCATTCATTCAGATATTAGAACACTGTGCATTAATTAATCATAAAAATGTTAACTAAACTAAATCCTCACAATGTATGCAGCATGCACTGCACTTTACTTTATTAAGATCACTGATCATATCACTTATTGCACTGTACTGATATGTCTCTGAACATCCTTGTACTCTACTGTATCACCTTCTGTATCATTAGATAATTCATAGTATTGAATATGTGCAATATCTCCCGCTTTTAGGACCGCACACACTGTTTACATCTTTTTTTGTCACACTATATCTAGGTTATAAAAAATAATCATTTGCTTCCTATTCATATCTGCTTAAAAATAATATTCAATCCGAATAATGTACTCCACTGTAAAAGATGTCCCAATATTTAGCATGTAATGTGATATTTATTAAAACCGGAACTATATACTGCAACGACTATACTATAACTCACCACCAGAGAGCAGTGCAACATTTCACTCATTCATTGCCTACCACTTATCCGATCTATTCTCGGGTCACGGGGATCTCAGGCGTCATTGGGCATCAAGGCAGGATACACCCTGGACAGAGTGCCAACCCATCACAGGGCACACACACACACACACCCCTCTCATTCACTCACACAATTTAGAGATGCCAATCAACCTACAATGCATGTCTTTGGACCGGGGGAGGAAACTGGAGTACCCGGAGAAAACCCCCGAGGCACGGGGAGAACATGCAAACTCCACACACACGGCGGAGGCGGGAATCAAACCCCCAACCCTGGAGGTGTGAGGCAAACGTGCTAACCACTAAGCCACCGTGCCAGTCAGTGCAACATTCAGTGCAACATTCAGTGCAACATTCAGTGCAACATTCAGTGCAACATTCATTCATTCATACATTCACCAATCAGCCATAACATTATGAGCAGTGAGAGGTGAAGTGAATAACACTGATGATCTCCTCATCATGGCACCTGTTAGTGGGTGGGATATATTATGCAGCAAGTGAACTTTTTGTCCTCAAAGTTGATGTGTTAGAAGCAGGAAAAATGGGCAAGTGTAAGGATTTGAGTGAGTTTGATGAAGGGCCAAATTGTGATGGCTAGACCACTGGATCAGAGCGTCTCCAAAACTGCAGCTCTTGTGGGGTGTTCCCGGTCTGCAGTGGTCAGTATCTATCAAAAGTGGACCAAGGAAGGAACAGTGGTGAACCGGCGGCAGGGTCATGGGTGGCCAAGGCTCATTGATGCACGTGGGGAGCGAAGGCTGACCCGTGTGGTCCAATCCAACAGACGAGCTACTTTTGCTCAAATTGCTGAAGAAGTTAATGCTGGTTCTGATAGAAAGGTGTCAGAATACACAGTGCATGACGGGTCAGGGCTGTTTTGGCAGCAAAAGGGGGACCAACACAATATTAGACAGGTGGTCATAATGTTATGCCTGATCGGTGTATATATATATATATAAATACAGTGGTGTGAAAAAGTGTTGGCCCCCTTCCTGATTTCTTATTTTTTTGCATGCTTGTCACACTTTAATGTTTCAGATAATGAAACACATTTAAATATTAGTCAAAGATAACACAAGTAAACACATCATGCAGTTTTTAAATGAAGGTTTTTATTATTAAGGGAAAACAAAATCCAAAACTATATGGCCCTGTGTGAAAAAGTATTTGCCCCCTAAGCCTAATAACAGCATCTCAATGGGATTGAGGTCAGGACTTTGACTAGGCCACTCCAATGTCTTCATTTTGTTTTTCTTCAGCCATTCAGAGGTGGACTTGCTGGTGTGTTTTGGATCATTGTCCTGCTGCAGAACCCAAGTTCGCTTCAGCTTGAGGTCACAAACAGATGGCCGGACATTCTCCTTCAGGATTTTTTGGTAGACAGCAGAATTCATGGTTCCATTTATCACAGCAAATCTTCCAGGTCCTGAAGCAGCAGAACAGCCCCAGACCATCACACTACCACCACCATATTTTACTGTTGGTATGATGATCTTTTTCTGAAATGCGGTGTTACTTTTACGCCAGACGTAATGGGACACAGACCTTCCAAAAAGTTACATTTTTGTCTCATCAGTCCACAGAGTATTTTCCCAAAAGTCAAGATGTTTTCTGGCAAAACTGAGACGAGCCTTTATGTTCTTTTTGCTCAGCAGTGGTTTTCGTCTTGGAACGCTGCCATGCAAACCATTTTTGCCCAGTCTCTTTCTTATGGTGGAGTCATGAACACTCACCTTAACTGAGGCAAGTGAGGCCTGCGGTTCTTTGGATGTTGTTGTGGGGTCTTTTGTGACCTCCTGGATGAGTTGTCCCTGCGCTCTTGGGGTAATTTTGGTCGGCCGGCCACTCCTGGGAAGGTTCTCCACTGTTCCATGTTTTCGCCATTTGTATATAATGGCTCTCACTGTGGTTCGCGGCAGTCCCAAAGCTTTAGAAATGGCTTTATAACCTTTTTCAGACTGATAGATCTCAATTACTTTCTTTCTCATTTGTTTTTGAATTTCTTTGGATCTCGACATGATGTCTAGCTTTTGAGGATCTTTTGGTCTACTTCACTTTGTCAGGCAGGTCCTATTTAAGTGAGTTCTTGATTGTGAACAGGTGTGGCAGTAATCAGGCCTGGGTGTGGCTAGAGAAATTGAACTCAGGTGAGATAAACCACAGTTAAGTTATGTTTTATTTCCCTTAATAATAAAAACCTTCATTTAAAAACTGCATGATGTGTTTACTTGTGTTATCTTTGACTAATATTTAAATGTGTTTGATTATCTGAAACATTAAAGTGTGACAAACATGCAAAAAAATAAGAAATCAGGAAGGAGGCCAACACTTTTTCACACCACTATATATATATATACAAAATATATATATATATATATATATATATATATATATATATATATATATATATATATATGTATATATATATATATATATATATATATGTATATATATATATATATATATATATATATATATATATATATATATATATATATATATATATATATATATTACGACATGTAAACCTGACTGAAATCAAGCATCGTTTCATGACAAAACATTCACACAGGAATTCACAGCCTTGAGAAATGAAGACGAGAATTTTTTTTTAATTATTGGGAACCCACCCTTTTACATAATTGCAACTCAGCGTAAAATACATAAACACTCCACTCCTGAATCCTAAATGAGAGAGTAGACGGATAACAAACAAAACACACAGGCCAGTCTCTAGTACACATACACAGCTTCATCACATGCAAGCACGTATGCAGCATATACCTTAAACTAGTGAAAGGATCATGGTTAAAAAAGAAAACAAGGGATCTCTGGACACGTCTGCAGAGCCGGTGTGTGTGCTGAATTGAGGTGCAGTTTGTGTAATGGTTTAAGCTTAAATGTTGCATGGACTTGTTATGGAGACGACGCTGCCATGTTTCTATAGACTGCAAAATCTCCTGAGATTAACTGTGCACATTTGTGTGTGTGTGTGTGTGTGTGTGTGTGTGTGTGTGTGTGTGTGTGTGTGTGTGTGTGTGAGTGATTACAACATTACTGAACATGTTGAGGGTTTCACATGAAAACGCTGGATGTATGCTGGATATTTGGCTTTTGTCTGCATGCCATGGAAAGATCTGGAATAAACTTGAGGGAGTCGACTGTCCTAGAACCAGAATAGTTTTAGCATTTAATCCTCCCCTATAAGTTCTTTTTTAGTTCAACAAAAAGAAAATTTGTCTGTTTTACAAAGCAGAATTCCAAGAAGAAGCCGTTATATCCAGCGTTGCCAGGTGAGACCTCGTTACACATAAATACCTTCTTTTGAATCACAGTAAACCTGAAACATGCTCTTTAAGAACAGTTACTCATAGAAATGATAGATTTAACTAAAGATTATAAAGCTATAGATTATATATTATATAATCTATAGCTAATATTATATAGCTATTATATAATTCAGCTATAGATTTGGGGGAAGTGGTGGCTTAAGTGGGCTCTGGGTCGTTGACCAGAAGGTCAGGATTCAAGCCCTGCACCACCAAGCTGCCACTGTTGGGCAACTGAGCAAGGTCCTTAACCCTCTTTGCTCCAGGGGCACTGTATCATAGCTACCCCTGTGCTCTGACCCCAACTTCCTCAGCTGGGATATGTGAAGAACAGAATTCCACTGTGCTGTAATGTATGTGTTGCGATAATAAAGGCTTGAATAAACACTAAATTAATTCCCAGAACATCTGATCTCTCACGCTATTGCTTTTCTCCTGTAATAAAGAAACGTGTTCCTGTTCAACTCTGACCACAGTGTAACAGCTTTTAATGATTTCATATCGGACATTTCGAACGCAGGTTAATTACAGGTTAAGTACTTCTTGTACTCTTCTACAGGAAGGAGCAAATTCTTTAAACAGCAGATTTTTCATTTAGGTTAATTCAATTAATTCGGAAACCTAATGTCACCTTATCCACATAAATACTTTAAGTCTTCTTCCCCAGAGGCCATAAGATGGAATTTCCTCCTGTTTTGTTGTGCCCATGTTCAGCATTGAATGTCTTTGTCATGTTCCTCTCCACAGTGGTGATTAATTTGATTAGGGCTGAAACGATTACTCGAGTAATTTGAGTAATTCAAATACAAAAAATCATTGAGGCAAATTAGTTGCCCGAAGCTTTGTTTAGTCCATTTACTGTAACTACACACAGAGCACTGTGTTTCCCCATGGACCGTTATTACTGACGGGACAACCCGCTAAACTCGGGGAGAAAAGATTCAGGCCAAAGAAAACGGCAGAAAGTTTTCAAAGTTTGGGATCATTACAAACTAAAACAGAAAGAAAACTCCGTACAGTGTGATTACTGTAAGATTGAACTGGTTTACCACAACAGTACAAGTTCCATACTTCAATATCTCATTCCAACACACAAAGTCCACAGGGGTCACACAAGCTAACGTTTTGCATTTGGACTTAGCTTAAATCAATATGACGGCTAGTTAAAATTAAGGCCCGGGAAAATGTATGTGGATTGTGGCTACATGTAGTGACTATTTAAGACCGTAAATCAGTATGGTGGCTAGTTATGATGTCCCTAATTTAGCTAAGTTTTGTGTATAGATTTTATGTGTATAGAGTCTTGTTCTTTTTCCAGGTTACTTTCCTGTCCACTAATGCTTGCCTCTTAGAAAAGCCACAAGTCTTCCAGGAAGACAGTAAAGGCTTATGTCCTGCTTGAGCTGTAGTTACACTGAAACTTGAAAGTTGCACAACATAAATGCAATGTTTAGGTATTATTATTATTATTGTTATTATTATTATTATTATTATTTTGTTTTAGGTTGTACTATGTTTACGTTTTTTTAAGTAATTGTGTTTTTTAATTTATATTTGTATTTTGAATGTAATATGTCAATTAAATGCACTAAATGGGTTCAGCTTTTATTTTCATTTTTCCAAATAGGAAACATCTTAGTTGTTCATTTGAAGAGGCCTGTCTTATTTTCTCTTACATATTTAGTATTCCTCTTTAATAAAGAAAAAGTACTTCATCCGATTACTCGATTAATTGATGGAATAATCGGTAGAATACTCGATTACTAAAATAATCGATAGCTGCAGCCCTAAATGTTTAAAGTAGACACTCATGGATTTAAGAATTTGTTTTTCCCTACATTCACAGAAAAGTTCCACGAAAACAAAAGCATTTAGTTTGTTTCACACAGATGTTTCTATCTTCAAAGTAAATGTTGATATCGAACCCATTTCTGCTCTCTGAGATGCTCCAAGTGCTTGTCCATAAGTATCTAAAATTTATCTTCAACCACTACCATTCAGTGTAAGGTTATCCAACAGAGGGAAAAACACATGTCTCACACTGAAAGCCAACAGAGTCCTGACTCATTTTATATCAGATTTGTGACTTGTGATAAAATAATCCAGTTGTTTATACTGAATGAAAATGTC
Source organism: Hemibagrus guttatus (assembly GCA_033459395.1). Lineage (NCBI taxonomy): Eukaryota > Metazoa > Chordata > Actinopteri > Siluriformes > Bagridae > Hemibagrus > Hemibagrus guttatus. Next base: position 7,588,991 of record JAUCMX010000006.1, read on the forward strand.
AGATACGTCGATTTAATGCCAGTGTACTGCTAATAAGGTTAAAACACTAGTTAAATACACCTTTATATTTTTTATAACACAGTTTTTGGTGAATCTAATTGCTTGGAAGGTGTTGATTTATTTCCTGTAACAGCAGCTCCTGCTCAAATATCAGGCTTAATGTGCCTGTTTTAATACAATATTGTTTCCATAGTAACGGTAACTCATATACAGGGTGGATACTTGACATAATATATGTCCAATTTTAATAAAGAGATTAAAAACTTGATATTTAGGACGTAGAATTGTAGGTATGGTGCAGTTTAATTAACATTGAGCGAAGATGTGGTCTGAACATGGTTAAGATGATATCCGCACTGGACTACATTACCCATCAGACCCTGCATGTCACATGATCACAACACTCACATCACATGCCCCAATCACCCTCACCTGAGTCCCGTCTCACGCTGAAGATCAGCCCTATTTAAGTTCCTGTGTTTAAGCGTTTCTTTGTCTAGCTTCTGTTGTCGTGTAATGGTTCATAGCCTTGCTACTATTTTTGCGCGTCACTGTGTTTGTTCCTTCTACTCTTCATAATTATAGTCTACACTTGCGTTTGTACCTGTGAATACCAGACAAAAGGAGTCTACAGTGTTGTGCATATTTCCAGATGGGAATGTCTTCAGAATGGAGGAATAAACAGTCTGTGGTTTGTCTAAAACATGACAAGCAGCATTTTTTTTTTGGTCTTCGTGATGAGGAAACTGTTACCTTATTGCTGCCACAATGTAACTGATAACATGAACGAACTTGCTTTGCAAACCTCTGCAGACATCCTTCGATGCAACTGTAACCGGATAAAAAGTGTGTGTGACGTGTTAGGCTTTAATTAACAACAAACTGAACTTCAGGTTATTAACTCCATCGCTGATTATTTTCACACAGCATTACCTTTCACCCCTTACATATCATATGACACATGAGTTCCACTCTCATCAACTCCTCATGAGTTTAATGTCTCATTTTATGTGGAAAAAAACACATCTCTGAAAGTGTTTATAAGACCAAATGAATAAGCGTGTCTGATATTTATGACTTCATGGTTGTAAACAGTCTGTAAAGTGTCACCTCTCTGCATGAGTAAGCATTAGTGGTTAAACATCTATCTGTTTAAAACGCCTTAGGCATTCTATTGCTCAGTTACACACACACACACACACACACACACACACACACACACACACACACACACACACACACACACCCACCACCACCACAAGCAACTCTTTTCATAATATTCTTCATTCTATTATTAAAGTCTAGTTGATTATGATAAACCATGCTCATAATCTGAACCATGAAACACTAGTTTAGTTATACATATATATATAAAAAAAAACAAGCTACTTACTGAAGTGAGAAATGACTGTAGACAATAATAAATGTGTAAATAAATACACAAAGGCCAGATTTAAAGCATATGCAGGTGCATTTCCTGTAATGTTTGCTAATAAATCGACCAAAATATGAAGTTTAATAAAACATGACGCTAGCTGAGACAAAAACAATGGCTGTTAATGTCATGCTATACACAGGAACGCAGACGAGCAGCATATCGATCCGTTTTACGACACTTCCAAACCTGTTTGTTCAGAAAGAAAGAATCTGAGTGAAATGTATACTTTTCTTTGTTTTTTATTTGTGATTAAATGGACTCAAGAACCAAAAAAAAAAATGACTTGGTTGAAGGTGTAAGTGTGGGATGGACAAATACTTGCAAAAGGTTTTTTTTGTTCATTAGTCAGAGATATGAAGTGTGGCTTAGTGGTTAGTGTGTTTGCCTTTGCACCTCCAGGGTCAGGGGAGGAGTTTCTATGGTCTCTCTGAGCTCCAGGGGTTCCTATGGGGGCTCTGGTTTTCTCCCCAGTCCAAAGACAGGTGTAGGTGTAACGGAGGCCAGTGGTAGGTGCTGTGCAGGTAAACCTCACTCCTCTGATCTCAAGAGGCGCACTGATGCTAGAGGCTGCAGTCTTTAGCCTCCTTGTTAGTGTGCCTGTCTCCCATGCCCGAGACCTGCTCGGAGCGGTTGCGAGTAGGACCCAGGGGGGTTACATAGGCTGAATGGCATCTCTAAATTATTTAGTGTGTGTGTAATTGTGCCCTGTGATGGGATGGTGAGCCTGTGGATAAGCAGTAGAGAAGATGGATGGATGGATGGGTGGATAGTCAAAAATATAATAATGTCAATAAACCTGATTGGATATTAAAAAATGGTTCCTTTTCCTGCAGTTTGCATTTAGTCTCTTAAACAAGGCAGTTCCTGTTATCGCTGATATTTCCTTATAGACCGTTGTATTATATGGCTTGTATTATATTTCATATCAGCCGCACAAGACAGAACACCACTGTCACAAATGCTATAGAAAATTAATCGGCACCTTCTGACCAATCAGATTTGAGAATTCAGCAGCACTGTGGATTATAACCTAATACTCAATAACTATTATGAATTATACATTAACGATAACAAATTGAATAGGATATGAGTGTAATTTGAGAATTTAAAGGGTTAAGTTTGAGACCATGTCGAGACTAATCACAGATTGAATAATTTCCTTGTATTATTTCACACACCTGTGATGATCATTCATTTATAAGCAAGGTGACAAATTGAAGAAAAATGCATTGGCTTTAGGGGTGCGGGAGTGTGTGTGTCTGTGTGTGTGTGTGTGTGTGGGGGGGTATATTTATTTTCACTTGCCTCCACTTGTCCGCTTAAAGGGAAGAGCTACTGCAAATTAATCCATCCATCCATTTTCTACACCTGCTTATCCTACTACTGGGTCTCAGGGAGCCTGGAACCTATCCCAGGAGACTACGGGCACAAGGCAGGGTACACCCTGGACAGGATGCCAGTTTATCGCAGGCCCAATCACACACACACACATCACACACACTCACACGCTACGGACAATTTAGAGATCAACCTACACTGCATGTTTTTGGACTGGGGGAGGAAACCGGAGTACCAAGCCACCGTGCCCCTCACTGCAAATTAATCCAAAATCCTAAAATCAAACATTTCTATTCATATGGGCGTGGCCTCTTCCAGGATGACTCCGCCCCCATGCACAAAACAAGAGGCCTCACTGAATGGTTTGTTGAGGAAAAAATGATGCAAGTCGTTTGATATAGCTTTCAAACTCACATCTTGCCAGATCTGAGGTTTTGGAGTGTTGAGATAGACAGTTCTCTCTCATCATCATCATCATCATCACACCAACAGAACAAATACATCAAACAGCATCATCGCTCCAGTAAAGTTCCAGAGAATCTACGTCAAGGTGCAGGGAAGCAGTTTTGCCAGTTTGTTATGGCCTAACACCTTACTAAAACATGTATACACATGACATCATTATGAAATAAACCACCAGAAACCTGAAGAACGTCAGCGTGGTCCTGTATAGAAGCGTGATCTTGGATTATAGTGACGCAGTGAAGTCTAACATTCATCTCAACACCATTTTCCCAAATACTTTCCTCACCCACACTCAAGCACCTGACTCAACTCATAAAATGTCTGGGAATCCGTATCAGGTGTGCTGCATTAAAGGAAGCAGACTCCAAGTGAGCGGTGGAGGATTCATAACGACAGCATTACTCACCATCTGTTACTCACTAAGTTTCTGTCCCACACATATTCAGTCTGTTACACCGATTACACTTTCTCTTATATGATCTGAGTAAACACACTACTATACACACACAACTTTCAACAAGGATTTCCATAAATAATATAAACAACATATAAAAAGACTAACTTCAAGTCATAAATGTCCACACCACCAGCACCACACACCAGTATTTTAAAGTGTATTATTATACAGTAAATATATTCACACCACAGCGCTGTTGAATTAGAGATGCTGATTGCTAAGAAGGTGTTGATTAATTTTCTACAACACACTGTATAATATGTATGATAGTCCCATTAATTTATGTGTAACTTGTCTGTAACTCCAGCTATCATGACGTTTTGAATATTGAACTAAAGTTTATAGATTTTTCAAAAATGAAAACTTAAAGTCATGTGCTGTCTTGAAACAAAGCTTATAGTAACCTCGGGGGTTTCCTCCGGGTACTCCGGTTTCCTCCCCTGGTCCAAAGACATGCATTGTAGGTTGATTGGCATCTCTAAATTGTCCGTAGTGTATGACTGTGTGAGTGAATGAGAGTGTGTGTGTGCCCTGCGATGGGTTGGCACTCCGTCCAGGGTGTATCCTGTCTTGATGCCCAATGGCGCCTGAGATAGGCACAGGCTCCCCGTGACCCGAGAATAGATCGGATAAGCGATGAATAAATAACCGGATTTACAAATATCAAAGAGAAAAGCTTTCTGTATGATGAGATTATGAGACATTTACAGCATTTTGCAGACACCCTTATCCAGAGCAACTTACATTTTATCTCATTTTACACAGCTAAGGATTAAGGGCCTTGCTCAGGGGCCCAGCAGTGGCAGTTTGGAAGACCTGGGAGTCGAGCTCACGAACTTCCCATCAGTAGTCCAACAACTTACACAGTATCACTGTGCCATTATATGCATTATCCCAATTTCACAATAATTACAATGTACGTTAATATAATACCATGTGCAATATAATATCATGTGCAATATTTTACTCTTAAAAAGTGCATAGAACAGTACCTACACCCTAACTTCCTCATCCTGCAATCACTCATAGCCACTAATGTTCACACATCCGGTTCATTTGGGAATGGAAAAGAAAGTCAGTCCAGGATCACACTCAGACGCAATCACTCGATGACTCCACACGGTTCGGTGCAAATGGGTGATGAATTAGACCTGCATTACACAGTGCTAAACTGGTAGCTCTGTACAGTACTTCCCTTCCCTTACCTTAGCTAAACTAGACTAAACAAGTTAAACAATTTCAGACTACAATTTCTCAGCTAATTGACAATATGTTCACGATCATAGGAAGAAAATCTTCGAGCTTTGTTCACACACGTCATTCAAAAGAGGTCCAGTAAAATCAGTAGATTCTCCTGCATTTCAGTTCACACACTATGACACAAAATGAATCATATATATGCCTGCAGTTACATTTTAAATGGTTTTGTGTCATCTTTAGTGTAATATAGTAGAGATGTTCACAAATGGCAGAATTAACAACTACGCTCAGTGCTGAACAATCCATAGCCTGATATTTGATACTAGCTTCATATTTTTATATACTTATACTGTTAAATGAATACATCTTAGCTTTTTATAGATGTTTATAGTGACATTATCCTATATATTGGTCCTTCTACTGTACAACATTTAAAAATATCTAGTGGAAAATTGACACTGCTGATTTCTCTGTTCTGGGTGGTTTAGAAATTCCTTCACTTCCTCTTACAAAATGCTGTCGTCACTTTCCCAAATTTAGAGCTGCAGTTTAACGTTTCCTGCTGAGAAAGGCATTTCCGACCATTTTTCACCGGCACTCAGGCCATCCAACGAGCCATGCGCTCAGCTACGCAGTGGAGAGGAAAAGGTCTCCAAAGGTCGTGCATCAACTGCCTAGAGCCGTGTCTCCCAACCCAGTCCTCAGAGACTCAAAGACTGATTTGAGATCCCAACGCAGACGTACAGGATCAGCGATTCAATGTGCTGAAGGAGAGAAAAATCCTGCAGGGAACTGAGGATTGCACTGGGAAACAATGACCTTGCTGTGACTTAGAAATTAAACTTGATTGCAAAATCAACAGCAACAGTGTTAACTAAATAACTAACTTCCATCGTTTCATTTACGGCATTTGGCAGACACCCTTAATCAGAGCGGCTTACATTTTCATCTCATTTTATACAACTGAGTGCTTGAGGGTTAGGGGACTTGCTCAGGGGCCCAGCAGTGGCAGCTTGGTGGACCTGGGAATCGAACTCACAACCAATGAGCTATCACATCTCCCATTACTATATAGACTATTTGCATTACTATATTACTACAAGTACATCTAAAGCTAAACTAATAGGTTACCTGCCACCCAGTTACGGCTCTTTCTATTGACTCTTATTAAATGCAAAAATAAGTATACGCTTACTGTACTTTAGTATCCTTGTAGTAAGCTTGGATAAATGTGTAGCAGGTTCAGAAATTAATGATGACTTTAAGCAAAAATGCCCCCGAAAAAATGACCAAATTTCCCCAGATATTTTAAATGAAAGGACAAAAAAAGTAATTAATTCCTGTTTTTATTAGAACTTTGTTATATTCTATTCCACTGTCTGTACCGCTTATCCGATCTATAATCGTCATTGGGCATCAAGGCAGGATACACTCTGGACGGAGTGCCAACCCATCGCAGGGCACACACACACACACTCATTCACTCACGCAATCACACACTACGGACAATTTAGAGACTCCAATCAGCCTAGAAGCATGTCTTTGTACTGTGGGAGGAAACCGGAGCACCTGGAGGAAAGCCACCAAGCATGGGGAGAACATGCAAACTCCACACACACAGTGAGCAGGACTCGAACGTGCTAACCATTAAGCCACCATACCACCTATTTGTTATATTATATATACTAAATATATACAGCAGTCTGGTTAATTCATGTTTCTGGAATCTCTGCACGTCCGCTGAGACGTGTTGTTAATGTACAGGAAAGACTAACTTATTTTCAAATAAAAAAGACTAAAATCAGTGATGCAAACCCAGACATGGCAACAAAAACACAGAAGAAATATCTACTAATGTCTACTACTGTGGTGAGGACTGATTTAATACTGAAACTCATGTTAATAGTGATCTGGCCCCTAAAGGTCAACACCAGAGGGCAAATATTGGCCCTTAGTAAATTTCCTGCCCTGAAGTGTACCAAACGTCAATGTTTACTCTTTGGCTTAGGGGCCTCTGAGTTTAAGTTCCAAGAGACAGCAACTTTAGTCCCAAGGTTCCAGCAGTATTTTCATGGGGAAGTATGTCTGTATGTATTCAGAGACGGGTTACTCAATATTTTAGTCGCCTCAGTTCGATTATTCAGAGACAAGGAGACTGTTGTTAATATACTAAAGATTCAGTGTGGAAAGCTGAGGTAGAGCATATATCTGGGTGTTACTGAGGACAAGAAAGGGAAACACTGGACTTGACGTGACATTATCTGAATTTAATGCAACATAAATAGTGTTATGTATCAAACATTTATCATATAAAGCAACTTATCAACAGAATGAACCAAGCGATAATAAAAAATAGTGGTGACAAATTTCACAGATAGCCAGTGTGTGGTTTCATTTAGATTAAAAAGACATTTGAGGGAAATTGGTGGAAAATGTCACAACTACAACACCATTATAACCACATGCTATGTTTCAGTCAGGTGTTGGCTTAATTGGCTTTGATGTGTGGAATAATTCACATTGTTCATTTGTAGCCACCGTGAGAACCGGTTAAAGTGTGAAGTGAGAGTGCTGGGATTCTGTCTAGTTGTCCTTCCTTATCCCATTTTCCTTTACAGTCCTATTTACTGATCTTTCCAGCAATGTTATCAAACGTTGTCTTGTGCTATTTTAGCCAAAAAAATTCAGTAACAAAAACTAAATATTGGCAAAGATGGTGCAGCTCGGTGTGTGAGAGGAGTGTTGGTGTGCCTGGCATTGATGGAATCTGTCCATGATGACAAAGGTGTGTCTTTTCCTTTTGAAGTGGATTGAACTGTCATTAAAGAGCAATGCTACAAATGTGGCCTTGGGCGGAGAGCACACGCATCGAATGGAAAAGCTGTGTTAACTTTCAAAATCTTGATAGATTCATTCCGTCAGAGTTCGTTATAGTCTTTCTCTTTAAGTTTCATTTCTTAAAATGTTACAGACAGATTGATAAACTGTACTTGACAAATCCACATTAAAAAATTTAGCACAAAGTCTTGACGATTCAAGCCTCTGAGTTCGCATCTGAAATCTGGAGGAATGAATGGAGACAAAGCACAGCTATATTGCAACATTCCTTTTCACCTGTTAATCCCTTTAGCACTTGAGCTGATTTAAGTAAAGAATGCAGTTCTTGGTAAACCCCCACTGAGCAAAGAAAATGGATCAATCCACAAAATAAAAAAAAAAGCCAATGGATGCATAAGATATGCTTTTTTTTTTTTTTTTTTATACATCCAAACCAAAACCACATATGGTTTGATTGACAGTTCATAGTCTGTGAAAAAAAAAGATCCTATTATTTATGGGTTTATTAACAAAGTGAATATAGGTTTCAGTGAAGAAACAAGGAGGATCCTGAAAACAAGTCACTGAGCAACAAAAACATTAAATAGCATGAAATGATCCGATTCATTGGAATCACAATCATAGTGAGAATATTAGAAGGTAAAATGTGGTACTATGTAGATTAGTTGTTCTTAAAGTGGGGTTTGTGATGTATCACCAAGGAGACTGCAATTTACAACCCGTGGTTATCCATCCATCTATCCATCCATCCATCCATCTGTTTTCTGTAACCCTACACAGAATTGTGGGGAACCAGGAGTCTATCCCAGGGAACTTAGAACACAAGGCAGAGACATGCTGGATGGAGTACCAGCTCATCACACACACTACAGACAATTTTGAGATACCAACCAGCCTACAACACATGCCTTTGGACTAGTGGAGGAAACCGAAGTAACCCGGAGGAAACCCCAACAGGGAGAACATGCAAACTTACACACAGGGGAGACGCCAATCAACTCCCAACCCTGGAAGTGTGAGGCAAACGTGCTACATGGACTACAATGTCTTCTGTCAGTCAGTAATATGACTGATCATTGTGTACATTAAACGGTTTAAATTGTGTTTTCATTAAAAAAAAAATCTGTACTGAGAAAATGGTTACAAAATGTTTGAGAATACATTTTAGCCGTTGTCCAGTATCTTGTACATGGTAATGTATATGTTGTGTAGATAGAATATATATTTAAGTATATATAGAATATATATTTAAGTATATATATATATATATATATATATATTATATATATATATATATATATATATATATATATATATATATTTTGTATGTATTTAAAATATATTTAAATATATATATATATATATATATATATATATATATATATATATATATATATATATATATATATATATATATATTTAAGGTACATTAAGAAGCACTCTTGCACCACTGATTATCCTTTACACTTCTTATAACTTTCCAGGTAACACTAAATGTACAAAAGATTAACTAGTATTAGTCCCATTGCAGTGACAAGGACAGGAACAGTATTAAAAAGGTTGTTTAAACACAGTGAGTGTTTATAATCACTTGCATTTGTGACTTTTTATAAATGAAATGTTTTTGCGTAAAATGCGGGATCTCTTTCAACGCGCAGTTTACGCAAACTTCACCGACTTCAGTAGCTTCAACAGACACGAAAGACGAAGTACAAACCTGTGTCAGAGGCGTGAACAGTGTCAGCTAATCCCAAATGATTTTCTGTTTTTCCTGTCTCCATCCTCGCAGGGTCAGTAAAGCGTCCAGTTCACGCGCCTCCATGACCACACATAAAGCACACATGCGATAAAACTGAACTGAGGGCTGTCTCTGAATAAAATAAGTCCATGTACATGCACTCTGTGGAGCGTGAAAGCGGGCAGGCAGAGGGAGGGAGGGAGGGAGGGAGAGAGAGAGAGAGAGAGGGAGGGAGGGAGGGAGGGAGGAGAGAGAGAGAGAGAGAGAGAGAGAGAGAGAGAGGGAGGGGCGAGAGAGAGAGGGAGGGAGGGGAGAGACGGGGAGGGGAGAGGGGGAGGGAGGGAGGGAGGGAGGGAGGAAGGGGAGAGAGAGAGAGAGAGAGAGAGAGAGGGAGGGAGGGGAGAGAGGGAGGGAGGGGAGAGAGGGAGGGAGGGGAGAGAGGGGGGAGAGAGGGGGAGAGGGGAGGAGGGAGGAAGGGAGGAAGGGGAGAGAGAGAGAGAGGGAGGGGGAGGGAGGGCAGAGAGAGAGAGAGAGGGGGGGGGAGGGCAGAGAGAGAGAGGGAGGGAGGGGGGAGGGCAGAGAGAGAGAGAGAGAGAGAGGGAGGGAGAGAGAGGGAGGGAGGGAGGGAGGGGAGAGAGAGAGAGAGGGAGGGAGGGAGGGGGGAGAGAGAGAGAGAGGGAGGGAGGGGGGAGAGAGAGAGAGAGGGAGGGAGGGAGGGAGGGGAGAGAGAGAGAGAGAGAGGGAGGGGGAGGGAGGGAGTGAGGAGAGAGAGAGAGAGAGAGAGGGAGGGAGAGAGGGGGGAGAGAGAGAGGGAGAGAGAGGGGGGAGGGAGAGAGGGGAGAGGGGGGAGGGAGAGAGGGAGAGAGGGGGAGGGAGAGAGGGAGAGAGAGGGAGGGAGGGAGGGAGGGGAGAGAGGGGAGCGAGGGGGGGAGAGAGGGGAGAGAGGGGAGAGAGGGGAGAGAGGGGGGGAGAGAGGGGGGGAGAGAGGGGGAGGGAGGGGGGGGAGAGAGGGGGGAGAGAGGGAGAGAGGGGGGGAGAGAGGGGAGAGAGAGAGGGAGGGAGGGAGGGGGGGAGAGAGGGGGAGGGAGGGGGGGAGAGAGGGGGGGAGAGAGGGGAGAGAGAGAGGGAGGGAGGGGGGGGGAGGGAGGGAGGGAGGGGGGGGAGGGAGGGGGGGAGAGAGGGAGGGAGGGAGGGGGGAGAGAGGGGGAGGGAGGGAGGGAGGGAGAGAGGGGAGGGAGGGAGGGAGGGAGGGAGGGAGGGGAGAGAGGGGAGAGAGGGAGGGGGGGAGAGAGGGGAGAGAGGGAGGGAGGGAGGGAGGGGAGAGAGGGGAGGGAGGGAGGGGAGAGAGGGGAGGGAGGGAGGGAGGGAGGGAGGGAGGGGAGAGAGGGGGAGGGGGGGAGGGAGGGAGGGGAGAGAGGGGAGAGAGGGAGGGAGGGAGGGAGGGGAGAGAGGGGAGGGAGGGAGGGAGGGAGGGGAGAGAGGGAGGGAGGGGAGAGAGGGGGGGAGGGAGGGAGAGAGAGGGGGGGTGAGAGAGAGGGAGGGAGGGGAGAGAGAGAGAGGGAGGAAGGGAGGGAGAGAGAGGTGATTAGTAGGTGGTGAGAGCGTTCTTAGTTTACTTCTACTGTCAAAACAACTGACACAAAACTTATCCTGCTCATCCTACCTGAGTGACTAACTTCTTTTGTTGAGTCACTTATAAATTCCCAGTGAAGACAAATGAGTCAAAATAAACACATTTCACTAATGCTTATTAAGAGCCAGGGGGGCGTGCACTTTTAAACAGGATTATCAATATTAATATTTCCTTATCCATCTGTATCATGTTTCCCTTTTGAGCATCACTCAATGTATTGCGTCTTTTGTAATAGCTGTGTACGAGTCCCTCACTTGTCCTCAGTGTGAAAACATGGGTCTCATCATATAGCCAATGTTGGAAAGGGGTCAAATATGCAGAAGATGCAGAAAAAACAAAGAATGTACAGGACCTGAAGGATTTTTCTGACCAACTGCGTGCAGTTTTACTGCCCAAGGCAAACAATGAGCTTATGAAGAACTCTCCCAAAACACAAATACAGTCGTTGATCAGCCATTTAACTAGAATCGAGGAGATGTAAACTTTTTAACTGGTTCATTTGTGCAAATTCAGTTAACAATGTGGTCTTGTTGCCTATATGTAAACATTTGTTATGTAAAATAGTTTATTCAGGGCAGATGTAAATAAATACTTATGACCTCAGCTGTATGTGACAAGGTGGGTTTTTTTTTTTCAGTGTACCTCTATAAGAGCTTGGTGCAGTTCCCATTTTGGACCACTAGGTGAGAAAAAAGCTAACTGTGGCTGTGAAGAGCAAATCAATGGGATTTTTAAATATTTCAATAGAATTTAAGGTGTATGGAGATGTGTACATCTGTAAAAATGCTGGTATACACTGTATATGGTTGGATCGGTCAGAGCATTAAAATTAGACCATACCAAAGTTACACCAAAAATTAGACCAAATCTGAGGGAAAAAAGCGATCACCTGGCAACATGTAATGTTATCTAGTTAGTGTTCAGTAAACCAAGGCATTAATGGTTGCTAAATAATGAATTCATAACATTTATAGTAATTAATTCATAACAGAAAAAAACAGAGTACATTGTTGTTACCTTGTTCAACTCGCCTGGGTTTGTTTCTTTAACAGACAAAACGGACAGCAGTGACCTCATCAGCATAAGTCACATGTATTACTGTTATTCTGCTTTACAGTCTCTCCTGTGGTTTAGATATTATATCATTATGCATTTATATCAGTATACAATTTCTGTGTGAGAAAAGAGTTCCCATGGAGAGGTGCATCATGGGACAGGGTGGGGCCACCGAATGAGTAATGGGTTTTTAGGATCACTGTTCAAATAAATAGCCTACTATCATAATACACAGCTGGGCTCACAGCTGGAAAGAAATACATGTTATTGACATTACGAGCAGGTGTGTGTGTATGTGTGTGTGTGTGTTTGATATACCGTGCAGGAAGATGAGTTCATCAACATGTACCAGCCTCAATAGCCAATATAAAGTCTCACAGTTCTCTCGAAGTGGCGTCTATTCTTTCACTGATCCTGTGCATTTCAGCTCTTGTCTGTTCTACCACAGAGAGATTAAACGTATTATTAACACTTCACAAGGATTTATGACTCCATGCTAGGTTTCTTCTTCAAAAAGGGAGTGTCATCCTACTCCCTACGTAAAGTAGCTTACAGGTTTTATGAGTCATCCAACAAACAAATGCATTAAAAGAAAGGAGTCATTCAGGGCAATACCTGAGGTTTCAGTGCACATCAGATGTTTTCATAATGCAAAAAAAAGAAACAAACCTTTATACGACAAATGAAGGGCGCTAAACCATGCATGGTATGCTGAATGCTCATCTGCACACTGTACTTCATACACACTTGATGAGAAATAGGTATGCAATCTGATTAACACTCTTCTGTATGGTGGTAGGTAGGAGGCAATGATTAAGACTTTTCACTTCTGATCAGAAGATTGTGAGCTCAAATCCCAGCACCATCAGGATGCCACTGCTGGGCCCTTGAGCAAGCTGCTTAACCCTCAACTGCTCAGTTATATAAATGAGATAAATCTCAGTTGCTATAGATAACGGCGTCCAAATGCTGTAACTAGTCGTGTTTTATTTAATGAGTGTACAAGAAAACCTGGAAATTCATAGAATAGATTTTTTCACAACTGGTCCATTCTTTATTAAGATTCCCTTTATATTGTAACAGGAAGTGGAACTGGGTGAAGAGAGCTCAGAAAGCTTTAAAAGGGTCCATAGGTGTTGGATTTGTGCTAAACAAGACTATGATTGATATGAGGAATTAAATAAACCTCTGAAATTTAGTAACATGATATGCACTGATTCAATCAGCAGAAAATACCACCCTCACCATTGACCTCAACTCTATTTTTAATTAAATTATTTGTTTATTTGACAAGGACAATGCTCATCATCTTATATATTAGGCAAACAATATACATAATTAACACTTGATTCCCAACTGAGCAGATTTTATGTCTTAAGAACATGGCACTGGTAATAGCTGAAGTTTTCTTTTCCAAAATATCTGTAGCTCTGAAGGGAGTCTGAAGCTCTATTCAAACATCTCAAATATCATTTTAATATATCTCTTAATTTGTCTTAATCTATCTGATCTTTATCTAAATTCAGCTCAATGATATCTATATACATATAATACATATAGTTTAACATATTCTGATACGTTCACAACATCAGTGCAGTTTCATAATCACATATTTTCAGTTTGAAACCAATTCTTTCACGTTTGTCTCATCTCAAAGCTCAGAAGTCTCCATACCAGAAGTTACAATGGGACTGATTACACACTTTAAACAGATAAATTACCACAGCTTTGGACATGCTAATCATTCTGGAGTACTCTTTCAGCCCACTATGGACATGGAAGTGTGGAATTTCAGACACAGTGACTGATGACAGATTAATACAGGATACAGGTTAGGTTTACAGGCTATAGTCACGTGTTGTTGTGCAACGCTTTTCAATAGTTTGCAGTTTTGGAGGCATCTCTAGTGTGTAGGTGCAACATATTACCAATATCCATGTTATTTATAGCTAAATATTTAAGCCGGACATTATTAGCGTCTGTCTGTATTCATCTCAGAGACTTGAGCTCAATACAATCATTCTGTTTCAGTTAGAAAGATATTCCCCTAAATAAGCAGCACGATGTCACCTGCCCCCCTGACTTTCTACTCCTACTCCCACCGTTTTCTGTATTGCTTATCCTACACAGGGTCTCAGGGAACCTGGAGTCCATCCCAGGGAACTCAGGACACAAGAAATGGACCCTGGATGAATGACACACCCTGGATGGGGTATCAGTCCATCACAGGTCACAATCCAATACACACACACCACAGGCAACTGAGAAATGCCATCCAGCCTACAACACATGTCTTTGGACTGTGGGAGGAAACCAGATTGCACAGAGAAAACCCCGAAAGCACAAGGAAAATGTATAAACTCCCTGCCTCACAAAGGGCAGAAACAAAACTATTAATCCACCATGACCCACTTACTATTTCTTCTTCTTCTTCTTCTATAACAGCTTTGACGATTGCTTGATTCCCATTGGATTCATTTTCTATAACAGTTCCAATAAAAGCAGAGCTGGCTCTGTAAGGTAAATCATGCAAAGCGCTCGTTCTAATATGTTACCATTTCCTATAATAACACTATAGTAATACAGGTATCATAGACCTGTCACGTAAACAGATATGAGCAAGAAGTTTCACTGTCAATATATCTTTTTTCCTTATTAACGTAAAGAGAGGTAAAAAATAAAAAGAAGTGGATATTGAATTTTTTACTGGCGCCCCACAACATTAAATGTAACTACTGTTTTGATATAAGAGGAATAAAACACTCTTAAAGCAAAAGAATCAACTTCATTATGGTAAAAGTAACCATAGTAAAATATAAAATAGTCTCTGATGTATGTACTTTATTAGGAACAAATGTAGACCTGCATATTCACGAACTTGTTCAATTTGCCAATCAGGTAGCAGTAGCACAATACAGGAAATCCTACCGTTACAGGTCAAGAGCTTCAGTTAAACATCAGAATGGGGAACAAATGTGATCTCAGTGACTTTGTTTGTGCCAGACTTTTTAAGTATTAAAAAGTATTAAGTATTACTTAAAGTGTGATTTAAGTATTTCAGAAAAAACGGACTTCTTCTTCCTGAGGTTGCTAAAGGAAATGCATTTCACTAAGTCTTCTACACAAACACACACTTGTACACACACACACACAAGTCTCTAGTGTTTACTCATAATGGTCTGAAAAACCTCCAGTCCGGCAGAAGAACCTTGTTTATGAGAGATCAGAGGAGAATGACCCGAATGGTTCGAGCTGACTGGAAGTCTTTAGTAACAAATCTAATTACCTTAAAATGGAGAATCCATTGGAGCAGCTTCAATTCTCCATAGAGGTACAAGCTTTTCCTATGCAGCTTATCTACAATATACACTCTGGATATATTACCATGCCTTAACCTTGCCCTGCCGAGCTTATAGCTGAGATCAGGTTAGACTTGGAGCAGGTGTAATGCTTTCAGAGTCAAGTTACAAAGACATGTTAAATATTTGATTGTGACCAGCCATCAACAGATGCTTGTCAGCTGCAAAAAAAAAACCAAAAAAAAAAAACCTGTAGAACAAATAACAATTTTCCTCCATGATCTTTAATAATTAGAGCTAGGTATATTCCTTCTAATCAGACACATTCATGTGTTACTGTTTACACCAGTCTTTATCATAGTGTTTGCTTTAGTCTGATCGTCGTTTAAAATGTTCAGATCATTGCTGTATTTTTTTTTAACTATTTTAACCAATGGCCTGTCTGTTTGCTGTGTTCTTGTTCAGCATTGAATGTCTGTCATGTCACACTCCACTGTGGTGGTTAATATGACATTCAAGGACGCAAGAATATGCAGCTTTGTTTTGTTTCTTAAGTATTTCTGTTTTTTTCCCCAAGCCTTTTAGTGGCATTATATTCATAGAAAAGTGCCAAAAAAAAACAAAACAAACATTATTTTTTTTCCATACAAATGTTTCTGTTTTCGGGGGGCACGGTGGCTTGGTGGTTTGGTGGTTAGCACGTTTGCCTCACACCTCCAGGGTTGGGGGTTCGATTCCCACCTCCACCATTTGCGTGTGGAGTTTGCATGTTCTCCCCGTGCCTCGGGGTTTCCTCCGGGTACTCCGGTTTCCTCCCCCGATCCAAAGACATGCATTGTAGGTTGATTGGCATCTCTAAAAATTGTCTGTAGTGGATGTGTGTGTGTCCTGCGATGGGTTGGCACTCCATCCAGGGTGTATCCTGCCTTGATGCCCAATGATGCCTAAGATAGGCACAGGCTCCCCGTGACCCGAGAATAGTTCGGATAAGTGGTAGACAATGAATGTTTCTGTTTTCAAAGTAAGTGTTGAATGTTGGACACTAATCAACAGTTACATTATTTACTGTCCAGAGTCACCTAAATGAGGATGAGGTTCCCTTCTGAGTCTGGTTCCTCTCAAGGTTTCTTCCTCATATCGTCTCAGGTTTAGTGACTTAACTTTAAACTTTATAGTTTTTTTTTTTCAGTTTCTATACTTCTGTAAAGCTGCTTTGAGACAATATCCATTGTTAAATATCAAATCCATTTCTGCTCTCTGAGATGTCCCAAGTGCTTGTTCATAAGCCTCTAAAATTTGAAGCCATTATCTTCAACCACTGACATTCTGTATTATCAGAACAAAGGTTCACACTGAAAGCCAATAGTGTCCTGATTAATTTGATCTCAGACTTACGGTGATAAAATCATTCATTTGTTTATACTGATTGAAAATGGCTGATGAGTTGAAAGCCGGTGTACTGGTAATACAAAGGGTTAATATTTGGGAGAACATGTGGATTCTAGCAGGATCATCCAGTTCTCTTTAGTACGTTACAGCATTTTTTATTGTTCCTGTAGGCAGGTACAGTGTTTTGTCAGGATTGATGGCAATAAATATTACTTTGACTTGACATTTTGGATTTGCCCTGACTGATACATCCGTACGTGTTTAAACCCTGATGACAGAGGACGCCAGAACGTTTCATGGTTTCCTGTATGGTTCAGGGTCTAAGGAAGACCACCATTTCCTACTCCATTGTATTTTAGGAACGGGACTGAATTGTTGTCCAAAAGCTGCACTGCACACCTCTGATAGACACTTTTTTACTACATACCAAGGATTTTCAATGGAAACTATTACAGATATTACTCCATTACACCACTTTAGGCAAACAACAAAAGCTCTGTATCTATATGTATTTGAGGATTTGCCCAGACAGAATTACAAAACAGCATGTGCAGCATATTCCTTTTGGAAGTGTGTGCAGCATATTCATTCATTGTCTACCGCTTATCCAATCTACTCTCGGGTCACTCAGGCGTCATTGGGCATCAAGGCAGGACACACCCTGGATGGAGTGCCAACCCATCGCAGGGCACACACACACACTACGGACAATTTAGAGATGCTAATCAACCTACAATGCATGTCTTTGGACTGGGGGAGGAAACCGGAGTACCCGGAGGAAACCCCCGAGGCACGGGGAGAACATGCAAACTCCACACACACATGGCAGAGGCGGGAATCAAAAGCCCCAACCCTGGAGGTGTGAGGCAAACGTGCTAAGCCACCATGCCCCCCCTTGTGCAGCATATTAATTTTCTTAAAAATACACTATTTTACCATCTATTTTAGCAAACAGTATTTAAAAAAAAATAAATAAATAAAAAAGCAAGCTTGTGGTGATGATCAATTGTGAGCTAAGACAATATTAAATGCCTGAGCAAAAAGAACAATGCCATCTTTCATATACAGGCCTGTTTGAAGAAAAAACATCTTTCTGATCCTGGCTTAGGTTAGGCCTAATGAGGAATTAGACATAGCGTGTGTCATTTTCCCTTTTTGTTTTATGTATTTAAAAAAAAAAAGCGCTATAATTCCTCCAAACAGAGTTTTGGCCTGATGGTATCCGTGATGGAACCAGTGGTTATGTATTCAATAATAAAAACTTCAAAGCACTTTTCTACGTTGCTCTGGATAAGAGCTTCTGCCAAATGCTGTAAATGGAAATGGAAATATAAAACACCTATCAATTTGTTCAGTATTAAGCTGTCAGGAAAAAAACATCGGGTATGCATGACAGTAAAATAGCAGTGGATTCATCTCGGTGGTTTCAGCTCTGAAATGATCATCAGAATGTCGTGTGTTTAATGTTTGTGTTCGTGGTATTATCTTTACTCTATTAGACTGCTGCAACACCATTTTATCTCTTGGCTACATTTGAACTCTGTATTGTGTTTCATTGTGTTCATGGTTTAAGTAGTAGCTCACTACTTCATTTCATTGTTCATCATTTCATTCATATTTAGTAACAGCTTTCTTCTGAGAAATTGATAGTTAACTGGCTCAAATGAGGAATTTCTGATCAGAAGGTTGTGAGATCAAATCCCTGAGGAAGGCCTTTAAACTCTCAGCTGTTCAGTTGTCTAAATGAGACAAATGTAAATCACTCTGGATAAGGGTGTGTGCTAAAATGCAATACACATAAATGTATTCTGGTTATGATCATGATGGATCCTGAGCCAATCCTGAAAATGAGAGGAAACCCACATGGACAAGCATGCAAAACCACACAGAGAGTAACCTGAGCTCAGGATCGCGCCGGAAAACGTGGAGCTGTAAGTCGCTAGTGATACCCATACGCTTATTGATAATAACGCTGACTTAGACTTCCTGGGACTAACAGAGTCCTTGAGCAAGACCTCTACCACTGCTAAAAAACTTCCCTAATGATTTCCATTTACAATTCAAACCATGATACGATATTTTTTATTATAAATGAATAAATAAACAATTAAACCTATTTCTAGACATATTTACTCATTTCATGCTCAGAATAGTCTAGAATTTTGTTTCTTTCTTAAAATTGATATAATAAAATAATTTGCCTATAGAATAATGTAATTTATAGTTTGGAATGAGTAAAATATCGAGAAATAGACTTATTCATCTTATATTTGTATATAAAAAAAAACAATCCAATGTGATTTTAGCAATATTTAAGGTATATGTATTTAAGTGTTTATTTTTTAGCAAGCC
Organism: Hemibagrus guttatus; assembly: GCA_033459395.1. Taxonomy (NCBI): domain Eukaryota; kingdom Metazoa; phylum Chordata; class Actinopteri; order Siluriformes; family Bagridae; genus Hemibagrus; species Hemibagrus guttatus. The sequence continues at coordinate 7,608,194 of JAUCMX010000006.1, forward strand.
CTGACCTTTAATTGGTTAGCCTGGGTAATAAGTCATTCTGAATAAATAGAGTAATAGTGAAACTATTGGGGGTGGTGGTAGCTCAAATGGTTAAGGCTCTGGGTCGTTGACTGGAAGATCAGGGGTCCAAGCCCCAGAACCACCAAGCTGCCACCATTGGGCCCTTGAGCAAGGCCCCCAACCCACCCTGCTCCAGGGGTGCTGTATCATGGCTGACCCTGTGCTCTGACCCCCAACCCCCGGTAAGGAATATTTGACTTACCGAGTGTAACGTCAGCATGAGGAGGACAGATGTGTCCTAAATGACTTTCAGACATCATCCAGGATGTTCTCCATCCTCCCAAGCATTTAGATTCATTTCTTTTCCAGATTTGGGGTTGAAAATAATTCTCCTGCTGATGGAAATGCCACTTGCTTTATCTCTCTTGTATACCTGCTGCTTAAATGCGAAAGATTCGGTTTCATCCTGCTGTCTTGCACGTGTCTCCCTGGCTCAGGTTGCAACTGATAGCAGGCTCACACACACAAGCGTGCATGTGCTTACACACACACACATTACACACACACACACACACACACACACACTGTTGGTTGTTGCTTGGTGGTTTTCATTTGGCCCATAGCACCTCGGCTGCTGAGCCCAGACGCACCCTTCAACCCTGTAGAGCTGGGTGTGTCCAATAACAGTGTCCAAAGTAAAAAAAAAACAGGTACAACAGCTCTTTAACACGTTAAACATAATTGTAAACCCAATTGAATAGCCACTGTCTTTGCCTCTGCTTGCTCCTCTTTTCTTTCAAGCATACAGCCTGCTAAAACAATGAAAAGAGCAGCTCATGTACCCACATTACTGTCTGGCTGTGCATTCCTGTGGTCAGGCTTCTCGTCTGTAGTGTACCGGCGGTTGCATGCACAGCATGACGATAAGGTGTGAACATGAATGAATTAAAACATGTTAAAAAGTCCTTTAGATTTATTCCGGCTGTGACCCATATCAGCTCGAGATACAACAAGCATTATGGTGTTAATGTCATGTACATGTTTAGACAGAGCTTTTAAAGATGTGGTTGCTCTGCTCTTTGGCGGTGATGATGAGTGATGTGAGGTTTGTTTTGGGAAACTGGTCTCCTTCCTGGTGCTACCTCCCACAGATCAGCACCAACATCCATACATACATTCATAATAATTTGAGAATACAAGAGTAGAAACCGGTGCTGAATCATGTAAGAGGTGGCAAGTCTATTAAGTCACTATTCAGTTGCATAGCATTATATATATTTAAATCCCTTATTTACACATTATACACTAAATCCCACAAAACAAACAAAGAAACACCTGTGAACTCTTTCCAGTTCTCTTTCACATACTGTTATTATCCCAGCTAGAGCTGAAGCCAATTATCTCATTAAGAGTTGGATCTGATAATAAGCACCTAACTTACAGGACAAGACAGAAATAAAAACAAATATCTAAAAATATTCTTATTAATTCAAAACCTTTGCACGCAAACTGACATACTAATAGATTACCTCAAGGGCTTTATTTGGTTTACAGACACGAGAGTAACCATAGTGCTTTTCTAATTTGGTTGGATAAAAGCCATTTTCACGGTCAGAAATGATTGAGATGGAGCAGCATGGCAGGTGGTGTGGTGTTCAAAATCCTGAGGATGTACAGCCTGTCTGTATTTGTGGCTGCTTAACATTCATTCATTCGATTCCGATTTATTTGTATAGTGGTGTTGACAATAGACATTATCACAAAGCAGCTTTATAGAAGTCCGGATGGAGACTCAAGTCAAAGGCAACAGCGGTGAGAAAAATCTCCCTGAGGAAGAAACCGTGATCAGAAACCAGAAATCAACCCATCCTTTTCTAAGTGACAAATATATTGTAACTATTAGTCATTACAATTTCATAACTGAGTCCCTGGTGGTCCAGTGGAAGGATCCCATGCTCTCACAGCCGTGGCCTGGGTTCAATTCCTGGCCAGGGAACCACCCCAGGGCAGGGTGATAAAATGTGAGGTTTGTATCAGGAAGGGCATCAAAATATGCAGATCAGCTGATCCGCTGTGGTGACCTGAACAGGGAGGTGCTAAAGACCAACAACAACACTTTCATACAGTAATGAAGTCATACAGTAATAAGTGCATTAAAAGAATGTATGAAGATATTGTGAATAAGAGATCTGGGATGAGAACAGGAAAGTGTTTATGATTAGAGCAGCACAAGTCTACAATGTCTAACATAACATTGTGTTTTCATTTTAATCTTGTTTCTCCTATACATCCAGCCTCTTTGGAGGACACAGGGGACATTTGGTTCAGAATATTTTGGCTAAAACCTGTCTTATTGTCTCTCTCTCTCTCTCTCTCTCTCTCTCGCTACACATGCTGCTCTCTGGACCGATCTGATCCATCCTGATGTCATACTTCTGGTCATTTTATTATCACTTTGAGGCCACTTTGCTGCTGCTGAAGATGCTCCACATAGACAGCCTGAAGATACATTAGACTGTTGTGGATTTTACCACTTAGAAACCATGGAGATGACTTTGAACTGCTACTGCCATGAACAAGTCCTCTATCAGTGAACAGTTCAGAACTTTAACAAGACAAGATTGAATTTCCTCGTTACACAATAGCTCTATGACCATATAAGACACAGTTAGAGACGGGAAATTATTTCTAATCACACACTCTGGTGTCACCCAGATGAGGATGGGTTCCCTTTCGAGTCTATTTCCTCTCAAGGTTCCTTCCACATGTCGTCTCAGGAAGTTGTTCCTCTCCACCCGCAGCTCTGGTTTAATCATAAGGGTTAATATGATACATTAATAACTTCCATTATGAATGTATACACTTCTGCAAAGCTGCTTTGTGACAATACCCATTGTTAAAAGCACTGTACAAGTAAAACGGCATTGAACTGAACTATTCCCTTCCTATGATAAGTGATTCTTTTCATTTTCCCACCATGTCATGAACTTAATCTCAGGTTTCCATCATGAGACACACCTTTCCTCTTGTTTTTCAGTGACATAGTGTACTATTGTTTAAGCACTGTTGTTTTAGCAGAGGAAACAAGAGACTACAGACAGCAACAAAATTAATATTCTGAGCTGTCTAAGCAACAATACTGAACAATACGAAGGTGACATGGTGACCACGAATGAATATGACCTCAAGTGTCTCACGATCTCTGTAGTGGCCGTAAAATACTACTGTATCTTAAAATGAGTGAGATACAGAGAAATGAAACAAAGCCTATAGTACACAATGCTCCCTCTGATCCTTCAGCACCGCTCCACTGAACCCAACATCCTTCACGGTACAAGGAAGACCTACCTGGAAGACATCTGTAGACCTACCTGTTTGTGATAGTATCCTTAGTCTTTATTCACATTTATTTATAGGACCTGCTGTAAGTCGCTCTGGATAAGAGCATATGCCACAAATGCCATAAATATCAATCTAATGTACATGGAAATGGCATTTTATACATAGATACTGTATACCATCCATCCATCCATTTTCCAAACCACTTATTCTACATAGGGTTGCAGGGAGCCCGGAGTCTTATCCCAGAGGACTTGAGACTGGGATAGGCGGGGGGACCCTGGTGCCAGTCGATTTCAGGGCACAATCAGACACACACACACCCTCACACAGGCAAACATGGGTATACCATTAGCCAATAATTAATTGTACATTCTCACAACATATTAAGTCATTAAGTCATCAAGTTACACCATTCCATGGCCATGACTTTGGTATCTCATGACCATAACATAATCATTCATGCCATGAGATACTTGCTTTGTGGCTTTTACCACCAATAAACCATGTCACCTCAAAGGCTGTGTACAAAAGGAAGTGTAATATTAGATGTACTGTATATATTAACAGTCAAAGGCAGTCAGAAAGGTCCACAGCTGATTCTTCCTCTCCTCTCTCGTGCAACTGCTAGTGAGGGAGGATAAAGGTTACCACAGGTCAGTGTAACTGGTGGATCGTGATGCCAAGTGTGAGTGATGTGGTCACACAGCTTTAGATGGCCTTTACACCACCAGTTAGAAATAATACTTTAGCGTTGTGTAGTGTTGAGAGGCATTGGACAATCAGAAACTGGGCTGGATATGTCCGAACTTTATTCTGTGGCCTGATAAACACACAAACAAGCAGCGTCTCTAAGCGAGTCAGCTTTATATGTTCTGTCTGTGCCATACAATCATATGACAAAAGGCCCAAGCAAACACAGCTTGAGCAAAAAACATCACTTTAAACAGGAAAAATTGTTTAAACAGAAAACATACCTGACAAACACACAGCTTCTTTTACAGCACACAGTAGAATTCTGTTCTTCACATATCCCAGCTGAGGAAGTTGGGGTCAGAGCGCAGAGGCAGCTTATGATGCAGCACCTCTGGAGCAGGGAGGGTTAAGGGCCTTGCTCCAATCAACAACCCAGAGCCTTAACCACTTGAGCAACCACTGCCCCTTATAATTGAGCCACCCTTATTTGTCCGGTCTAGAGTACACAGATTACCATGTGATTTCATTTCAACATTTAAATAAGATAGAAAAACATAACTAAAAAGGGTGAAATTCCAAAAAATGTTCACAGGTGAAAAAACACAAGTTACAACGGAAATAAAGATGTAATAAAAATGAAATTAAACCCATACAATCACACAACAAAAGTGGAGAGGCGGAGCCAAAGCAGGAAATTACATAGAGCCATGACAATTAAAGGGGAAAGCACTCACCTGGACATGTGACAGGTTCTGTGCCAGTTCTACACATATTTAACAGTAGATTTTCTATGCTGGTTACATCAGTGTAACATCCCAGAGGAAAGCACTATCTATACTTTTCTGCATATTTCAGTTCACAGATGCTATTGACTGGCTAGGAAACACTCTGTGGCTAATGTATCAGGACCTGAACTCACAATCTACCAACAATAGAATACTTGCTTTTCTGTCCTGTTATCTGGGAGGCCCTGCTTCAAACACGTTAACTGTTTACATTGTGCTAATGTTGGCTAAATATCTGGGACGCCCACTAAACCCCACCAATACAAATGAAGTGGAAACAAAAATTCCACTGTGGCTTAGAGCTTCAATCATCTAAAAACAACATATCTGTCCTATAAAGACTCTTAAACCAGCTTCAGCCTCAGTCATCAGAATTGTCCCAGCGCAGTGGGAAGAAAAGATAAGAAGAAAAGAAAAGTGTGTTTAGTGGCTCCTGGCAGGAGAGAAAGAGCATGCTGTAATGAACTAAGGTTTGGGAACTGAATTGAAAAGGAGAGCTGGCTATATTCAGCAGCATTGATGTGTTCAGTATTCATGTGCTAATGCAGAAAACACACGCATAGTGGACTGAACTACATACTCCATCCTGAAAAGCAGCTCATTCCATTGGAAAAAACAACAGACCCAGAAAGAACAAATACACTACATGGACAAAAGTTTGTGAACACCTGAACATCACATCTATAAGAGCCTGCTACACATTCCATTCCACATTGATTTAATTGCTTGTTTGTTTATTATTCAGAACTTTTAGAACCACATGGTCAGTTGTTCCATACACTGTTGGCCAAATCGTGTACAATAAACTAAAATCTGTCTCAAACAACAGAAGTGATCTATAATTGCACTGAGTCGCACATTTGCCTCACACATCCAGGGTTGGGGGTTCGTTTTTAACCTCTGCCCTTCAGGGGTTTCCTCCAGGTTCTCCAGTTTCCTTCTCCAGTCCAATGACATGCATCCTAGGCTGATTGTCATGTCTAAAGTGTCTGTAGTGTGTGATTGTGCCCTGTGATGGACTGGCTCCCTGTTCAGGGTGTCTCTCAATTCGAGCCCCAAGCCCTCTGGGCTAGTGATATACTGTATGCATAAAGAATTTTAAGGTGTGGTTCATGAAGGCGTCAAATTATTGAGTCTGTTGCTGTAGGTGAAAGTTGAGAGCCAATTAATGTGCTTTGTAGATGCAGACAGTGTCATTACTTTTTCAGCATTATCAGGATGAATAGAAATGGATCTTTTTCAACATTAAGAGACTACTTCACTACTACACTAGCATATTATTTTGCTGTTGTTGGTGTAAACTTTATTAGAGTATTACTAAAATTGAATATTTAATTAATTTTGAAAAAATAATTAATTACAATTCACAAAATTCTATTTTTGGTGGCTTAGTGGTTCGCACGTTCGCCTCACACCTCCAGCGTCCTGGCTTCGGTTTGGTGTCTCCGGTTTCCTCCCACAGTCCAAAGACAGGCTTCTAGGCTGATTGGCGTCTCTAAATTGCCCGTAGTGTGTGATTGAATGAGTGTGTGTGTACCCTGCGATGGGTTGGCACTCCATCCAGGGTGTATCCCGCTTTGATGCCCGATGACGCCTGAGATAGGCACAAGCTCCCCGTGACCCGATAAAAAAAAGATCGGATAAGCGGTACAGACAATAGAAAAAACAATTTCTATTTTTCTCTCATCCAGACAATGCTGTAAATCAATCAAAGGTTCAGTTTTGCATACAATCCTGACAACTGCGCACATGACAAATAAAATCTTGAAGCTTGAATCTAATGGATGTCACACTAGTAGTGTTTGCTTTCGGCTGCTCCCTGTTCGGGGTCGCCACGGCGGACCAACTGGTCCGCACAACAACTTGGCAAATGTTTTACGCCGGATGCCCTTCCTGACGCAACCCTCCCATTTTTCCGGGCTTGGGACCGGCACTGCATCCAGTGGCTGGGAATTGAACCCAGGCCTTCTGCATGATGGGCGAGAAACCTACCACTGAGCCACCAATGCCCCTAATAGATGTCACACTAATTCTTAGTAAATGTTAAATATATACACAACAGACAATTTAGAGATGCCAATCAACCTACCATGCAAGTCTTTGGATTGGGGGAGGAAACCAGAGAACCCAGAGGAAACCCCCGACATGGGGAGAACATGCAAACTCCACACACACACACACACACACACACACACACACACACACACACACACACACACACACACACACACACACACACACACACACACGGCGGAGGCGGGAATCGAACCCCCAACCCTGGAGGTGTGAGGCAAACGTGCTAACCACTAAGCCCCCCCCCCCCCCCCCCCCCCCCCCTCAGGCAAAACAATTTAAGGCAAAACAGTGTAGAATCTTTCAAACAAAAAACAAACAAAATTCATCCTCTAAAAGTTTTAGATAAGTGATCTAGAAAAAAATTCAGTGACCCGTTTGGAAGCCGAGAGAGTCGACTCGTATTGGAGAGATGAGTCATTTGATCTGACTCACCGAATCATCATTGCTAGTACAAACACACTGACTGGGAGTTTTTACAATCCAAACACAGATCTAAAAGAAATCCACTTCTCTTAAAAAGGCTACAATAACAGAAATGTACAGTACATACAGAACTAATTTCTCGAACAGATCTCGATACTAAAGCTATTCATTTCAATAAAGCCGCTATTACATCCTGATGAAATGTAGAAACAGCTTCTCGACGTATTTTTTGAAAGGCCCAACTAGTTTGCAATGCATTTTGGGTCATTTCTGCTCATAACAAGCTGATAAAGTAATTAGAACAATTCAATTGTCGAAGTGAAAGCTAACAATAAAAATGACATTTATTATTTTTCAATAAAACATTTTATTATGCTTTTACTATATTAGGTGACAAAGTGCATTTCTACAAATCATTAAAGAAAAGTAGTGACTCTGGCTTTATCATTTTAAATGAATTCTACTCCATTATATCAGGGAGATGCACAACAAGTGATAATAGGATTATTTAATACAAAAGCAGTACACAGTGAGTTAAACAGTTCCAGATGTAAATCGCACTCGGTTGCATCGTTAATATCACCTGTTAAAATAAAACAATAAGCGAGCTCAAGGTTGCAATGTAATGAGGCAAAATTTAAGGTGCTACATTCAGTCTAGTTTTGAGACTTTTTAAAATAATGCCTAATGTTTGAGACTGATTGCTGAGCAGTACAATTGAAGCAAACAGACATTAAGTACTATTAAATACATTTGTATAAAAACAATTAAAAACGTTTCTCTTTCCGTCTCAGGTATTGAATATTTGCATCGTTCAAAAGAAAACTCAAACGACTCGTCCGGGTTTCCGACTATGTGTACACACTGAAGGTGTAAATAAAAGCAGGTTGAATTGGTAAAGACGTTTTACATTGAATAAAAAGTCAGATGATCATCACACTATGACGAGAATCTCACCCCTTTTTCCTTACTGTCTGGTAATGGTGACCTCAGAAACGGACCTTTTCCCCATATCCTACTTTGTCTCTCTTCGGTGAACAGGTTTAGCTTGTGAAGGGGATGTAACAGCTATCTCAGGAGACAGCGAAGGCACAAAAAGCGACGTGAAGGGAAGATGTCTGCAACCATAAGCTGTTAAAGGCCTCAGAAAAATAACTAAAGGCCACAGGGGTACAATTTCCTGATCTCTTTCCCCCCCACATAAAACACACACACACACACACACACACACACACACACACACACACACACACAAACACAAACACATTATTATCAATAGTTTATCAATATACCGATATTGCAATGATATCAATATTAATGATACTAATATTATATTCTTTAGTTCAAATAGTATTTTTTTTTAATTCACAGTCTAATTGTTAGATTTATAAATCTAAAGATATGTGCATTATACAAACTACAGACTCTCCCAGAGCGGTGCAAAGTCTGTAAGAGCAAACATATTATTTCCTTCACATATACCAAGGCACTCTGGTTTAATCTACTACCTAGGATTAAAAAAAACCCCAAAAAAACAACTAAAAACACCAAACTAGGGATGCATCAATACCAGTACCTGTCTGATACCATGTTTTTAAGGAACAAAAAAAAATGTGCATGATCACACTACTGATTTGACCATGATTTGAAGCGTGTTTCATGATTACTGATAGTAATCAATGTAAAACAGTAACTAACTGTGTAAAATATTAAGAGAAGGAACTGCAGCATCTTCCTACAGTACAAGTAAACTTGCAGTATAGTTTTGTGTAGTATAGCAACCATCAATGTGGTGTGGTATGGCGACCAATATGCCGAAAATAAACAGTGATGCAACCATCACAGCCATAACCATCACTGGAGTGACCATCTCTGCTGTGACCAACACTGCAGCAACTGCTAGTCTGGTGAGAAAATAAATGTTTCAACAATGCTAGCTGACTCTTGTTGAAGCATGCTGTTCTTGAAGATCAGCCAAAGACAACAAGGGATTCGAACGCAATGAAATAAATGAAACATACATTTCTAACAGCTGTACAAAAGAGCTTTTTCCACAGTGAAACAAATCCTGCTCTTCTCCGACGCAACCCTACTCCACCCAGGGAAAACTAGTGTAGCTATCTAAAATCTGCCTAACTGTCTAACATAAACAAGAACAAACCTAGAAGCCCTTGCGCGCTTTTTCACGGCCACTTACGTAAACCATAAAAACATCGACGGAGCGAAATGAAATGTTATTCAAAATCCCTGATTGATTCGGGATAAGTTGTTGATCAGTATCGCTATTGAGGAGTACCAAAGACACGGATAAAACACGGTATTGATGCATCCTGAATGATTCTAACGGTTCTTTGTTATTAGTGGCACACGATTTTAGCACCATATGGCCCCTAATGGTGTAAGAAAACATCTTCAGGCAGAAAAAAAGCAAGAAAACCCGGCAGTCTGTTCTGTTTCAGGTTGAAACACAAAGCTACAGAGTTCCCAGGCGAGGACAGTGAACGGGAACGGACGTCCCTATTGTTAAGACACATGGACAGCTCTTTCAAACTGCCTTTCAGTACGAGATCTAACACACCCTCGCTGACTCGACGTCGGAGTGTAGTCTGAAAACACGTGGATGTAAGATTTGATTGCAAAACAGATGGCCAGCAGATTTCGCCGCCAAAAGGCCATGACAACGAGTGGAGCATGTCAACTGACTGACATGCCAACAGTCACCATAAGAGTGAAGATGTGATGTAAGGGGTGCCATGGGTTTTAAACAGTGAGCCCCATTTATCTTATCGGTTATCAAATAGTTGCATACGAAGTTGCATGTAAATATTTCAACTGCTGGATTTGTAAAAGTTTCAGAAAGGCTGATCATTTTCGTATTCGTGTACATGTGTGATGTTGATCACCGGTTTAGTGCAAATCTTTTTCCTGACTCGGCTTTTTGCGTGTAGCGATGCCAATAAAAATATTCTATAACAATTACTTAATACTATAATTACTTCATTATGATTATGAATAATAATGATGATAATAATAATAATAATAAGGCGAGGGGTAATAATAATGGTGGCTCAGTGGTAGGTTTCTCGCCTATCATGCGGAAAGCCCGGGTTCGATTCCCAGCCAATGCCTCAACCCCAGCCACTGGATGCAGTGCTGGTCCCAAGCCTGGAAAAATGGGAGGGTTGTGTCAGGAAGGGCATCCGGCGTAAAACATCTGCCAAGTTGTTGTGCGGACCAGTTGGTCCGCTGTGGCGACCCCGAACAGGGAGCAGCCGAAAGCAAGCAATAATAATGATAAGGCATCTATTTATACACCGCCATTTCTTTTGCCATAACTAAATTAGTTTTTTCAACTAGTCTTAATTGATAGGACTGTGTTGACTCACCTTCTTTATTTTTCCCATAGTCATTAATTAACGCCCGAAATATAAAATCAACAAGTTTTCACAAAATATTTGTCTCTTTTAGTCCCTGAACCAGTGAACTAGCATGAGGATGTGTTCGATAGAAACTCCAACGCTCTGGACTTGGACATCTGCTAAACGCGGAAAAGGTAATAAAAATAAGCAATTTAACCTCAGTGGATATTTTAGACAAATTTAAGCTTTACACCGAATCAGGAGCACGAGTAATATTCAAAGGTTTTTCCTTTCAATTGGAGTTTATGGGATTTTCAGGAATAGACGAATTCATGTGAAAATGTTCGCACGAACGATTTATCCGTATCCAGGTTGATAAATGAGGCTCACTGATGTTACAGTTATTAAAAAAAAAAGATATGGCAACTTTAAATCAAATAAAGAAAAATCAGTTAAGTTTGTCATTTGTGCGTAATATTTATATAAGATATAAGGCGTAACAATGACAAACTGCAGCAAAGTGAATAAAAGACTTTTAGCCTTTTTTAAAATGAAAAATAATATATGATGAATGATCATACTGCACTAACTTCATGTTAAATTCACACCATGCTTGAATCTGCCAAATGAGTAAGTAAGCAGTGTAACGGCACTTAAGACGGTGCGGTGGCAGAGGGTTTGCTGTCAACGGTACTGAAAGGCATCGTCAGTGTTCTGGAGCTAAAATAAAAAGCATTTTTGGCTTTAATGTGACATACTGAATCAGGTGCGCCACAAAATTCAGTGTGTTTAAAGAAGCAGCACCACTGACAGCGAGAGAGACTGTGTGTGCGCTATCCCAGCAGCACTCTCTGCAGTCGATCGGCCGGGACGCTGTGGTCGTCGTCCGAGTCTGCATCGCTCTGAGGGTTGGAGCTGCAGGGAGAGGTGCATTCTGGGGAGCACAGGTAGTGCATGAGCGGCAGCCGGTACTTCCCGCAAAAATCCACAAACTTGATGTGGCGCACGCACGAGTCAAAGTACACACCTGCAAAGGAAGTGACACAAGCATACGCTTACCTTTTACTTATTTTATACACCATATGACAGAAACCTCTGCAGATCCAGTACAGCTTAACGTGTTAATATTTACACACTCATTCACACTGAACAGCAATGAATAGGAGAACCCTGAGGAACCCACACTGATGGAGGGGAAATTATTTTGTACGAATCCACACATAATATTATATTATATTATATTATATTATATTATATTATATACACACACACACACACACACACACACACACACACACATACATACACACACACTTTTGGGAAACCTGTCTGCAGTTTAAAAAAATAAATAAATAAAAAATAAATAAATAAAAAATAAGGGAGGGGGGTATTTTTTTTATTACATTTATTATTCAAATATATTTACGTGTAAAAATATAATTTTTCACATTTCTTCATACAGTGTGCTCATTTCAGCACGAAGTTCACACAGTTTCCAGAGGAACAGGACATTTCAGGAAAAAAAAGAAAAAAAAAAAAATCTGCTCCAGCCTCACAAGCACTTCACTCACACTGAGGTAATGATGATCTATTTCTGTTTCTCTGGACACTGTGTGCACTTCGTACACTGCTACTGTTTCTCATCTCATGTCTCACCTCCACACTTGGGGTTAGGGCACTTGCTGGCCAGGTCCAGGTATTTGATGAGGTCGGCAGGCAGATCCTCCTCTGAGTAGCGCAGGTTTCGTGATTTAACGGTGCGACCCGCCAGTTCCAGCAGAGACGGAGGGTCATAGGTCATATCCTTAATGAAGCGCACGACCAGAGGGTTGCCACGGAGACTGAGCTCCTGGAGCTGCACTAGGCTGAGGATTTCACGCGGCAAATAGGTCAGGAGATTATTATGGAGACTGAGAGAACGCAGGGAGTGGAGTCTAGAGCGAGAGAGAAGGAGAGAGAGATTAAACAACCTCACAATTGCTAATATTATTTTTTATGGTTAGTGTTATATTTATCATAACGACTCAAGTCAAAACTAAATGGGTGTTAATAACAGTAGTTTAAGTTTATGTTTATAAAATGACAGCAAACGACAGACAGAGACAAAGAACCCCAGAGAGAGAGAGAGAGAGAGAGAGAGAGAGAGAGAGAGAGAGAGAGAGAAACAGAGTGGGAAAGACAGAGGGAGAGATATGCAGTGCATCCGTAAAGTATTCACAGCGCTTCACTTTTTCCACATTTTGTTATGTTACAGCCTTATTCCAAAATGTATTACATTCATTATTTTCCTCAAAATTCTACAAACAATACCCCGTAATAACAACATGAAAGAAGTTTGTTTCAAATCTTTGCAAATTTATGAAAAAAAGAAAATGGAGGGGGGGGGAAAAAAAAAAAAAAAACAAACAAAAAAAAAAACCCCACATGTACATAAGTATTCACGGCCTTTGCCATGACACTCAAAATGGAGCTCAGGTGCATCCTGTATCCACTGATCATCCTTGAGATGTTTCTACAACTTGATTGGAGTCCACCTGTGGTAGATTCAGTTGATTGGACATGATTTGCAAAGGCACACACGTGTCTATATAAGGTCCCACAGTTAACAGTTCATGTCAGAACACAGACCAAGCCACGAAGTCCAAGGAATTGTGTGTAGACCTCCGAGACAGGATTGTATCAAGGCACAGATCTGGAGAAGGGTACAGAAAAACGTCTGCAGCATTGAAGGTCCCAGTGAGCACAGTGGCCTTCATCATCTGTAAATGGAAGAAGTTTGGAACCACCAGGACTGTTCCTAGAGCGGGCCGCCCGGCCAAACCGAGCGATCGGGGGAGAAGGGCCTCAGTCAGGGAGGTGATAAAGAACCTGATGGTCACTCTGAAAGAGCTCCAGCGTTTCTCTGTGAAGAGAGGAGAACCTTCCAGAAGAGCAACCATCTCTGCAGCACTCCACCAATCAGGCCTGTATGGTAGATTGGCCAGACTGAAGCCACTCCTCTGTAAAAGGCACATGACCGCCCACCTGGAGTTTGCTAAAAGGCACCTGAAGGACTCTCAGACCAAGAGAAACAAAATTCTCTGGTCTGATGAAACAACTCTTTGGCCTGAATGGCAAGCATCATGTCTGGAGGAAACCAGGCACCGCTCATCACCTGGCTAATACCATCCCTCCAGTGAAGCATGGTGGTGGCAGCATCATGCTGTGAGGATGTCTTTCAGCAGTAGGAACTGCGAGACTAGTCAGGATCGAGGGAAAGATGAGTGCAGCAATGTACAGAGACATCCATGATGAAAACCTGCTCTAGAGCGCTCTGGACCTCAGACTGGCGCGACGGTTCATCTTCCAAGAGGACAACGACCCTAAACACACAGCCAAGATAACATAGGAGTGGCTAAGGGACAACTCTGTGAACGTCCTTGAGTGGACCAGCCAGAGTCCAGACTTGAACTCGACTGAACATCTCTGGAGAGATCTGAAAATGGCTGTGCATCAACGCTCCCCATCCAACCTGATGGAGCTCGAGAGGTCCTGCAAAGAAGAATGGGAGAAGCTGCCCCAAAAATAGGTGTGCTAAGCTTGTAGCATCATACTCAAAAAGACTTGAGGCTGTAACTGGTGCCAAAGGTGCTTCAACAAAGTATTGAACAAAGGCTCTAAATACTTATGTACATGTGATTTTTTTTTCATTTTTTATTTTTAATAAATTTGCAAAGATTTCAAACAAACTTCTTTCACGTTGTCATTATGGGGTACTGTTTGTAGAATTTTGAGGAAAATAATACATTTAATACATTTTGGAATAAGGCTGTAACATAAAATGTGGGAAAAGTGAAGAGTAGAGAAAAACAGACAGAAAGGGAGAGAAGGAGGTAGAGAGGGAGAGATTGTGCGAGAGAGAATGAGCCACTAAATAGGCGAAATAAATAAAGCGAGAAGAAAAGATTTAAAGAGAGAGGAGAGAGACCGAGAGACAGAAAGAGAGAGAAACACAGAATGAGGGTGAAGGCAGCAAGAGTGAGACAGGGAGCAAAAGAGAGGGAGGAGAGAGAGAGCAAGAGTCAGAAACAGGAAGAGAGAGAGAGACAGGAGAGAAAGAAAGAGAGACAGAATGAGAGGGAAGGCAGGGAGAGCAGTAAGACAGACAAAAAAGGTGAGACAGAAAGAATGAGGGAGACTGACGGAAGGAAAAACAGACAAAAAGAGTGTGAAAGAGACAGAGAGAGAAAACGTAGAGAACAGCTGAGTCGGAAACAAATGGAAAAGAGGGAAAAAACATGATGAGAAGAGACAACCCTGTTAATTAAATTAAAAAAGCAGTGTGTGTGTGTGTGTGTGTGTGTGTGTGTGTGTGTGTGTGTGTGTGTGTGTACCTGGTGAATTGAGGTGGGATGCTCTGAATGCGGTTGTCACACAGCGCCAGGTAGCTGAGCACAGGCAGGTTGGCCAGTTCCACTGGGATTGACGAGATCATGTTTCCTCCCAAATACAGCAACTCCAAACTGCAGGAGAGAAAAACACACACACACACACACACACACACACACACACACACACACACACACACACACACACACACACACACACACACACAATCAGTGTCAACATCACAACTGTATACTATTATAATTGATTATGAACCCTGTCTGAGTTGTAGCTACATTCTGGGCCATAAGGAGGAAAGTGAAGAAGCTGTAATGGAATATTTCTCAGGAATGCAGCAATATAGCTTATAATCCATGACAGCACACACACACACCACCCTCTCAGTCTGAGACCAAAAAAAAAAAAAAGAGAGAGAGAGAGAGCAAGAGAGAGAGAACAAGAGAGAGAGAAAGAGAGAGAGAGAAAGAGAGAGAGCGAGTGAGAAAGAGAGAGAGCACGAGAGAGAGAGAGAGAGAGAGAGGCAGAGAGAGAGTGAGAGAGAACGAGGAGAGCGAGAGAATGAGAGAGAGAGAACGAGAGAGGATGAGAGAGAGAGAGAACGAGACAGAGCGAGAGAGAGAGTGGAATGGATGTGTGAGAGCCATTCTGTTTTCTCAGGCTCTCTACCGAAGCCTGCAGTTTCGGCAGTTTCTCTCCCTGAACACAGCCATTCATTTCTGCATCAATGACCCATTCTCCTGCAGAGGCCACCGAGTCCACACACACACACACACACACACACACACACACACACACACACACACACACACACACACACACACACACACACACACACACACACACACAGAGACAGAGAAAAGAAATAGGGCAGGTCTCTCTAATGGACTGACCCAGGGTGTAATTTGGACCACAGGGACAAGTGTGTGTGTTCTGACCCAAACTTGGTGCTGTAGTGCTGCCTAAGAAGAGCTTGAGCACCCACCTGAACATTTAATATATGAGTAAAGTCTACATGTAGGGTGACACTTCTACAAAAAAAGAAAAAAAAAAATGACCTCACTGAAAAATTTATAATACAAAACAGACCAAAGACTGACGCAAACTATACACAAAACATACACAAGCAATACACGCTCCAGCCAACAGCGGGGGCACTACCGAATGTGCAAAAGTAAACACCCCCTACAAGCTAATATACAGTAGATATGCTAATATGGTGAGTCAAAAAAAACCTTGCGACATAAATTCTAATTGAATCCAATTTTTTTCCTAGAGAAATCCAGACACACTAAGTACTGGGACACTTGCATTTAAAAGAAAAGCCGAGAGTCTAGAAAAATTATACGCTAAGTGTGTTTTTTTTAATTATTATTATTATTATTATTATTATTAAAAGCACACATATCTAAAATAGATAAGATAAATAAATAAGAGCAGGCATTTTTATCCTACTTCCCACTGTGACCTTTCCCTGAGATTAAAACTCAGTAGGTTAACCCTGCACAGCCGTCGCACTTTGTTCGGTTGTAAATCGACATAACCCTATTTTCCGTGACCGAATCATTTTGATAGGTTTGTTTGTGAAAACTTGCCTAAATATCTGAATCATAAATAATTATCCAACTCTTACGAGCCGATCAGGGAGCACGTCGTGATCGGATTTAAAAAATAAATACAAGAGTTTCTTAATTTCGTGCATTATCAAAGTGTTTTCTTATCTAATCAGCTGAAATGATTTAGATTTACTCAGTCAGCGCATACTTCACATAATCCTGAAGAGTGCTGAGTGGGACTTTTTTCCCAGCACTCTTTGCATGAGAGAATTTTTTCCGTGCTAAAAAATGTTGCGCTGCTTGAACAGCAGAGGTCCCGGTCCAAACAACCCAGAGAGTTTAAATATAAAGTGTGCATGCAGGTCACGTGATCACGCTCTTTCTTTCGTTAGATAGCCTGCGACATCTGCGCTTGTGAATTCCAGTAGCCCTAGAACACGTGTCTTACAGTCACATGACCACATTATGACAGCGAGACCAGTGGCCACAGAAACCAGGCATTTTACCCTGACTTGGAGCTCCATTATCACTTAACATGACACTTTAAGCACTGCTACAGAGCTCATTATGTTTCAGTCGATCGTTTTTAATCTTCGGAACAAGTCCCCTTATTTATTTTATTCAAATTTATTTATGTACAAAGACAACGTCTACGCGTTTGTACATTTTCTTTACTTTATTAAATTGCTGTCCGTAGCAATTTCTTTTATTGAGTTAGTTTCATACACACAAACAAGCTAAAACCGGATAAAATCAAGAAAAAATAATAAATTATTAGTAGTATTATTCATTCATTCATTGTCTGCCGCTTATCCGATCTATTCTCAGGTCACGGGGAGCCTGTGCCTATCTCAGGCGTCATTGGGCATCAAGGCAGGATACACCCTGGACGGAGTGCCAACCCATCACAGGGCACACACACACTCTCATTCACTCACATAATCACACACTACGGACAATTTTGAGATGCCAATCAACCTACAATGCATGTCTTTGGACTAGGGGAGGAAACCGGAGTACCTGGAGGAAACCCCCGAGGCACGGGGAGAACATGCAAACTCCACACACACACACACGGCGGAGGCGGGAATCGAACCCCCAACCCTGGAGGTGTGAGGCAAACGTGCTAACCACCAAGCCACCGTACCCCCATTATTAGTATTATTATTAACGATATTATGTTAAAAAAAGTCGCATGCAAAATATTTTACTCATTCAAATTTGTTTCGAAACATTGTGAAAAGTGAAAGACGTTTAAAGATGTTAACATTTAAGATTTGTAGGATGAAGTCGAGAACCAGTCTGATGAAACAATCCTTCGCAAACTTTTGATTTTCACATAACTTCCTGTCTCGAAAATTTGTCTTTCACATGTCTTCCTTTCTTAAGATACAGCCATATTTAGCATTTTTGTCCATTTCAGACACACAAAGTACACACAAACTCTCCGACTGTGGTTCTATAGAAAGCAAGAACCCGAGTCATTTACCGAAAACTGTTTTTCCTGGATGTTTGTACTTTCTACCAGAGTGAACAGAGGTCAGAGGATGAGAGAGAGAGAGAGAGAGAGAGAGAGAGAGAGAGAGAGAGAGAGAGATCGATCTTTTCTGCTTCTTCATCTTCCACGCAGTGTGTGTATGCATCTGGTGTGTTAGTAAAGTCGACTCTCAGACAGAGCGCTGTGTCAGTTGTGAATATTGTGTTCTTTCATCTCTCTGAGCAGGAATCCAACTGATTTCCTCCGACATGTCAGGAACCTGCACTCAGGGATTCCTACTTCATAAATCAATAAAGCAACTCGCAGAAGTCCTGCCCTGCTGTTGAGAAACATCTAAAGAAAGAAGTAAACATTAAAGTCTTCTTAAGCAATGACGGGTTATAAAGTGTGTGTGTGTGTGTCAGTGTGACTGAGACATTAAGATAAGGATTAGTGAGGTCATACTGCTCTCATAGAGGGAAAATGATCTCTCTATCTATCTATCCCAATTTCTCTCTCTCTCACACACACACTCACACCACTGTGTGTCTGACCCTCTCTCATTCTTTGGCTTATATCCTACCATGGGAACCTCACCTTATAGTTAAGTTAATGCTTTCGGCTGCTCCCTGTTCGGGGTCACCACAGCAGACCAACTGGTCCGCACATCAACTTGGCAAATGTTTTACGCCGGATGCCCTTCCTGACACAACCCTCCCATTTTTCCGGGCTTGGGACCGGCACTGCATCCAGTGGCTGGGGTTGAGGCATTGGCTGGGAATCGAACCCGGGCCTTCCGCATGATAGGCGTTGAAACCTACCACTGAGCCACCAATACCCGGGAACCTCACCTTATAGACCCCACAAAAACAACAGGAAAATGTGTTTTTTACAGCATGTTCTCACTATTTTCCCCAAATAGCTCTGAGCTATAAATATGTTGAGGCCACCTGGCTCACATTTCATTCTACAGCATCACAATAAACAAATGTTTCACTGTGTACGAGGTACAAGATCATATTTTTGGCCCTTTCAAGAATCTGAGAAAAGTATTTTGTCATTTTGTTTTGTACTTTTTTTTGCCTCATATCTTCTTAGCAGTTAACAAGCTAACATAATCGATGAAATCTTAAATTAAATAAAATAAATTAGATCTGGAAAATGAGATGTGCTTATTCAACTAAATATAAATTAACACAGGTAAGTGTCAGCCCAGTAGTTTCCTCTCCTCGCTCCTGAGCTATTATTTCGTATTATGAATGAATAGGCCCTTCTGAAGTGGAAGATACAGCACATGGAAATTTACTGTTCTTCATCCTGCCTCAAGGACCCGTTGACTCGCACTGGTGTTCTCTAGCACCTTAGATCTCTCGCCTACATCGTGTTTATAGTGTGGACAACCTGGAACCAGGTGAAATTCTACAGGACAACTGTGTCTGCTGGTTCCATAGTGCAGAACCTCAGCAGAAGCAGCAAGTATTTCTCACCTACTGTTTTATGAATAATGAGAATTCAGACACTGGACCTTTTGGTGTACTGCTTTACACCTGCTGTACAACGATCAGCCATAACATTATGAGCAGTGAGAGGCGAAGTGAACAACACTGATGATCTCATCATGGCACCTGTTAGTGGGTGGGATATATTAGGCAGCAAGTGAACATTTTGTCCTCAAAGTTGATGTGTTAAAAAGCAGGAAAAATGGACAAGTGTAAGGATTTGAGCGAGTTTGACAAGGGCCAAAGTGTGATGGCTAGACCACTGGATCAAAAGCATCTCCAAAACTGCAGCTCTTGTGGGGTGTTCCCGGTCTGCAGTGGTCAGTATCTATCAAAAGTGGTCCAAGGAAGGAACAGGGTCACGGGCGGCCAAGGCTCACTGATGCACGTGGAGTGAAGGCTGGCTCTTGTGATCCGATTCAACAGACGAGCTACTGTTGCTCAAATTGCTGAAGAAGTTAATGCTGGTTCTGATAGAAAGGTGTCAGAATACACAGTGCATGACAGGTCAGGGCAGCAAAAGGGGAACAGAATATTAGGCAGGTGGTCATAATGTTATGCCTGATCAGTGTATATTTCAGTAGTAAGGATATTTGTTGTATTTATTTAACAGGAAGGCCATGGTTTCTATACTACATAACACACTTTATCTCTAATAAAGAGCTATTTGGGATGTGGTCATTACTATACACACCATGTAGGCCACTTTGGGTCCAAAAGGGTTGCCTTTTTGTTTTGGACCAGTATTTATTGGGTATAAGTAGTGATTTGAGAGTTAGCCCTTCACTGCAACACTCAATGTGAAGCACTATTTGTCTAACAGGATGTGGTTTGGGCTTCGTAAATGACTTCATACCCTTTGAAATGTCCTTGAGCATGGAGTAGGGAGCTGTTTAGGATTGAACCAGTGACTTCTAGACTCAGAATAATATCTAATGTAATTGAAATTCACAATGTACTACTAAAGTAATGCATTATGCATTTTATAGGAAGCAGTTTGGGATTTAAACAATGTCTTCTAGATTCTATATTACACACTAGAGGTCTAACAAGGAGCAATTTGGGATGTGTGTGCAGCTTTATACCCCAAGAAGCACACAAAGTCCAATAGGAAACTATTTAGAATTTCCTCAACAATAAATTTAGAGCACTATGTGTCTAAGGACCAGCAGTTCAGGATGTGATTATTACTATGTACTCTTAGGAGCTCTCCATTTGTCCCAATGCGAGCAATTTGGGGTTTGACAAATGCTTACAGAATGTAGCTGGCATGGACAAGGCTTTTCCTGGAAGAGCTACAGAGAGCTATGGTGCCTCTGAATAGTGAAAGACAGCAGCACCTCCCTCACAGACCAAATTCTGACAGATTGGTGAGGGATGTACAGGATGCATGCTCTGCCTTCGTAGCAGCTGCTCCCAAAAACAGCACAAGCAGACGTGCCAGTGCCAGCTCTGTGCCACAAGGGGCGTGAAGACCAGCATTGTGTGCTACAAATTCAGTTAATATATTTGCTCACACCATCCTTACCTCACAATACCACTCTTGTGTAGGAACACACACACAAAATAAGATTATTTCTGTTAACCTGACAGAATATTTAAGGCAAATATTCTTTAACATTTCTTTAATGTATTTTTTTGTAGAGCAAATCGATCAGGATTTCCCACGGCTGTGAGGAAAGCTCTAGTCAAGCCGAGGAGAGGCTTTTTATTTCCACAGTGGTGGTGATGGAGGAAGCAGCAGCAGAATGCCAAGCAGCACCTACAGCAACCCACAATAACACACTGACTGTGGAATTAACTCTCCATTAGTGTTTCTAATGACTGCTTACAGTAACAGTGTAGCTGTTAATGGCACATTCTGCTCTGACTATTACTTCAGTTGTAGAAATTATTAAAAAATTTATGTTTTTGCTATCTCAATGAGCTACCGCTTTCTTAATGTTTGTTGTACCATTCTATATACACACTACCGCTCAAATGCTTTGGATCACTCAAAATTTTATTGTTTTCCAAGGAAACACACAAGAAATTAGTCTGAATAGAAAAGAAAACACCTTCTGCAGCAATTACAGTCTGGGCATTCTAGCGGTCAATTTTCAAGATAATCTGATGAGATTTCACCCCATGCTTCCTGGAGCATCTCCCACGAGATGGATTGGCTGATGGAGTCTTCCTCCGTAGCTGAAATCAAGCTGAAATATGCAAGTGATCCCAAATTTTTGAGTATATACACATACATACATACACACACACATTTTTTGCAGACCTTGTGAGGCTGTCTGTCTTGGGAGGAGTGTGTATGAGTGTGAGATATGAATGTAAAGTATATTAGGTTGGACACACAAACCTCTCAAGATGGGTGTACATGAGTGTATTATATATGAAATACAGACCTGGTGAAGCTGTCTATTTCAGGTGGGGTGTGTATGAGTGTGAGATATGAATATCAGAATCAGAAAAGTTTTTTATGAATATAATGTATATTATATGTAAGATACAGACCTGGTGAGGCTGTCTATATCAGGAGGGATGTGTATGAGTGTGAGACATGTGTATGTGGGCAAGATATGAATATAATGTATATTATATGTAAGACACAGACCTGGTGAAGCGGTCTATATCAGGAGGGGTGTGTATGAGTGTGAGACGTGTGTATGAGTGTGAGACATGAATATAATGTACATTATATATAAGATACAGAGCTGGTAAGGCTGTCTATATCAGGAGGGGTGTGTATGAGTGTGAGATGTGTGTATGAGTGTGAGACATGAACATAAATGTACATTATATATAATATATATATATATATATATATATATATATATATATATATATATATATATATGTATATGATATAGACCTGGTGAGGCTGTCTATATCAGGAGGGGTGTGTATGAGTGTGAGACGTGAATACAATGTACATTATATATAAGATACAGACCTGGTGAGGCTGTCTATTTCAGAAGGGGTGTGTATGAGTGTGAGACGTGTGTATGTGGGCAAGATATGAATATAATGTATATTATATGTAAGATACAGACCTGGTGAAGCTGTCTACATCAGGAGGGGTGTGTATGAGTGCGAGACATGAATATAATGTACATTATATATAAGATATAGACCTGGTGAGGCTGTCTATTTCAGGAGGGGTGTGTATGAGTGTGAGACGTGAATACAATGTACATTATATATAAGATACAGACCTGGTGAGGCTGTCTATTTCAGGAGGGATGTGTATGAGTGTGAGACGTGTGTATGTGGGCAAGATATGAATATAATGTATATTATATGTAAGATACAGACCTGGTGAAGCTGTCTATATCAGGAGGGGTGTGTATGAGTGTGAGATGTGTGTATGAGTGTGAGACGTGTGTATGTGGGCAAGATATGAATATAATGTATATTATATGTAAGATACAGACCTGGTGAAGCTGTCTATATCAGAAGGGGTGTGTATGAGTGTGAGACATGAATATAATGTACATTATATATATAAGATACAGACCTGGTGAGGCTGTCTATATCAGGAGGGGTGTGTATGAGTGTGAGACGTGTGTATGAGTGTGAGACGTGTGTATGAGTGTGAGACATGAATATAATGTACATTATATATATAAGATATAGACCTGGTGAGGCTGTCTATATCAGGAGGGGTGTGTATGAGTGTGAGACGTGTGTATGAGTGTGAGACGTGTGTATGAGTGCGAGACATGAATATAATGTACATTATATATAAGATATAGACCTGGTGAGGCTGTCTATATCAGGAGGGGTGTGTATGAGTGTGAGACGTGTGTATGAGTGTGAGACGTGTGTATGAGTGTGAGACATGAATATAATGTACATTATATATAAGACACAGACCTGGTGAGGCTGTCTATTTCAGGAGGGATGTGTTTGAGACGGTTTCCCCCGAAGGACAGTGAGTGTAGTCGCTGTAGCTGCAGCAGCTGTTTGGGGATCTCCTCGAAGCGGTTCCCGCTGAGGTTGACCACCTCAAGCCTCTGTAACGAGCTGAAGTCTTTGGGCAGAGAGAACTCATCGAGGCGGTTGTTTTTGGCGATGAGAGTCTTGAGACAGGTCAGACCAGTGACGGCATCGATCAGGACCAACAGTCCATTATTACTCACGTCCAAAAACTCGAGGCTCATGAAGCGGCTGATGGAAACCGGAAGTTCCGCCAGTCTGTTGTAGCAGAGATGAAGTTGGGTTGTTTCTGTCCTCCGTTTCTCACTCACAGTCTCAAAATTCACACTGTTTAAGTTCAAATGGGACAAATCCAACACATTCTCTCCACATTCAGCTCCTTCCAGGACATCCATTGTTTTATATGTGTAATGAAAAAAAACAAGACCTTGTGCAAAATCTTTAACTCAGCTAGCTGCCTTTTAAAACATGATCGGTCAAAATTTTCCTCTGTTTATTAAACGTCAGCTCCTGCACCCATTAAAGAAGCTCATAATACTGCACTTACACTGCATGCATGGGTATTAAACGGTGTAACTTGAGTTACAGCCCCGAAACCTGTATAACTACAACACACACCACTCAAATCAACGGGGTAATTTGTCTAATTCAGGTTCCGGGGTTTTGCCTGCACTCCGTGGCCACGCCCACAACCTCATTAACCCTTTCACGTAGCACCAGGAAAAGCTTTATTCCTGCATTTCTTTAGATGCTGAAATGTAATTTTATGAGCAGCAGTAAGCTTAAACATGAGCGGGAAAGCATTTTCTACAAAATTACCCCTTCTTATATGCACAAGTGTCGTGATTTTGCTGATTATGTGACAGCACATGCTTTCATTATGCAATATGTCATGAAGCTTACCTCATGCTTTCTACTGCAAGAACATATCCAGATAAATGTGGACAAATATGGTGTGAATGCTTATATATCAGTAGCCTAATAAATGCACACAGTTTACTGTTAAATTATGCTGGTGTGTACTGTTTATGCACTGGTTATACATTTGATTTGTGTCCAAGATGTGCAGACTTCCCTGCAAAAACCCCAATCCTGCCTGAGGCCACTGTCATTGGCAAGACTACATTTCAATGATTTTTACACTACAACCTGAATTTTTACAGTCTGAAATTGTGACATGCAAAATGTTTAAAATAAGGTTAAATTCACACTTCATGAATTCACAGTCATTTTACATTTAAAACAAAGAAAGGAAATAATATTCATGAATATTCATTGTAACACAATACTTAGGTCACCTAGGATGCCCCCCCCCCCATTTTGATCAATTTAAGACAAAAAGAAAAAGCAAGTAAATGTTCAATATCTTGATTAATCAATATTCAGCGCTATTTCTAGTTAAACTGAAGCATGTTAACTCCTATGTACAAAAGGTCAGATTTTCTGTTGAAGCATCTGGTCTGAGGACACTCCGATGGGTTTGATCCTGACAGATTGTCAGGTTTCACAACACGATTTCAGACTATTATCATTCTGATTTAAATGTAATTTCAACCCATAGGTTTGTCACTACTTTTTGCATTAAAATGAACATCATGCTTGGACTGAGACGTTATGCGATCATAGTTTCCTAAACTATACATTATTTAAATAAATAAATAAAAATAAAAGAATGTTAGGGGGGCTTGGTGGCTTAGTGGCTAGCACGTTTGCCTCACACCTCCAGGGTTGGGGGTTTGATTCCCGCCTCCGTGTGTGTGGAGTTTGCATGTTCTCCCTGTGCCTTGGGGGTTTCCTCTGGGTACTCCGGTTTCCTCCCCCAATCCAAAGACATGCATGGTAGGTTGATTGGCATCTCTAAATTGTCCGTAGTATGAGAGTGTGTGCCCTGTGATGGGTTGGCACTCTGTCCAGGGTGTATCCTGCCTTGATGCCCAATGACGCCTGAGATAGACACAGGCTCCCCGTGACCCGAGAATAGTTCGGATAAGCGGTAGACAATGAATGAATGAATGAATGAAAAGAATGTTAAGGCTAATTAAGCATCATGAGAATCCAACTAAAAACGCTTAACTGTGGTGTGTATTTCTTTTATTGACGTACAGTACATTCATAATACAAGTAAATTCAAATACAGTTCAAAGTCACCAAGATAGTCTTTACACTGAAATGGTTTAATTCTGTCTCACGTCCGTCACTCAGGACAACTTCTGCTTGACTACCATAACACTGCAAAGTTCTTCATGGACTCCTACAATCTGTGATTAGACATGAGAGAAGGCCATTCTATCTGCAGACTAATATTTAAGGCACTCAGTATCAAAAACGCGATATTAGTGGAATAAAGTGAAAAAGAAAGCGAGCGCATAGACACTCTTCATGACTCACTGAGACACACGCATCCGAAAATACAAACATACCTCAGCAGCCATACACAAACACACACACACACACACACACACACACACACACACACACACACACACACACGCAGTAAGAAAGCGTCAAAGCTAAAGAGGTGACAGTGAAACTAATCGTCTAATCTTCAATCTGACAGCTGTATGAAATAAAAGGTATGATGTTGTTGCTGGGTCCAGAGTAGTGGTTTATCTGGAGGATTTGTACAACATTTAAATACTTGAAACATCAGGCTTTGGTTGTTTTTTTTTTATTTTTTTTAATAATTTTTAAAAAAAATTTTTGGGCTACACTGCCTCTGCTCTAAACAACTCCGTTCCATTCTGAATCAATCAGCACATTCGTACTCATTCTCTATTTGTTTGTGATTTTTTCTTACACTTTTGTCCTTGCTCCTTCTGACAGAAATGAGCATAGCAACAGAGCTTTAACTACTAGAGCTCAAACTACTTCTACGTTAAGCAACTCCGCTAAATAGAAGCAGGAGCGAAGTGGAGCATCCATGAGCGTCTTCCTGCTGTTTTTTGGACATTAAATCACTGGCTTTTCATTAAACAGCTGAAGAATCACAGGAGGAGTGGAGCTCCTATACAGGTCTACATGTCGACAAATCTAATTCTACCTAGCGATCTAGACGTACTCTAGGAGCATGCTGAAGAAAACTGTGCTGCAAAAAAAAAGAAGAAAAAAGAAAGAAATCCGTATTAGCACCTTTTTGAAAGGTCTCAAGACTATGACCGCCTTGTCTGTGTGGAACCAGAGAAGGTGTGAAAGGGGACCTTAGCTGACACCGGACTTGTGACGTAATTTGTTTTCTCGCTTCACGTTATCTCGTGGTTTGATATGCTGATAAAGATAACGGCGTACACCACAATCTTGGTCTTTTTTTAACAGCTGAGTCAGTCCATGTGGTCTCCCTCCTTCACTCTTCTCCTCCATCTACTGTCATTGTCTCAATCAAACGCAAAAAAATCTAAATCTAAAAAGACAAAAATATGTGACAAAATTTAATATACATGATACAAAACTCGTGCTGGGATGCCTTGGACAAGGCTGAGCATGATGCTATAAAAAACAATGTACAGCACTTAGTGACACACACACACACACGGACATAAAGTACACGTCAGCGTAAAATGATTATAAATGACGTGACACGGAAAAGCGATGATAGATTAACATAGTCAAAGGTAGAAACAATACATGATGTGGTTCTCCCAGTAATAGTGTGTCATCTCAGGAATCCTGACTGTCACCTCATCCTCCTTGCTCCTTCTTTAAACCTCCTTTGTGCTGGACTTCATCTGCTCCATAGTCTCCTGTAAAAAAATAAAATAAATAAATAATAAAACTTTTTAATTTCTTTATGAAATAACTAAAATATTTCAATTATTTGGAAAATAAATAAAAAATAAAAACCTCAACTAAGAATTAATCTCTAGTTGGTATTTCCTGAATTGTAAACAAAAGCAGCTTTTTTTCTGAATTTGCCATGCAAATCCTGTGGAATTTTTGTGTGCTTTTTATGATGGAAAAGTAGTTGCAAGCACAAGATTCTTCTTTTAAACTTTAAAGTGTGAAGACTCATATGTAATGACTTTCCACGAGAGCTGTACTCATGCTCCACACACACAAATCAAAAAGGGCTGATTGCACGTTGTGATGATGTCACATGACATATCTTGGCCCAAATCTGTGGAAAATCTGTGGTAATTTAAGAAAATCGCACGCTCCTCATAATATCCCAAAGTTTGCTCGATTTTGTGTTAATTTCTACTTGTCAGATCTTAGAATATATAACAGAAGGTTTGTAATATTTATAATGGCTAATCTATGTGAGTGATGTGTGATGATCAGATCCTGTGATGAAAGAAGGAACCTGATGTTTGTTGAGCTCAGCCACACGCAGACTCCACTCCTCCTCCGTCATGGTGTCATCACCGTTAGCTGGCTCGAGAGCTTGGGTTTTCTCTGGGGACAGAATTTTAATTCCGATCATTATCACTTATTTATGGATTTAAAAAGGGTTGACACAAATAAAAATTGTTTGCGGGACAAAATATATTTGATACTAAAATAAAACATATGTTTGCAGAGAATTAGGAGAAAATGAAAGAAGTTTCACAAATCATTATCAGAATTTCGACTCAATTCCCTCTCTTCCTAACATAACTCTACGAGATATCAGATTAGGCTCCGTGACCACATCATGTCTTTTGATTCTCCAGACCTCATGGGGGGTGCATACTTTTGCCCACAACTGTAGCTGTATTAAATCAAACATATAGAATGAATAATCGGTGATGCATGAACCAAATTTGGATGATATTTTTAGATACAGATACATATTGAATGACATACTGGATGCCGTTTTCAGCGTGTTGCATTTCTTAAGCAAAGCATTTGAATACATGTTGAAATGATCCCTTAATAAATATGAAACAAGGTTGAGTAAAGGAAATATCCAGTATAAAGACTATCAGTTGCTACAGATTTTAAGAACCTATTTAATCTTTGAGGTTACAGGGTCAGTGGTGTAGGAAGTCTTTATAGTAAGGTTTATTTCATTTATCATCACACCAGTGCATCTACATGTGCAGGAGAGAGAGAATATTTCCACAGTAGATCTCTTCATGCACTGACACTGCATTAATTCTACATGGTCTTTAGACACAACCTTTAGTAAAGTCATGCTTTATTCCAGGGTCTGGTTATTTCTGGCCGGGGTTTAGGTTTTCGGAATGTCTTTACGTTTCTAACTGATTGTGTGAAATGTGTCTTTACCATCACAAGTCATGGCAGTGCAGACCCAGTTGCCGCAGGCACACACGCAGAGGTTACAGTCCACCTGAGTCTCTGCTCCATCTTCATAGGTCTCATCCTCCAAAGCACACTCTGAAACACACAACACACTAATCACCCCATTCTCCAAAACATTTTCTGTAACACACAACACACTAATCACCCCATTCTCCAAAACATTATCTGTAACACACAACACACTAATCACCCCATTCTCCAAAACATTCTCTAACACACAACACACTAATCACCCCAACCTCCAAAACGTTCTCTAACACACAACACACTAATCACCCCATTCTCCAAAACATTACCTGTAACACACTAATCACTCCATTCAGCAAAACGTTATCTGTAACACACTAATCACCCCATTCTCCAAAACATTTTCTGTAACACACAACACACTAATCACCCCAACCTCCAAAACATTATCTGTAACACACAACACACTAATCACCCCAACCTCCAAAACGTTCTCTAGCACACAACACACTAATCACCCCATTCTCCAAAACATTACCTGTAACACACTAATCAACCCATTCAGCAAAACATTATCTGTAACACACTAATTACCCCATTCTCCAAAACATTTTCTGTAACACACAACACACTAATCACCCCATTCTCCAAAATATTATCTCTAACACACAACACACTAATCACCCCAACCTCCAAAATGTTCTCTAACACACAACACAATAATCACCCCATTCTCCAAAACATTACCTGTAACACACTAATCACCTCATTCAGCAAAACATTATCTGTAACACACTACTCACCCCATTCTCCAAAATATTATCTGTAACACACAACACACTAATCACCCCATTCTCCAAAACATTATCTGTAACACACAACACACTAATCACCCCAACCTCCAAAACGTTCTCTAACACACAACGCACTAATCACCCCAACCTCCAAAACGTTCTCTAACACACAACACAATAATCACCCCATTCTCCAAAACATTATCTGTAACACACAACACACTAATCACCCCATTCAGCAAAACATTATCTGTAACACACTACTCACCCCATTCTCCAAAATATTATCTGTAACACACAACACACTAATCACCCCATTCTCCAATACATTATCTGTAACACACAACACACTAATCACCCCAACCTCCAAAACGTTCTCTAACACACAACGCACTAATCACCCCAACCTCCAAAACGTTCTCTAACACACAACACAATAATCACCCCATTCTCCAAAACATTATCTGTAACACACAACACACTAATCACCCCATTCTCCAAAACATTATCTGTAACACACAACACACTAATCACCCCATTCTCCAAAACATTATCTGTAACACACAACACACTAATCACCCCAACCTCCAAAACGTTCTCTAACACACAACACAATAATCACCCCATTCTCCAAAACATTTTCTGTAACACACAACACACTAATCACCCCATTCTCCAAAACATTTTCTGTAACACACAACACACTAATCACCCCATTCTCCAAAACATTATTTGTAACACACAACACACTAATCACCCCATTCTTTGAAACATTTTCTGTAACACACTAATCACCCCAACCTCCAAAATGTTCTCTAACACGCAACACACTAATCACCCCATTTTCCAAAACATTTTCTGTAACACACTAATCACCCCAACCTCCAAAACGTTCTCTAACACGCAACACACTAATCACCCCATTCTCCAAAACATTATTTGTAACACACTAATCACCCCATTCTTTGAAACATTCTCGAACACACAAATCACTAATCACCCTATTCTCCAAAACATTATTTGTAACACACTAATCACCCCATTCTTTGAAACATTCTCGAACACACAAATCACTAATCACCCTATTCTCCAAAACATTATTTGTAACACACTAACCACCTCATCTCTCCAAAACATTTTCTGTAACACAATAATCACCGCATCTTTCCAAAATATTATTTGTAACACACTAATCACCCCATTATTTGAAACATTCTCTAGCACACAACACAATAATCACCCTATTCTCCAAAACATTTTCTGTAACACACTAATCACCCTATTCTCCGGAACATTTTCTGTAACACACCAATTACCCCATTCCTCCAAAACATTCTCTAACACACAACACACTAATCACCCCATTCTCCAAAACATTATTTGTAACACACTAATCACCCCATCTCTCCAAAACATTTTCTGTAACACACTAATCAACCCAACCTCCAAAACGTTCTCTAACACACAACACACTAATCACCCCATCCTGCAAAACATTTTCTGTAACACACTAATCACCCCATCCTGCAAAACACACAACACATACATTACCCCATCATCCAAAATGTTCAAAACACTAATCATCCTATCCTCCAAAGCCCACAACATAGTAATAACCCCCTCGTCTAAAACATTCTCCAAAACACACAACTCCAAAAACTCTCTGTTTTCCGTAACACGCAACACACTAATCACCCCATCCTACAAAACACACTAATCACTCCTCCAAAACCTTGGAACCTACTCCAACTGACAAGGAAATGACAGGGAAATGCCGCTATCTTTAAACACACAGACCTTCACACTCACAGTCCGCTTGTGTAACCTCCTCTATCTGCATGGTTGCTGTTTACAGCTGAGCAGAGTACAGAACAGCATATGAAACATTACATCATGTACACATGTGATTCCTATTCCTATATCATTCACATGTGACTGCACGCAACTGTATAGGATGTACAGGATATACAGAGAAAAGTGTTATATACAGAAACACAAGTCCAGTCTTAGCCACTATTCCAGCACACAGCCTTCCAGGAAATCTGCTAGAAAGTTTCCAGAGTGAAGATTCCACACGATATCACACGCCTAGTCCCTTTACATATCTCTCCTTCCATATTATCTGTCTCTCGCAATCGTACAATCATCTTTTCCTGCCTATTTTCATAGGACCGTGTGTGTGTGTGGGGGGTATGTGGCCTGACACAGTGATCACATTGGTCCTCCCCCTGAACTCTCACCTACTTCTACCAGTGCAGCAGTGAGACAGCAGCAACTACTGAGAAATGGCCTTTTTTCAGCTCTGTGTGTGTGTGTGTGTGTAATGTACATGTTTGGACAAAAGTGTATAAATGTTAAAGTAAATTGTGTGATGCCTTTGTGCGTTTCAGTGGATGTCAGGGTTCAATTTGTTGTATGTGTGTGTGTGTGTGTGTGTGTATGTGTGTGTGTGTGTGATATATGTGTTTGGACAAAAGAGTATGAATGTTAGGGCGAAGTTTGTGAGATCTTTGTGTGTTTCGGTGGCGGTCAGGGTTTAATTTGTTGTGTGTGTGTGTGTGTGTTCGTGTGTGTGTGTAATGTATGTGTTTGGACAAAAGTGTATAAATGTTAGGGTGATGTTTGTGAGGTCTGTATGCATTTCAGTGGCTGTCAGGGTTTAATCTGTTGTGTGTGTGTGTGTGTGTGTGTGTATGTGTGTGTGTGTGTGTTACTCTTCTCTGGAGGGTTGAATCCTGGACGAAGGCAGTTGAGGAACTCATCAAAGCTCAGCTTCCAGTCAGCGTTCTGGTCTGAGAGCTCGATCAATGCGTCCACACACAGACTCCTGATACACACACACACACACACACACACACACACACATACACACACACACATCTAGCTATTACATTTAAAATAGAATACAGCATTGATTTATAGCAATATGATAATAAAATTCCACATATATCTTCATCTCAGTTATAACAATTAGAATAATATATTTATGGAAATAGACGTGTGTGTGTACCTGGTGTAAACATTTATGTTTACTGGGTGAAGATATTTGTGTGTGTGTAGCATGTAGACGTGTATATACTGGGTGTAGATATTTGTGTGTGTGTGTGTTAGATGTATATGTGTGTACCTGTGTGTGTTGGGTGTAGACAGGTGTGTGTTGAATGGATATGTGTGTGTTGCCCATATATGTGTGTGCGTGTGTGTGTTGGGTTCAGACGTGTGTGTGTGTGTGTGTGTGTGTGTGTGTGTGTATTAGTCTAAAATTTCCAAACACTAAAGCTTTTATTTCACTTGTTGCTGCAGTAATTTTTTTAGATTAGAAAAACTACTTTTTTTCCATGGTGATGGTGGAGAGGGTGAAAACTTGTGCATCCAGCTGAACACACAAAGACACACACACACATATACACACACACACACACAAACAGAGGAAGCAGCAATGCAGGGGTGGAATGTCTGGCTGCTGTGTGCAGTGATTGTTGGCGAGGATTTTCCCCTTCTGTTTCTCTTCACACCGGCAAAACAGAGGCAGTGTGAACCCGCATGACCCTGACTGTAACTTCAACACACACTCTGTATTAGCTCTGGGTGTGGGTGTGTATTAATAGACTTTTCATGCTATTTGGTCACTTATTTTAGACCTTTTATCAAATGTAGTCTGTTTATCTTTAAACATATGTTAAAACATGTGTTTGTGATCAAATGTAGATTTCACTGTAATTCAAACACGTTTTTCTTCAGTCAAAACTCAGTGATGGAAGTCATGAGGCTCAAACTGCTGCTTCCTAACTGGAGTCTCATATTGTTTATTAATAACAGACATCTTTCTCTTAAAGTGTCAGACCATAAACTAATAATTATACACTGCTCTTAACACTGTATGTGCTAAACAGCATGTAAATGCTGTAATTATCACCCCAGTAAATCTCCAGACTGCTCATGACTCCAGGTGAGAGCACGACGTTCACACAGCATTCAGCAAATGCAATGTTTTTAATTAGATTAAATGTCTACTGCTTATCCGAACTATTCTCGGGTCACGGGGAGCCTGTGCCTATCTCAGGTGTCATTGGGCATCAAGGCAGGATACACCCTGGACGGAGTGCCAACCCATCACAGGGCACACACACTCTCATTCACTCACGCAATCACACACTACGGACAATTTAGAGATGCCAATCAACCTACAATGCATGTCTTTGGACCGGGGGAGGAAACCAGAGTACCCGGAGAAAATCCCTGAAGCACGGGGAGAACATGCAAACTCCACACACACGGCGGAGGCGGGAATCGAACCCCTAACCCTGGAGGTGTGAGGCAAACGTGCTAACCACCAAGCCACCGTGCCCCGAGTCTAGATTAAATGTTCATATTGTTATGTGAGTGTGTGTGTGTACATGTGTTTACCTGAGCAGCCGGTTGTTCTCTTCCTCTGCGTATGAGTGCAGCTCCACCGCTGACTCGTTGTGCTGGATGAAGTTCAGAAGTTCGGCCGAGTCCAGTTGCGAGTCACCGTTGTCGTAGTTCTGCAACATAATCCGAGCGCACACACACCTCAGGATGTGTCACATATGATCTAAGCATGCTTGTCGATCACAGACCTGGCCATATGCACCACACAGTGTCGACGTTATGTTCTGCAAATTGAACTAAATCAAATTGTGACTGTATCGTGTATGTTTTTCATATAATTCCATAATGAAGTTTAATGTTCACATAGAAATAACACCTTAGAATAGTGATAGATCACCTTAAAGACATCTATACGCTTTCACTTTATAATTATGAACCAGTCAGATGTTTAGCTTATAACTAGCGACAGGTATTCAGTTCAAGGTTTATTTGTCAGCTTTAGAGAAATGTGAATGTAGAAGACAATCCTTAATGAGCAAACCGGAGTAACAAGTGAGAAAAAACTCCCTGAGACGATATGAGGAAGAAATCCTAAGGGGAACTAGACTCAAAAATGAGCTCGTCCTCTTTAGGTATAACATAAAAAAATAGGGTGATTAATCATTCACAAGTGTTATAGAGTAATGAGGTTTGATTAGAGCGCTTCAGCCTGATAAGCTACTATTTATTGGAATATCTAGCACATTGCATGGAGTAACTGAGGACAGAGTGGGAAAACTGCCATGCTCTACTGTTTTTGTTACACCGTCCTCAATTATTCCATGCAATGTGCTAGAAATTCCAATAAATTATGGCTTATCACGCACACACGCTAAAGGTTAAAGGATAGATAGAGAGCTAGATATAGCCTTGTAACCGCATAAAAATACTGGTTCAGTGAAGACGCTCAGTGTAAACCCTGCATCACCTTGTGTCTAATCTAATCTTGAGTAAGATAAAAATCACTAGTATACATTACAAACAATGTTCTTTTTTAAATTTATGTGCCTTTAAGACTCAATTTCCTCTTTATCTCTCTATCTCAGTGCTTTATCTATGCACAGCTTGGTATAAAACTCAAATATGATGCTCAATAATCAACCTTTTCTTAACCAGTATGATTAAACAGAAGTGTTTTTGCTGATTTAATGCTGTTAGATGTATTTTTCATATTTCAAGAACATCACCTTAAGGTATTCAAGGACTGATAAAGATAAGATAACCCGAGATCACGGCCCACAGCCGGAGCTTGACATTTTGCTAAAATTGAGGTTTTTCAGACTATAACATATTTTGAAATCATAAACATATTTCAGCAAAACAACTGGGACATGTTTTATATAAGAGATCATGTTAGGTAAGGAGCCAGTTTTGTACTGGGAGATAAATGAAGTCAGTCTGAATAATAATGTCTGAAAGGTTATAGTTAAGTATGATTTCGTCATAGTGTAATTAAGAAGTTGCTGGAACACTAGAAAACAAATGGAAGCTTAAGAAATCAAACAGTTTATAATAGTTTAGTTTGTAATTAGATACAACATATGTAACAGTACAGACCGATCTATGAATAGACAAGTGCAGGACTGCTCAATGAGAGCAACAGTGGCTCACTTATTTTAGTGTATTTGAACAAATGTGTGCAATTTTCCTCAAATACTGTGTCGGTTATTCTTTTTTTATAAGCCATGTACCCGAGCAAAGGAAAAACATCCATCCATCCATCCATCCATCAATCCATTCATCAGTCCATCCATCCATCCATCCTCTACACCACTTATCCTACTGGGTCGTGGGAAACCTGGAGACTATCCCAGGAGACTTGGGGCACAAGGCAGGGGACACCCTGGACAGGTGCCAGTCTATCGCAGGGCACAATCATTTACACACTACAGACAATTAAGAGATGCCAGTCAGCCTACAATGCATGTCTTTAGAGGAGGAAACCAGAGTACCAGGTGGAAACCCCCAAGGTACAGGGAGAACATGCAAACTTCACACACACATACAGAGGCAGGAATCAAACACCCAGCCATGGAGGTATGAGGCAAACATGCCAACCTGTGCCTCCCAAAAGAAAGAACAAATGCAAATATTTCAGATAAAAGTCAGGTAAAAAATTCTCTTAAACATCTTTTTTTTTCACCTTAAAGTACTTGAGCAGGATGTCAGTGAAGTTGGAGCCTTTGTTGAACCAGCCGTCTGGAACAACTTCTGTTTGCAGCCACTCGATCACACGCCTGCGCAGTTCGTTACGGTCACCCACATAGCAGACCACTAGCAACAGACACACGGTCATTTAAAAAAAAAAAGATACTACATACAAATAATAGACATAAACTGATCCATTTTTTATTTGCTTACAAGAGCGTCATTAGAATTGAAACTATAAGTCAAAGTCTAATGAAATAAAATATCGCCATACACATGGTGCATCTTGCACAATATATTGCAATATGACACCAAACTTTAGATCATGATAACATAATGTGTGTGTGAGCGGTACTTATCCCGTTATTTCTGTGTTTTCACGTGTTTATGTTGACACGCGTGTATTTTTGGTTTGTGTCTTGTCTCCCACCCTGTATTGTCATTGGTTGTTACCCTCACATGACTGATTTCACCTGTTTTCAGTTCACTTATCAATTTATGTAGGTATTTAAACAGGGTGAAGTATATGCTCTGTTTTGTTTTGTTGACGATCAGCTGAACCTTTGGCCGTTGAACTGCCTGTCTTTATTAAAGCATTTTTACTTGTGCTTGTGTCTGCACATCCTGTCTCTCTCTGACACCAAACAGTCATCTTCCCTGGTTACTTTAAGTTCACTTTAAGTTGCTGAAGTTCCTAATTCTGTTGTAAAAATCAATAAAGTTCAGCCCTTTATACAAGTAGATCTTGTTACAGAGTAAGAAGCCGTCTCCTCCAAGATCCTTGTCATGTTTGTGTATTTACTAACTCACTCGAATGCCGTTCTACAATTTTGAGTGTAGTTACATGTTTAAAACATGTTTCAGCATGACAAATTGTGGTTACAAGCTCGGTAACTCGATAATACTCCTCACTCGAGCTTGTGTTGTGCAAGAAAATTCGGCTCAAGTTCAAGGCCTGGATCACACATGACCAAGCCAAACCCCACCCTGTGTGTGACTGTTTAAATAGCGTGTGGGTTTTTAAAATTACATCTGTAGAGTAACTGTGTGCATCATCTCCCTTTGCATGCTTCACTCAACTCAACCGTAGTAAACTATATTCAACTATGAACAGACATAAAACTCTCACTGCAAACAGAGCAAGCTTGTTCCTGTATAAAAGGACTATACAAATCTGTTTATTTATTTTCCTAGCAGCAGTTGTATGAAGACAAAACAAAAGTAGCATACTAACTAAGCTAAAACGATCCATATCTCTATGAGCTCACTCTGCTGATCATACAGTAAACACAGGAACCGATCGGTTAACATGTGGAAGAGAAACGATATCACATGCCACACTCACCTGGACTGGCAGCAACTTTCTCTGTTTTCCTCTCTGCAACAGAAACAAAGAGAAATTCTGCGCTTAATTTCTGCAGAAAGGAACAAACATTCAGGGCTTGACCTAAGAATGCATTTATTGAATTTAAACTAAATGACCCAAATGTCCATGAACATGATAAACAGCAGTGACTCTCGTGCTTATGGCTGCTGAGATTTGCTAAATACAAGTATGTGGCATAATCTCAGTAACCAAATAAAGACATTTTGAATGTACTACAGAAACTGCATTAATATTACTAATAGCATTAATATGCAATATCTGTAGTTTCCAGGAGCATCCTAGACGTTTTTGGGAGCAACACTACATTTTTACAGAAGCAATTTAGATTTTTCCAAGAGCAAATCTAGACATTTCTGGGAGCGCCCTAGACTTTTCTAGGAGCAACAGTAGACTTTTCCAGAAGCACCCCTACAATATTCTGGTAAAGCCTCTAGACTTTTCAGGGAGCACTACTAGGCTTTTTTTTGGAAGCATTCTAGACCTTTCCAGGAGTATGCTAGACGTTTCCGGAAGCAACACTATACTTTTCCGGAAGCACCAATAGACTTTTCCGGAAGCATTCTAGACCTTTCCAGGAGTATGATAGACTTTTCAGGAAGCACTCCTAGATTTTTCCCGGAAGCAACACTAGACTTTTCAATGAACACCAATAGACTTTTCCGGAAATATTCTAGACCTTTCCAGGAGTATGCTAGACTTTTCCGGCAGCACCCGTAGATTTTTCTGGGAGCAACACTAGACTTTTACACGAGCAACCTAGTCTTTTCGAGGTAAAGCCTCTAGACTTTTCAGAGAGCACCAATAGACTTTGTCGGAATCATTGTAGATTTTTCTGGGAACAACACTAGACATTTCCGAGAGCATTTTACACTTTTTACCACCTAGACATTTCTGGGAGTATCAGTACTCTTTTCCAGGAGCACACCAGGACAATTCTGGAAGCAACCTACCTATCACACAACATTTTTGACAATAAGATTAATTAAAATGCTTTTATTGGCTTTTGGGAGCCAATACTCAAAAGCATTTAGCCCCTTTAGCACTGATATGTAAAAGAGACAGTAAACAGTAAAGCACAACACTTTTCAACAGTAATGCATAACACATCTTTGATTAATGAATTATAGCTTACAGCCCTGATTGTGTTTTCTTGCCCTGCCAATAGCCTAGCCTGTGTTTAACCCTCAGGTAATGAGTCCAGCAGGTTCACATCGGGTCCAGCGGATTGATATCTGGCCAGCTCAGCTTCATGATAATTAAGTATTTCTGTCATAAAATAAAATAAAAACATAGTAATAATCGCCAATAGTCAAATGCCTTTGAGAACAAATGTAGCACAGCAGACATGACCACTGAAGCTTTTCAAGTAAGCGCACAATTAGATTATTTACGAGAGTATTTATTATCAAGGTCAGGGGAGAT
Source organism: Hemibagrus guttatus (assembly GCA_033459395.1). Taxonomy (NCBI): domain Eukaryota; kingdom Metazoa; phylum Chordata; class Actinopteri; order Siluriformes; family Bagridae; genus Hemibagrus; species Hemibagrus guttatus. The sequence goes on from JAUCMX010000006.1 coordinate 7,647,065, forward strand.
TCTCATTTAGAGCTATGTTATATTATTATTATTATAATTTTGTATTTGATAAAAAAAAAAAAAAAAATGAGCAAATGGCCTGTCTAGAGACTGCTGACTGTTAGAGTTTAATTCCTCTCCAACAGCACAGTAAGTGCTGGCTTATCAGGAAACTATTAAGTTCTGAAGATTATACTACACACCTTCTTAAGAGAGAGAAATTCCATGTACAATAAAAGAATAACAAATACCTTTAAATCAGGAGTTATCAAGCTTGTTTGCAGGCAAAAATAATGAAAAAAAGGAAACATTCCATATATTCGGTACAGATTTATTTCACAAATATTATTAAGAGCTACAGTGGGGCAAAAAAGTATTTAGTCAGCCACCAATTGTGCAAGTTCTCCCACTTAAAAAGATGAGAGAGGCCTGTAATTTTCATCATAGGTACACTTCAACTATGAGAGACAGAATGAGAAAAAAAAATCCAGAAAATCACATTGTCTGATTTTTAAAGAATTTATTTGCAAGTTATGGTGGAAAATAAGTATTTGGTCAATAACAAAAGTTCATCTCAATACTTTGTTATATACCCTTTGTTGGCAATGACAGAGGTCAAACGTTTTCTGTAAGTCGCCACAAGGTTTTTACACACTGTTGCTGGTAGTTTGGCCCATTCCTCCATGCAGATCTCCTCTAGAGCAGTGATGTTTTGGGGCTGTCGCTGGGCAACACGGATATTCAAATCCCTCCAAAGATTTTCTATGAGGTTGAGATCTGGAGACTGGCTAGGCCACTCCAGGACCTTGAAATGCTTCTTACGAAGCCACTCCTTCGTTGCCCGAGCGGTGTGTTTGGGATCATTGTCATGCTGAAAGACCCAGCCACGTTTCATCTTCAATGCCCTTGCTGATGGAAGGAGGTTTTTACTCAAAATCTCACGATACATGGCCCTATTCATTCTTTCCTTTACACGGATCAGTCGTCCTGGTCCCTTTGCAGAAAAACAGCCCCAAAGTATGATGTTTCCACCCCCATGCTTCACAGTAGGTATGGTGTTCTTTGGATGCAGCTCAGCATTCTTTCTCCTCCAAACACGACAAGTTGAGTTTTTACCAAAAAGTTCTATTTTGGTTTCATCTGACCATATGACATTCTCCCAATACTCTTCTGGATCATCCAAATGCTCTCTAGCAAACTTCAGACTGGCCCGGACATGTACTGGCTTAAGCAGGGGGACACGTCTGGCACTGCAGGATTTGAGTCCCTGGCGGCGTAGTGTGTTACTGATGGTAGCTTTTGTTACTTTGGTCCCAGCTCTCTGCAGGTCATTCATTAGGTCCCCCCGTGTGGTTCTGGGATTTTTGCTCACCGTTCTTGTGATCATTTTGACCCCACGGGGTGAGATCTTGCGTGGAGCCCCAGATCGAGGGAGATTATCAGTGGTCTTGTATGTCTTCCATTTTCTAATAATTGCTCCCACAGTTGATTTCTTCACACCAAGCTGCTTACCTATTGCAGATTCAGTCTTCCCAGCCTGGTGCAGGTCTACAGTTTTGTTTCTGGTGTCCTTTGACAGCTCTTTGGTCTTGGCCATAGTGGAGTTTGGAGTCTGACTGTTTGAGGTTGTGGACAGGTGTCTTTTATACTGATAACGAGTTCAAACAGGTGCCATTAATACAGGTAACGAATGGCGGACAGAGGAGCCTCTTAAAGATGAAGTTACAGGTCTGTGAGAACCAGAAATCTTGCTTTTTTGTGGGTGACCAAATACTTATTTTCCACCATAATTTGCAAATAAATTTTTTTTAAAAATCAGACAATGTGATTTTCTGGATTTTTTTTTCTCATTCTGTCTCTCATAGTTGAAGTGTACCTATGATGAAAATTACAGGCCTCTCTCATCTTTTTAAGTGGGAGAACTTACACAATTGGTGGCTGACTAAATACTTTTTTGCCCCACTGTATATAGATGTTAGTGCTAGTTTAATAAAATCAGTCCATTAGATTCAAGATACCATTATTCATTGGCTAATTGTGAACACATTCACATTTCATTCAAGTGATCATTCAATTTGGCTTATAATTATAAATTTAATCATGGCTGATTTCCATCACTGTAACTGCATTAAAAGTATTGGAGCACTGAGAGTATCCAGATACTGAGAACCACACAACGTTTAATCATTCTAGAGATTTAATCACTAATGCTTTTTTAAAAGTGCTTTTGGGATAGCAGAAACACTATGGCACTATGGGAAAGCTTATTCATTAAAAAAATATATTTTTGAAAATTAGATTCAAAACTGTGCCTTAATCTAAACATGCTGAAAGACTAATCACAGCTGGCTTAATCCATGTCTACATCCATGCCTTTGGCAAGCTTTTCATGCACTGAATCAAGTTCAGAACAAGCTCAGTGTTTAATTTGTTTCTGTGGATGCCATATATTGAGGTCATAGGCACCCTGGATGAAATAAAAAAAAAGCAATATATACTGCCTGAGAAAACAAAACACTGAGAAAGTGTCCACTAGGCTGCCCTGTGGTAAATAAAAGGTGATGAAGTGCCCTCTAAGGTGCCCCTATGATGCATAAATCATGATAAAGTGCTCTGTAGGGCCCTTATAGTTGAGAAAATGCGAGTGCCCTACTGGCTTAATGAAATGCCCTCAAGGATGCGGATACATATAAGACAAGAAATTTAACCATACAAGAAATGTAGCCTTCGTCTACATGTAAGAGGTCATAATGAAGTGACCGCTAGGGTGCTTGTCTAGCAGAGAATATGTGATGCAGTGCCCTGTAGGGTCTAGGAAAACACACTGACGTGCCCTTTGCGATGCCTTCTCAGGGAAGAAAACAAGCTAAAGTGCATTACAGGTTTCCCCTGTGAAAAGCAACATAATGAAGTGCCTTACATATATTGCAACTATATGATGAAGTGCCCTATAGGCTCACTTATTTTTGAGAAGATGTCAGAAAATGCCCACTTGGGCACTCTTCCAGGAGGGAATATGAGATGCAGTGTCCTATAGTCTTTTCTATAGGTAAGACAATGAGATGAAACACTCTCTAGGTCAGGGGTGTCCAATCTTATCCACAAAGGGCTGGTGTAGGTGCAGGTTTTCATACCAATCGAGCAGAAACCACACCTGATTCCACCTGTTTAATCAGTTGATCTTTCACTAGACTAACTTGGTTGGAATGAAAACCTGTACTCATACCGGTGCTACAAATGTGATGCAGTCCCCCAAAGGTGAAAAAAATGACATAAAGTGCCCTCTTGTTGCTCCTGCAATGCACAAGCCATTAACCACAGTTTAGTTTAGTCACACATTTATGTGTCCCTGCCCCATGCTACTGTCCCATGCTCTATTCTCTCACCTCTGCAGTGGCCATCATGTGCTACCTGGATCTTGAGTCCAGTAAGACAGGCATCTCTGTGAAGCTCGCAGTGGTTTCTGTATGTTTTCCCATTACTGCCACACACAGAGCGCTTGTGAGGTTTACATTGCTGAAAGAGAACGACACACAGATACAGAGATATGTTCAGAGTTGTTGTTTTTATCAGGTTCTTAAAGGCATCTTCCTAAACTGTGTGTGTATTTCTTCTACAATAATATTCATACAGTATGTATATTATCTGTACAAAAATATCTACCATTAATTGTTTTACTTCTCACTGTATTATGATGATAACAATGTAAAACAAATTCGATATTTAACCCCCATTTCTATCTCTTTAGGTTAGAGATGATGGACGAAACACATTTGACTGCCTTGTATTGAAATGTACTTAGAGAGAAACCATGAGAAAAATAATAATAATAAAAAAAAGACATATTGCCTCAGTAGCATACCGTGTTCTCTCACGAGTAAAAAAAAATCCTCTAGTTGTTATTTAATCTTTAAATGACAGAGCGAGAGCTGAAAATGCTAACAAGCACTGATCAAACACTGAAGGTTTAAATCCCTGATCTGGAACTACTTCATCAAATATGGGCACATACAAACAAATGAGCTGTTTATTTTTTCATAAACACACAAGATTCAAGGTGGCACAGAGCGCAGTTATATTTAGGAACATATTTCAGTCATTAAAATAAAATAAATAAATAAAAGCATTACATTTATGAATTCATTCCAAGAAAACAATTGGGCAGTTTTCCAGTTTCCTCTTAATGATATAACGGATGTTAATTCCTCTGGGTTTGATTGCTAGGCAGTAACTTTCAAACTTAAAGAGGCCAATAAAACTGCGGGATTAGTATTCACCTTGTGTAAGTTCTTGGTATAGCTGCAGTCAGTCAAAGAATCTTGCAATTTTCCAGCATATTCATATTCAGTGTATTATGCGGCTAAGCACGAGATTTTAGGTCTATTTAAAGGTGGTTTCTTTCACGTAGATAGTACATTACATTTTCTGGTAAAATTGCTATTTATTTTCATGTAATAGGTATACAGGGTCATTTTAGATGTTTTCTACAGTTATTTTCGTGCATTCTTGTGCTGGAAAAAAGGAATTTCGCACCTATTTTGGTTGTGTATATTGAACTTTTCTTTGGATATCTTGTGGCAAATCCAAACATCTATTTTTACTCACTTGACCTATCAATAAATCGATTTTTGTACCAACCACTTTATTTATTTATTTATTTAAAAATATAGTAAAACATCAGATTAAATGTCATGACTCATGATGTCCATCATTAAAATGTCGTAAATTATCGTAACATGCTAGTTTTTTAAAACAACATTGTCTACCCCTTACCTCGATACACAAGCAGGTTGGCTCGCCTTTCTCTGTTACTGCACACTCTCTCCCTGCACCGCAGAACACATTAGCACACACCTTCGACTTGCTCTGAGGTTCCTGCAGAGAAACACACACACACACACACACATTATTTATACAGATATATATACTGTAACTACTCATACACCATATAAAACAGTATATAGGGCAAGGAACTTTTTTCTCACATGACGGTTTGCACAAGATCTTGCATAAATATTCACCCCCTTTGAACTTTCTTGACTTGTGTTACAACTGGAAATGAAATGGACTTCAGTGAATAATAAGAAACATCGTTAGTACCTTTTGTTATTACTTTATTTTGCTCCCTATTGAATCTCTAAGTTGGAGGCTGTCCATGTATAGAAGGCTTTCGAATGTACACCCTTCGTTATTTGATAATTATTTGTAAATGTACATTTACAGCATTCTCAGATGTACACTGTCTGAGTCAAGAAAATCCTCATACTATCACAACTAAGCAATGGATAACATTCAATAAAGCTAACCCTCTGTTACAGAGGAGTTAATGTGGGTGTTAGAGCAACGAAAACTGTATGAGGGTTTTTTAAATATATTAATAATCTTTGTATATATAGTGCTCTTAGTTGTGGTCAGTGTATAACTCTTTAACAAGGAAAAACTTAAATAATGCTGAGTGTTGTTTCATCCTTTTTCATGCATTAACATATTTAAAATACTAAATGTCATGCACTTTATGCTTGGCCCATTGTTTTCACCTGGACAATGCATGTTTCAGTTTTAATAGAAAGTCATTACACAAGCTCAACACTAGATGGAGTGATTGCATAAGAAATTAAAATAAATAAAATTGCTTAAAAAATAATAAAATTCTCCTCTACTACTCCATCGAGAGCTGCTCATCTCAGCACTAGAGGTGTTTCCTGAACCTGCAGCACAGCTCCACATCTGGATAATTAACTCTCCTTGGAGATGTTAGTGAAAGCAATACTGGAATCCAGTGTTTTCTTCGCACTGGGCCTTTAGGAGATGACCTAACAAGGGTTCTTGATAATATGATGGGAACAACTATTCAAACTAACAGCCAGGATTTACAAAAGAAAAGTTGTCATATGTTTGAGAAGTGGATATCATGAGTCTTTACACTTACTCTTGTTTCTAGTTGTGGTGATGGCATTGATCAAATTAAAAGCCTATAATGGGTTATATTATATAAAGCTTAAATATTCTAAAAATCTGAAACACATTATTCTTAGAAATAATTATTATTCATAATTCAATTAAATAAATCAAATTTAAATTCTACCTTAGCATTATGTTAAATTCTACCTTAGCATTGTTAAATTCTACCTTAGCATTATGCTACATTTCATTATGCTACATTCTAGTTAGCATAATGAAAAAAGCGAAAAGCAAAATAAATGTGCTTGTGCATCAATTACTATAAAAAATACTTAGGATTTAATTCATTTTTTTTGATAATGAGTTAATAAAATAAGCACAATACATGATGAGGAATTGATACAGGCAGTAGATCTTAATGCACACCCTCACTCATGTAATCTGACCTCTGACTCTATCTCTGAGTCTAATTAACATAATCCAATTAAAATTATTAAATAAAATTTCATGCTTTATTATTGAATTATCATCTTAATTCAAGACGAGTGACCTGAAAGCACGACCTGGTGGATACGATGGTTTGATATTACAGTCGAAAAGCCAGTCATTTCAAAAACACAGAAAACCCACACACATGTGGTGTCTGTCGCACACATACAGTGGACACACACACACACACACACACACACACACACACACACACACACACACACACACACACACACAGAGTCTCAGGAGGTAGGATAAATATCACTCTATAAATGGCAGAACTCTCTCCGCTTCCCACAAACTCCCATCAGGCCGCCTGCCTCTTGTTACCCTGACAACAGGATGTTCTCCTTGAAAAGAAGGGCACGTGGGGTATAAAGCGTTTCCCTCCTGCTCCGTAACAAATGGCACTCCTCTGGGGGGGGAAACTGTGCTCGACTCACACACAACATGGACGAGCCTTCAACTGGAGCACAGCAGCTAGTGAAGCAGGAGACGGACTTATCAAAGCACGCTGAAGCGAGACAGACTTCGAAAAGTGCCATCACAGCAAAAAAAATGAGTTACTTTATTATTTTACTGCAAGGAAATATCAGAAAATAGACACACACACAAACACACATCCTTATTTCTGCTACTGTACACCAACAGCAATAGCAATGCCTCTTTTTTTAAAGCTTTACTGCATGAGGTTTATAGATTATTTGTGGCAATAATAATAAAGGAAGTCGTAACAAAGCAGTTTTTCATGTAGCTATTAATATCATGATTTGTAATGCGCTCATTCGAATACTTTATCGTTACTATAGTAACAACCTGCCTGTTCACTAGGATGTGTATTACAAATGCTCTACAAACGTCGATTGGAAATGATAAATGACTTTTAAAAAATGATTTATTTCATTTATTTGTAATTTAAGAAGAAAAACACATCATCCTTACCTCCTAAACGTTTATAGAAGGAGACTCAAGGGTTAAATGTCTTTCGCTGTGTGATTTCTGTGTAACATTACACATTTTTTTTTTGTCTTATTAACCTCAAGAAAGAGAGAAAATAAGAGACCTTGCTGAGGGGACGACCTTGTACAGCTTCTATAACGTAACTGAGAACAGGAAGTTGTTTCATGGACATTAAACCAAGTGAGAAACTGTGCTGAAAAGCATGTTGTGCTGCAAGAACGAGAATATGATGTGATACAAAATACTTCAAGGCATACTTCAAGGTTATTGGAAAATAATAAAAATTTATGGGAGAAACAGATCACAATACGCAGTCTTTGATTATTTTCCCATCCTGAGGTGTTAAATTCATAACATAATATACAGTAGATAAGGTGAATTATGTCACAACACACATATTAAAGAGTAAAGCAGGCAAGTATCATCATCTCACATACCAACAATCATCTGCAACAATTAGCTGCTTCAATGTTAACTCTTTTTCTCCGGAGGCCAAAAAATGGAATTTGTGTCCATGTTTACAACTGAATTTCTTTGTCATGTCACACTCCACAGTGATGTTTACTGACTCATATAAAAGCTGACTGAATTTCATTAATAGCTCTGTTTTTATCTAGACTAAAATTCTGTTTATTGGATTTAAATGAGGTGGCACAGTGGCTTAGTGGTTAGCACGGTGAGTTTCCTCCCACAGTCCAAAGACTGCTTCTAGGCTGACTGGAGTCATAAATTGCCCGTAATGTGTGTGTGCCCTGCAATGGGTTGGCACTCTTTCCAGGGTGTATCCTGCTTTGACGCCTGAGATAGGCACAGGCTCCCCGTGACCAGAGAATAGGTCGGATAAGTGGTACAGACAATGGATTTAAATGTTATAATTTTATTGTAGCTTGCATAATGGAGAGGTGTGAATGATTTGCCCAGCATGGGGCTCAAACCCCACCCATTTCTCATCACCCTGCTCTTCAGCAGCTAAACGCAGCATCAGAATATTTTACACACTGAAAGCCAACAGAGTCCTGACTAATTTTATATCAGACTTATGGCAATAAAATAATTCATTTGTTTATACTGATTGAAAATGTCCCATAAGTCGATGTCCTTTCTGCCCGTCCTTTTCCTTTGACATTTATTTATCTATTTAGCGATACATCCTTTACTGTTTACCACTCAGATCAGAATATTGTAATAAATACTGCAATAGGCATCATGAAAATGCCTTTTTATTTTGTACTTGCCCTGGTAGCATGTAAGCTGAGCTGAGACTGAGTTTTATTAGTGGAGCTAAAATTAGTGCAGAACACTGACTGATCACCCAGTAGCATCTCCACCAGCACATGTAGGAGGTAACACCACTGTTTCAGAGGGGATTTGGTAGCTTAGTGGTTAAGGCTTTGGTTTAAGGCTGTGAGTTCGAATCCCAGGTCCACTGGGCTGTCACTGCTGGGCCACTGAACAAGGCCCTTAACCCTCAATTAATCAGATGTATAAAATGAGATAAAAATGTATGTAGCTCTGGATCTCCCAAATGCCCTAAATGTTAATGTTTCACATCCAGAAAATCCATTCTTATCCACTAGCCTGCATATAAATACAGTGTAATAAATCTCAATGCCCTACTTAGTGCCCTCATGTAGAGTGTAGAAAGACATTTGTTATTCAGCCACTTCTGTTATTTTTGTTTTTTTAATGTTGTCTGGTAAGATTTCATTCAAACGTTTCTGAACACTGTAGTTGGTTGCATTAAAGCACCAGGAAAGTCTCCTGCTCTTTATATTCACTAAAAGTGAGCACTAGTAAATGCTTATTTTGGAGTTTGTGTGCTTTCATTCTCGTCTTAGTTCACTTGAGAGAGAAAGGCAGGATGTTGCCATTAATAGAGATTCCTAGTTTTTCTGGATTTTAGTGCAGCATTTCACATCTTGTGCATTTCACATCAATTGATAACATCAGAGACACTCCGCCTATTTGACAACATTGCTAACAAGGGCTGTCAGTTTTGCTAATGGGGCAGTGTTGGCTCAGCAGTTAGGGCTCTGGGTTAGGGAGCAGAAGTTTGTGAGTTTAAATCCCAGTACTGCAATCCCAAGCTGTCACTGTCGGGTCGTTAACTCTCATCTCTTTAGAGCAACATTGTAAAAGGCAGAATTTTACCAGAACAATGGTAAGTGTAAATGTCAGTGGATGAGACTTTTCCAGATGGGTGCCAACCAATAGCAAGAAAACAGTGAGGAAAAAACTCACAGAGACTAGCCAGAGCTAGCCCGGATAGTTAGCCAGAGTTAGCCAAGATAGATTAGCCAGAGTTAGCCAGGATAGATTAGCCAGAATTAGCTAGGATAGTTAGCCAGAGCTAGCCCGGATAGATTAGCCAGAGTTAGCCAAGACAGATTAGCCAGAGTTAGCCAGGATAGATTAGCCAGAGTTAGCTAGGATAGATTAGCCAGAGCTAGCTAGGATAGATTAGTCATAGTTAGCAAGTATGGATTAGACAGACTAGCAAAGATGGATTTCTCAGAGTTAGTCAGGATGGATTAGTCAAAGTTAGCAAAAATGGATTAGCCAGAGCTAACGCGGATGGATTAGCCAATGTACGCCAGGATGAATTAGCAAGAGTTATCCAGGATGGATTAGTCAGTGTTAGCCAGGATGAATTAGTCAGTGTTAGCCAGGATGGATTAGTCAGTGTTAGCCAGGATGGATTAGTCAGTGTTAGCCAGGTTAGATAAGCCAGAGTTATCCAGGATGGATAGGATATAGTTAGCCTGGATGTATTAGCCAGACTTATTTAGGATGGATTAGCAAAAGTTAGCCAGGATGGATAGGCTAGAGTTATTCAGGATGGATTAGCTACTGTTAGCCAGGACACTCAGCAAGGATGGATAACTCTAGTTTCAGATTTGCTGCTAGGCAAACAGATTTTTTTGGAAAAGCTCTACAACTTTATCCCACCTATTCTTCCAAAAGATTCTCCCTTCTAAACTGTGTGATCAGTCTTGCCTTTATGATTATTTCCAGCCTTCTGGGCAAAATTTCCCCAAGCATTAACAACATTACCATCAGTGTAATGTGTAATATGATGGAGTGAGTATCGTTCTGAGCGCTCTCTCCTGAGATGGGAAACGATGCTTTAATGACGCTCGAGTCATCATGTCTACAGAAGAGAAGTGTACTGTAGAGGGCAGCACTGAGCCATCAGGAGTTAACCACTGCCCTCTCTGTATGGATACAGGCTTTTACCTTCTTCACCTTCACTTCAGATTCTTCTCTTATTTCATATTTTATTCATTTTGTCTCTACATTCTCATGAGTGTTCTGGTGTATAAAATCGAGTATAAATTATGCTTTTTCAAAATGCAAGGTCATTTTTACCCTCACACTTATTTGTGGTGATCCTCACTATACACTGTACACCTTTTTAAATGATTATTTTTAACCATACATTTGTTTCTCTTTCATGTACATCTCTGCTCCAGCTTCTACTTCAAATCTGTACAAAAGTCAAGGCCCATTTTCTTCATTCCATCTTCTGTTTGATCGTTCTCAATCTCTCTCTCTCTCCAGAGGTGGGAGCTTCCCTGTTTCCCTGCACGCTCGACCAGCTGTTATTTCAATTCAAATGATGAAAAGCCTACACCTTAAAGGTGCAATAGTCTATTTTTAATATTTTCTGCTAGTAGAAATCCTGGAAAAATGCAGATTTTTTTTTTTTTTGAAATCTGCTATCTGGTCTGGTTTGGATGTATTCGGATGGGCTTCTTTTAATCATTTTATGGATGCACCCCAGTGCTCCCTCACTCCACCAACATCTCACTTTCAATCAGCAAGTGCCCAGTGCAGCCAGAAAACTCTCCTGTAACCAAAAAAATCACTCATTGCTTCAAAAAATCTCAGCAAAAACAAAACTAGAATACACCCTGGGGGTGGTTTTCCAAGAGGAAGAAATTGATATCCGGTGAAGGAGAAGAAGCTGGGCATAGAATTAGTGACCTATATTATTTTCCATTAAAAAATAAAAAATAAATTATGACAGCAACTGCACTTGTGAATTGCATATTTATCGAGTTGTAACTCAGCTTTCAAGCAGCTGGACATCTGACTGAGCTTAAAAGATCAACTAATGTCCTTTCACACTGGCAGTTTGGTCTAAAACAGATCACAGGTTTATGTGGACTGGGAAGCACAGCATGGTACAGAACCAGAGATTTCGGTTGCACTGGAACTATGTTGTGATTCCCATGAATGTGAACGCAACTCGGACTCAAATGTCATTCACTCTGCTGCACATAATTGAAAAAATTTATATATGCTGACCTGATATGATATGTTCTCCATGAGCGTGATGACGTCTAAAATCAGATCAATGCTACAGTGGCACTGAAAACATTCACACTCTGATTCGGACCACAGCAAACCTGCCCAGTGTGAAACCTAGCCGAACAACTATAAGTTCTGGGGGCGGAGCCTTGTGGACAGGGGCAGGATTAAAGGGTGGGCTCAAGAAGTCAAAGAAATGAATCAAATCTTATTCAACTCCACCTGTTCATTCAAGCTTTAGAGAATTTTAAATAATCTTAGCTTATACACCTTTAAAGAGCTCTTTCAAATTGTCATTATTAGAGGATACAACAGAGATTCTTTATTCTATTTCTTTCTTTTTCAAGACTAAACATAGGTGAAGTCCAGGCAAGAAACATTATTTAGTAATATAAGGATACAACAGGAACAGCTGAAAGTAGTGCAGCGGCAAATTAGTGGCTTTCACGTCAGGTTTTTATCACTAGCTCAGGAAACATCTGTTAGCTCATGCAGTTGTATTTGTTCGCCTCTGAAAATTTAGCTCCTGAACATAATTAGTGGCAGCGTCTGGGAGTTTTACTGCTTTGTCCATCTGCTGATTAATAAATTGTGATTCTTCTTATTTACATAAAAGTCAGTGATAACAACAGAAAAAGTCAGTGTGCAACAGAAAAACACCGGCTTCAGCTTTATAAAATGAAAGGGGCTGCTCTCACTGCACTACAGATCAGACTTTCTGACTGTACTAAACATCCATCCATCCATCCATCATCCATCCATACATACATACATATCTCATCCATCCATCCATCTTCATATCCATCCATCTATCCATCCATTCATCCAACCACCTATCCATCATCCATCCATCCTTCCATATATACATCATCCATCCATCCATCCATCCATCCACCTATTCATCATCCATCCCTCCATCCATCCACCTATTCATCATCCATCCATCCTTCCACATATACATCATCCATCCATCCATCCACCTATTCATCATCCATCCATCCATCCACCTATTCATCATCCATCCTTCCACATATACATCATCCATCCATCCACCTATTCATCATCCATCCATCCTTCCACATATACATCATCCATCCATCCATCCATCCATCCATCCATCCATCCATCCATCCATCCATCCATCCATCCATCCATCCATCCATCCATCCATCCACCTATTCATCATCCATCCATCCACCTATTCATCATCCATCCATTCATCCATCCTTCCTTATATACATTATCCATCTATCTATTCATTATCCATCCATCCATATATGCATATATCAATCCATCCATCCAACCACCCATCCATCCATCCGTCCACTTATTCATCATCCATCAATCCATTCATCCATCTATCCATTCATCCATCCATCCATCCATCCATCCATCCATCCACCTATTCATCATCCGTCCATTCTTCCAAACATACATCATTCATCCATCCATCCATCCATCCTTATATACATTATCCATCCATCATTCTATATAATATATACATCATCCATCCATCCATATATGCATATATCAATCATTCATTCATCATTCATTCATGCTTCCATATATCAACCCATCCATAAATTCATTCATCCATCCATCCATCAATCAATCAATCATTTGGTCATCCATCCATCCAGCTTTCAACCAACCATCCAACCATCCATCAATTCACCCATCCACCATGCTTTGCTACAATACACATTTTTTTAAAATCACTTTTACAAAATTTACAGAAGTAAATTGCTGAATTTCAGGTGATTTAATTTCTTTTTGACTTTCTGCTTCTAGATATAAAATGATATAAAACCCCCTTTCTTTCTTTCTTTTTTTCTATGCATGCATGCTGCTGTCTCTAATCTTTTTATTTTACTTTTATGGTTATAGGAAAAAAATAATCCTCTTTCTTTTCACCTTGCATAATATCTCTCTTTTATAATTTCTACATATTTCTCTTTTTCTTCCCTGAGATGGCAAAAACCTCTCTGCGTAATGCACTCAGACTATTTCATTTCTTTTCATCATTTTATAATTCTCTCACACACACATTTCTGCACCACAATCTATTTCAAGCCTGCAAAAAATCAAGGACCCTTTTTCTTTCTTTCTTTCTTTTTCTTTCCTGCCTTCCTTCCTTCCTTTAAGTGAAATCAGATAACTCTTGCTGTACACTGTACCACCTCTCAGATTCTTTTTGCTTTACTTTTGTAACTTCAATTCTTTCTTTCTACCTTCTTGTTCTCTCCTGAGGTGAGGCGGCCTTCCATGGATACTTTTTTCCTTTGTCATCCACTTCTACCAATGGCTCTGTATCTACTACAAGTCTTTAAAAAGTTACTCTCTCTCTCTCACTCTCTCTCTCTCTCTCTCTCTCTCTCTCTCTCTCTCTCTCTCTCTCTCTCTCTCCAAACCGACCCCCACTTCCCTGCACTATACTGATCATGTGAGCAGTGGACTGGCCAATCAGCTGCTGCCAAGTTGAGTAGTAAAGAGGTTACTACAACACACACACACACACACACATACACACACACACACACACACACACACACACACCCTGACTGCACCCTAGCCAGCCCCTCCTCTTCTTTTCTGAAAATGTTTCCTGTGTTCAGCCCTCCTGTTACAGCACTGTTAGAGTCTGGCCTCTGTATATAGACAAAAAGTTTTTTTTTCTATCATGTAGTTAGCTAATTGTCGCAGAATGTAGATGCCTAGAGTCACATTTTGGTGACACACTGACCTCCGTCTTTCTTCATTGTCCATATATTCTCTCATTCTGACTCTCTCTGTGAAACGTTTCTCCCTAAACGGCATTACGGTTAGTGTTTCTGTATGGTTGTGTGGGGGTGTTTTCCACAAGTGCTGTTTCCACATCTGGATTCTGCCACATTCTCCATATCCACCCTTTCCCATCCTTGCTGTGTAATCCATGACTCATGCTGCATAACTGAAATATCCACTGGCAAGATTTTTATGTTTGTCAGAGAAAACAGAAACCGAAGTGCTCGAACAAACATAAAAATACGTCATGCTGGTTAACTCATACAAGTGAGTGCTAAGTCAGCAACATCGGTCATACGCAGCAACAGCAGGGTGTGAAAACTCGAATCGAGGCACTATTGAAATCCCACCAAGATCTCATAGATCTCATTCCAACATGGCTTTCTATTAATTTGGTGGATATTGGATTGTAGCTGGAGTTTCATCAGCGATCATGAGCAAATCTGAGAGAAGTGTTTAGATCTTGAAAGTTTCGCTGCTGAACTGGGGCAGTCTATTTGACATTTAGTGTGGCACACTTTAGCTCAACCAAATACCAAATCAAAAACCCTGAACCGCAAGGGTTTCCATGGCAACTGGAAGAGGCGGGGGCTGGAAAGTGGATGGTAGACAGATGGAGCGATGAAGAACGAGAAAGAAAGATCGATCAGGGCCCAGTGAACTTTAACTCAGCTGCTTTGTTCCAGCATTTCTGAGGAGCAGGTTAAGAAAAACAGGATTATAGAATCAGCACGGAAATCCATGGATCTGAGCTGTGTCCTATTTACCAGAAAGACAAGATTCTCTAGCTTCTGGTCAGACTTTTGATGAGAGAATAAATCCCAAAACAGTGTGGCTTTGTTGTCCAAAGCTTCTAGACCTTTGAAAGGATGAATGCATGACATGATTTGATTCCGAAAGACCAATTACAAGTCAGCAGTTGGATGTCAAACCCACCAAAACTATAAGCAACGAAAACTCTGATAATCCAATGTACTTTCGATGGATTGCGCCGCTATGCAAGAATTCCAAGGAGAATGCAGTAAGTGAACTTGTACATCCTTTATCTTTTCATCCAAAATTCTCTCAGAAGTCTAGATGTAGATTTAGATCCCTAAAGAGCAAGCTAAAGGCGACGCTGGCAAGAAACTAAGAGATATGAAATAGAAACCTTGACCACAGTCAACATCAGCATCCTCTCTACACCTCATATTCACTATGAAGTCCTCAGAAACCCAGCGAGCTCACATGTTTATTCACTTCCTGCTCAGAACACACCAGTGCACCAGAGTCATCAGTATTCTACAACATTTATAACCTGGCTCAGGTGTATGTGGAGGTAAAACAGAATACATTGTAAACCGATGAGAAACCTGAGATCAAGCTGAATAAAAGAATCAGTGTGCTGCATAGCCAAAGCAGTGGCCTGTTGGTTTTATTTATTAATTACTGTGTTTATATGAACAGATTTAGCTAATTCCTTTTTATTGTCATTGTACTCATTGTCTTCTTCTTCTTCCTTCAGCTTTTCCCTTCAGGGGTCGCCACAGCGAATCATCTCTCTCCAACTATCCATATCTGACGCATCCTCAACACTTGCACCCACTAGCTTCATATCCTCATTAATTCCATCCATATACCTCCTCTTTGGCCTTCACATTTGCCTCCTGCCTGGCAGCTCCATGTCCAACATTCTCCTACCAATATACTCACTCAACATCCAAAATGGGCTGTCCCTCTGATGTACTCATTCCTAATCCTGTCCAACCTTGTCACTCCCAAAGAGAACCTCAACATCTTCAGCCCTGCTACCTCTAGCTCTGACTCCTGTCTCTTCCTCAGTGACACTGTCTCTAAACCATACAGCATGGCTAGTCTCACCACTGTCTTGTACACCTTTCCCTTGATTCTCGCTGATATTTTCCGATCACACAGAGCTCCTGACACCTTTCTCCACCCATTCCAACCTGCATGCACTCGTTTCTTTACCTCTTTCCCACATTCTCCATTACTCTGGATTGTTGACCCCAAGTACTTAAACTCCTATATATTCTTCACCTCTTCACCCTGTAACCTTACTGTTCCACTTCCCTCCCTTTCATTCACACACATGTACTCAGTCTTACTACGACTGACTTTCATTCCTCTTCTATCCAGCGCAAACCTCCACCTCTCCAGGTTTTCCTCCACCTGCTCCCTGCTCTCACTACAGATCACAATGTCATCTGCAAACACGATTGTCCAAGGAGACTCCTGTCTGACCTCTGACAACTGGTCCATCACTATAGCAAACAGGAAGCCAATACCTGATGCAGTCCCACCTCCACTTTGAACTCCTCTGCCTGACCTACAGCACACCTCACCACTGTCCTGCTCCTCTCATACATGTCCTGAACCACTCTGACATACTTCTCTGCTACTCCTGACGTCCTCATACAGTACCACAGCTCTTCTCTTGGCACTCTGTCATACTCTTTCTCCAAGTCTACAAACACACAGTGCAACTCCCTCTGACCATCCCTATAATTCTCCATCAAAATTCTCAGAGCAAAAATTGCATCTGTTGTGCTCTTTCTGGGCATGAAGCCATACTGCTGCTCACAAATTTCCACTACCTTCTTTAACCTAGCTTCCACTACTCTTTCCCATAGCTATGGCTCATCAACTTTATCCTCCTATAGTTGCTGCAACTCTGCACGTCACCCTTATTCTTAAAGATCGGCACTAATACACTTCTTCTACATTCCTCAGGCATCCTCTCACTCTCTAAAACCCTGTTAAACAAAGTAGTTAAAAATTCCACTGCTGCCTCTCCCAGACACTTCCAGACCTCCACCGGGATGTCGTCAGGACCAACTGCCTTTCCACTTTTTCATCCTCTTCAAAGCCTTCCTGACTTCATCCTTTCTAATCTTATCTACTTTCTGTTCCACAGAGTTCACCCCTTCTACTCTTTTTTCCATCTCATTTTCCTCATTCATCAGCTCTTCAAAGTACTCCTTCCATCTCCTCTGTACACTCTCCTCACTTGTGAGCACCCTTCCATCTCTATCCTTAATAACTCTAACTTGCTGCACATCCTTCCCATCTCGATCCCTCTGCCTAGTTAACCTGTACAAGTCCTTCTCTCCTTCTCTAGTGTCTAACCTAGTGTACAACTCGTCATATGCCTTCTGCTTGGCCTTAGACACCTCCCTCTTCACTCTGTGCTGTGACTCCTTGTATTCCTGTCTATTCTCTTCAGTCCTGTCCATGTCCCACTTCTTCTTGGCTAACCTCTTCCTCTGGATACTATCCTGAACTTTCTCATTCCATCACCAAGTCTCCTTATCTTCTTTCCTCCTTCCAGATGACACACCCAGCACCTTTCTCCCTGTCTCCCTGATCACTTCTGCTGTAGTTTCCCAGTCATCTGGCAGCACTACCTGACCACCCAGAGCCTGCCTCAACTTCTGTCTAAATTCCGCACAACATTCCTCCTTTTTCATCTTCCACCACTTGGTTTTCTTCTCTATCTCTGACCTCTTCTTCTTCTTACAGACCATCAAAGTCATCCTACACACCACCATCCTCTGCTGTCTGGCTACACTCTCTCCCACTACCACTTTACAGTCACTAATCTCTTTCAGATTGCCTCTTCTACATAGGATGTAGTCTACCTGTGTGCTCCTACCTCCACTCTTGTAAGTCACTCTATGCTCCTCCCTCTTCTGAAAATAAGTGTTAACCACAGCCATGTCCATCCTCTTAGCAAAGTCCACTACCATCTGTCCTTCAAGGTTCCTTTCCTTAACTCCAAACTTGCCCATCACCTCCTCATCACCTGTGTTCCCCTCACCAACATGTCCATTCAAATCTGCTCCTATCACCACTCTCTCACCCGTGGGAATACTCTCCATCACCTCATCTAATTCACTCCAGAATCTCTCTTTCTCCTCTAACTCACAACCTACCTGTGGGGCATAACCACTAACAACATTCAACATCACCCCTTCAATCTCTAACTTCAGACTCATCATCCTGTCTGACACTCTCTTCACCTCCAGAAAATTCCTCACAAGCTCCTCCTTCAGGACCACACCTACCCCATTTCTCTTACTATCCACACCATAATAAAACAGCTTGAATCCTGCTCCTATACTACGAGCCTTGCTACCCTTCCACCTGGTCTCCTGTACACACAGTATATCCACCTTCCTTCTCTCCATCATATCAGCCAGCTCTCTACCTTTCCCTGTCATAGTACCAACATTCAGAGTTCCTATTCTCAGTCCTACACTCTTACCTATCCTCTTCTCTCTCTGTCTACGTACTCTCCTCCCTCCTCTACTTCTTTGACTAACAGTAGCCCAATTTCCACCGGCGCCCTGTAGGTCAACAGCGATGGCGGTCGTTGTTAACCCGGGCCTCGACCGATCCGGTATGAAATTCGTACTGACGACTTGCATGATGAAATTTGGCAATGTTTTATGCCGGATGCCCTTCCTGACACAACCCTCTCTATTTATACAGGCTTGGGACCGGCACAGAAGTCACTGGACTGTGACCACCATGGCTAGATTTGTCGTTGTACTCATTGTATTATCTGTATATTCTGTCTAGCTCTATGTACAGTGTTATTACTCTTTAAACTGTTTATATTGACACTGTTGTACTGTTCTGATTATTTGTACTTGCACTGTGCACTTTATATGATTTGTATTATTTTGTTCATCTACAAGAAAAAGATATATTTTCTTCACATATCTCAGCTTAGGAAGTTGTGGTCAGATTGCAGGGTCAGCATTGATACAATGTCCTTGGAGCAGAGATGGTTAAGGGCCTTGTTAAGTGGTCCAGCAGTTGGTCAAGAGCAAGGGTCCCCAACCCGATCAATAACCCAGAACTTTAACTGTTTGAGCCACCCCTGCCCCATACAATCTCATATTGCACCCGCTCTACCAAGACAAATTCAGAGTAAGTGATAATAAATTATTCTGATTCAAGAGAAAGTAAAATGCATTTCATGTAAACAGCATCCTACAACTGTACCAGAGCTATACTTTGATCTTGATTTTTACCCAAAAATCAGGTTATTAATCATTGTTAATTACATCTGTTATATGAGTTGCAATGAATAATTCTCAGTTTCCCTCTTTATGTTGTAGTTCCCAATATGAAACACTATGCACTCTTGTGTGTTATGGATTTCTGGTTGGATTCTGTCATTGGTTTGTTGCCTGACTGGGTTGTTCACCTGTACTTCTATTAATAGAATCATGATGTCGCCGCAGATGGCCGCCTCAGTGTGCAGCTCTCCAGTGTTTGTTTTGTTTTTGTTAGTTTTTCCTGTTTTTTGTTTCTCAAACTTGATCAGTTTTACCAGGGATGAACTGCTGGACATTCAGCAGAACACACCACACAATATTCTACCAGTTTTCAATTATTCAGACGTTTTGCTGGACATTGTAGTTGGCGAAGCAGTGTCGCTGTTCAAACGCTTTAAGAAGCACAAGCGGGGGAAGCGAGCTGACGCGCTAGTCAAGCTCAGACAGCGCGGCTTTAGAATGGTGCTGCCTAGCATCCATCTGGCGAATCTCCGCTCTCTACCAAACAAAATGGACAAACTTCTTCTGCTCTCCCAGACAAATAAGGATTTTTCAAACTCTGCTGCTCTGTGTTTTACTGAATCCTGGCTGAACAACACCATTCCGGACAACGCACTTAACCTGCTGGGCTTCCAGCTGCTCAGAGCGGATCGGGTCGCAGAAGCAGCGGGCAAATCGCGTGGCGGTGGGACATGCTTCTACATCAACAAAAGGTGGTGTACAGATGTAACAGCGTTTTTCATCAACTGTAAACCGTTCTACTCGCCGTGGGAGTTTTCCTCATTCATTCTTGTGAGTGTTTACAGTCCACCACCAGCGCACGTGAGCTCGGCTCTACAACACCTGGCTGATCAGATCACACACACAGAGCAACAACACCCAAACTCTGTTATTATCATTCTCGGGGACTTTAATAGCGGCAAACCTCTCACATGAACTGCCAAAATTCAAACAACACATTTCGTGTCCCACCAGAGACAAAAATATTTTGGACCACTGCTACACCACAATAAAGGATGCATATCGCTCTGTCCCCAGAGCAGCTTTAGGACTCTCTGACCACTGCCTGGTTCATCTTCTCCCAACATACAGGCCAAAACTTAAATCTGCTAAACCTGTAGTAAGGACTGTAAAGAGATGGACCAGCAAAACAGAGCAGGACTTACAAGCTTGTTTTGAATGCACTGATTGGAGTATTTTTGAAGCTGGTGCCACTGATCTGGATCAGCTCACAGAGACTGTAACATCATATATCAGTTTCTGTGAAGACATGTGCATCCCTACCAGAACTTATTTAACATTCAACAATGATAAGCCATGGTTCACAGCAAAACTCAGACATCTTCGTCAGGCCAAAGAGGATGCCTTCAGGAATGGGGATAGAGTCTTGTACAATCAGGCAAGAAACACATTGAATAAGGAGATTAGGGTGGCTAAGAGGAGCTACGCTAAAAAGCTGGAAAACCAGTTCTCTTCCAACGACCCTGCTTCAGTGTGGAAAGGCCTGAAAGACATCACAAACTACAAGACACCATCCCCCAACACTGAGGCCAATCAACAACTTGCTGAAGACCTGAACGAGTTTTACTGAAGATTTGAAACTGCCGGTCTAACACCCCATGCCCCATCTGAAAATCTCTCTACACAACCCCCAGCAATCCCCCTCTCCCCCCCTCCTGCACTTTGGATCAGTGAAGATGATGTGCATCAGATCTTCCTGAAGCAGATGAGAAGAAAAGCACCAGGCCCAGACGGTGTCACACCAGCCTGTCTGAAAACCTGTGCTGACCAGCTGGCCTTCATCTTTTCACAGATCTTCAATGGATCAATGGAGCTGTGTGAAGTCCCTGCCTGCTTCAAACGTTCCACCATCATCCCCATCCCAAAGAAACCCAAGATAACAGGACTTAATGACTACAGACCTGTTGCTTTAACGTCTGTGGTCATGAAGTTGTTTGAAAGACTGGTATTGGCTTATCTGAAGAACATTACTGGACCCTTACTGGACCCCCTGCAGTTTGCTTACCGAGCAAACAGGTACGTGGATGATGCAGTCAACATGGGACTGCACTTCATCCTACAGCATGTGGACAAATCAGGGACTTATGTGAGGCTCCTGTTTGTGGACTTTAGTTTGGCCTTCAACACCATCATCCCAAAACTCCTCCAGACCAAACTAACCCAGCTCTCTGTCCCTAGCTCTATCTGTCAGTGGATCACCAGCTTTCTGACATATAGGCATCAGCTAGTGAAACTGGGGAAATTCACATCATACAGCCGCACCACCAGCACTGGCGCCCCCCAGGGTTGCGTCCTCTCCCCACTGCTCTTCTCCCTTTACACCAATGACTGCAGCTCTACTGATCCATCTGTCAAGCTCCTGAAGTTCGCGGACGACACTACAGTCATCGGCCTCATCCAGGACGGTGATGAGTCTGCTTACAGACAAGAGATTGAGCAGCTGGCTGCCTGGTGTAGTCTTAACAACCTGGAGCTCAACACGCTCAAAACAGTGGAGATGATAGTGGACTTCAGAAGGAACATCCCTGCACTCCCCGCACTCACCATCATGAACAGCACTGTACCAACAGTGGAGTCATTCAGGTTCCTGGGCACCACCATCTCTCAGGATCTGAAGTGGGACACTCACATAGACTCCATTATCAAAAAGGCCCAACAAAGATTGTACTTCCTTCAGCAGCTGAGGAAGTTCAACCTGCCACAGGAGCTGCTAACACAGTTCTATTCAGCCATCATTGAGTCTGTTCTGTGCACGTCTATAACTGTCTGGTTTGGCTCAGATACAAAATCAGACATCAGAAGACTACAGAGAACGGTTTGGACTGCTGAAAGGATTATTGGTGCTCCTCTGCCCACCCTTCAAGAACTGTATACATCCAGAGTGAGGAAAAGGGCTCAGAAATTCATTCTGGACCCCTCACGTCCAGGTCATCTCCTTTTTGACCTTTTGCCATCTGGCAGACACTACAGAGCAGCAAATACCAGGACAGCCAGGCACAAGAACAGTTTCTTCCCCCAAGCAATCTACCTTTTGAACAGTTGAATGTTCCCAACATTGGGCAATAAAAAAAAATTAATAAATAAAAAAAGTGCAATAACCTCATATTTATTTGTTACCACCCCCACATCCCTACATCTCAACTCATTCTATTCTATTCTGTACATACAAATTACTTTATTTTCCCATTTAAATATGTGTATTTCTATTTCTCATCCAATTTTTTGTTGTTGTTATTTGTATTGTTGTTGATGTCTCTGTGCACTGGAGCTTGTGACACTAAAACAAATTCCTTGTATGTGCAAACATACTTGGCAATAAAGCTCTTTCTGATTCTGTGTTACGTGTTGATTACATTATATTATATATACAGTGGTGTGAAAAAGTGTTGAAATGTCCTGATTTCTTATTTTTTTTGCATGTTTGTCACACTTTAATGTTTCAGATAATCAAACACATTTAAATATTAGTCAAAGATAACACAAGTAAACACATCATTGTGTCATCAAGTAAAAAAAAGTTTTTACACATCAAGTAAAAACAGCAGTTTTTAAATGAAGGTTTTTATTATTAAGGGAAAACAAAATCCAAAACTACATGGCCCTGTGTGAAAAAGTATTTGCCCCCTAAGCCTAATAACTGGTTGGTCCACCCTTAGCAGCAACAACTGCAATCAAGCGTTTTCGATAACTTGCAATGAGTCTGTTACAGCGCTGTGGAGGAATTTTGGCCCACTCACAGAATTGTTGTAATTCAGCCACATTGGAGGGTTTTCGAGCATGAACCACCTTTTTAAGGTCATGCCACAGCATCTCAATGGGATTGAGGTCAGGACTTTGACTAGGCCACTCCAAAGTCTTCATTTTGTTTTTCTTCAGCTATTCAGAGGTGGACTTGCTGGTGTGTTTTGGATCATTGTCCTGCTGCAGAACCCAAGTTCGCTTCAGCTTGAGGTCACAAACAGATGGCCGGACATTCTCCTTCAGGATTTTTTGGTAGACAGCAGAATTCATGGTTCCATTTATCACAGCAAGTCTTCCAGGTCCTGAAGCAGCAGAACAGCCCCAGACCATCACACTACCACCACCATATTTTACTGTTGGTATGATGATCTTTTTCTGAAATGCGGTGTTACTTTTACGCCAGACGTAATGGGACACAGACCTTCCAAAAAGTTAAATTTTTGTCTCGTCAGTCCACAGAGTATTTTCCCAAAAGTCTTGGGGATCATCAAGATGTTTTCTGGCAAAACTGAGACGAGCCTTTATGTTCTTTTTGCTCAGCAGCAGTTTTCGTCTTGGAACTCTGCCATGCAAACCATTTTTGCCCAGTCTCTTTCTTATGGTGGAGTCATGAACACTCACCTTAACTGAGGCAAGTGAGGCCTGCAGTTCTTTGGATGTTGTTGTGGGGTCTTTTGTGACTTCCTGGATGAGTTGTCGCTGCGCTCTTGGGGTAATTTTGGTTGGTCGGACACTCCTGGGAAGGTTCTCCACTGTTCCATGTTTTCGCCATTTGTAGATAATGGCTCTCACTGTGGTTCGCGGCAGTCCCAAAGCTTTAGAAATGGCTTTAAAACCTTTTCCAGACTGATAGATCGGTAGGTTTGTGACCTCAAGCTGAAGCGAACTTCGGTTCTGCAGCAGGACAATGATCCAAAACACACCAGCAAGTCCACCTCTGAATGGCTAAAAACAAAATGAAAACTTTGGAGTGGCCTAGTCAAAGTCCTGACCTCAATCCGATTGAGATGCTGTGGCATGACCTTAAAAAGGTGGTTCATGCTCGAAAACCCTCCAATGTGGCTGAATACTTTTTCACACAGGGCCATGTAGTTTTGGATTTTGTTTTCCCTTAATAATAAAAACCTTCATTTAAAAACTGCATGATGTGTTTACTTGTGTTATCTTTGACTAATATTTAAATGTGTTTGATTATCTGAAACATTAAAGTGTGACAAACATGCAAAAAAATAAGAAATCAGGAAGGAGGCCAACACTTTTTCACACCACTGTATATATATATATATATATATATATATATATATATATATAAAATATATATATATATATATACATATATATATATATATATATATATATATATTTTGTGTCATTGTTCACTGTTAAGCATTACCATGCATTGTTGTATCAGGCATCTCCAATAATCAGGTTTTCTTTTACACATCTACATGTGTGTAAGCATAACAAGAACTGTTTTAAACCACCATGCTGCATTGCTCAAAGGAATACATTTTAAGAAATGTGCAATTTTTAATTAATGTTATCAATTAAGGTTCAGGAAGGGATACAAAAAATTGTTGGTCATATTATAAATAAATTGATAAATTGACCCATAGAGAGCATGAGCCAAATTATTATCAGATTACTAAAGTGATAAATTGATAATTTTTTGCCAATTTTCTTTTTCTTTTCTTTTTTGGATACATGTAGTTTATTTGGTACTATCACCTAAGGTTAAAACAGAATAAACCCTCATTTAAAGAAAGCTTAATGAATTTTACATAATAAAATTATAAAAAACAAAATGAAAAGAAACAAAGAAACCAAACTGGTTAATAAATAAAAACCCAATACCATATAACAAAATAATAATAATAATAATAATAATAATAATAATAATAATAATAATAACAGTAATAATAATAATAATAATAATAATAATAATATATTTAAAACAACATTCATTTCATTCATTTTGAGATTGTATATACGCTCTTCGTATGATATTATCTCTCATATTTTCCAGGGAGAGAGCTCAATGGCTTAGGGCTATGAGAACTAATCGCTGACTCATTCATTTTTTAAATAAATGACCTGCATAGTGCTGTTTAATGATGTGAGTGATTGAGATGGTGCTTATCTAACATATCATTTCACTAGTGTTCAGGACTGTGAAGACATTTAATAATTAATTTTGCAATCAAAAATCCTTTTTAAAAGTTACAGATCACCAGAAAAGGGATTTACGAGCTGGTTGCTCGCACGAAGCTGTAAAACTGCCATAGGCCTGATAACAAAGAGTCGTGTCTAGATAACACAAAAGAATGTCTGAGTTTCTCAGCGTAAAAAAAGGATAAAATGTCAATGATCTTTTTATGGAGGCGGTAGTATGTGTTTTTGGAGGCATAGGTCTTGAAGCTGTGCAACAGTGACTCATAGATACATAACAGCTTCAGAGACAGACAGGTTTACATATGAAAATTTCACATTACTTTGTGCTTCTAGTAAAATAATGTGTTTTGATTTATGCTCATATTCGTTTTTATTAAAATTACTGAATGATATGCTTTGTATTTGATTAAACTCTGTTCTGATTTCTATTCCACTCATATCTACGCCCCTTCCCTCGGACTGGTTTGTTGTCAGATTGTTTTCACCAGTTCTGTGTTAATTCTTGATTACTGTTCCTTTTTTTTTGTGTCACTGTTGGCTGCAAAGTCTTACCATGCATTTTTATACCCAGGATTTCCAAGCTTAGCTTTTTTGCTTCATGGTTTCTGACTCTTGTTTTGATTTCACCATTGATTATGGATTGTCTTCTTTAATCCTGTCTGTGTTTTGACCCTTGCTATGGACTCAGTTTATGATTTCATTTCACAAGACAAAATCATTACCAAGTTTATGCATCATGCCACACTCTCTACACATGATACAATTAAATAACTGAATAATAAAGAAAAAGGTTTTAACATTAATGTCTCATCAATGTGGAACAACTTAAAACAACAGAAACGCATAAAACTTCCTGTGATTCCTTCTCTGGGTGAATTTATGGCACTTGGAATTAACTATGAGTCGAGCCATGTTGGAAGTTGTTTCTGTGAGATTTGACTATATTTTTATGCATTTTTTATTTACAATTTATTTATTTATTATTTTCCCCCTTATTGGGTTTTATTTAATTATTATTTTTAAGTATGAGTCTAATTGTGTCTTTTGCTGCCTTCTAGGCCAGGCCACCCTTGTGAAAGAGATTAGTTTTTAACTTGGTTAAAGCTTGGCAAAGGTTACTAAAACTAATAAGTGTGTCAGAAATGTGAGATATTCATAGATAAATATAATTTATGGAGTCACACAAGTAGCTGATGGACCTGTGAACAAGAAGAAACAAAGAAGGATATGTGTTGTCTGCACCTAGTGATTAAAAACTTTATATTTATTACTTTTTTATTTTATTTTTTTAATTTACATTTTATATTATTAATTTGTTAATTTATTTTTACAACCGAATCAACACTGAATCCTTGGATTCAACCTGGATAGACATTATAGAAAATGGCCCAGTGTTTGTTTCAATAATAAATGCAGTGTTTGTTGAAAACACTGTACTATTAACATTAACATTTTGTGTTATTGCCCATAATATAATCTGCATATATCTACATTTGGTAATTTTCATGGATGGCAAGGATGAAGATTGAATACTCAAATCAAGACAAATAAAAATTAAGATTATTTATCCTTGGCTTCCAAACAGAAGAGAAACAGAAAGGGGTTTGCCTTATCGTCCGGAGACTTAGCAACTTCAAATCATGCCACAGCCATCTGTAGATCAGGAGCCCAAAGAACATGATGGATGGCATGATCTCTCTCCCGTCACAGAGACACTAGCCAAGAGGACGGACAGCACTTTCCCCAGAGTGTCTTACTGCCAAGTGAAAGAGATGCACTTGCCCAGAAGTTTGTGTTTACCCTCTCTCTCTCTGATTGGTGAGTAGGAATTGACCAGAGCAAATTAGTGAAAAATGTAAAATAAGCAATTACTTTGCAAGAAAAAATTAAAGCTTAGACATAGGTCTTGATATGTAGGTGCTTTCGGCTGCTCCCTGTTCGGGGTTGCCACAGCGGACCAACTGGTCCGCACAACAACTTGGCACAGGTTTTACTCCGGATGCCCTTCCTGACGCAACCCTCCCATTTTTTTCCGGGCTTGGGACCGGCTCTGAATCCAGTGGCTGGGTTTTGAGACATAGGTCTTGATATGTAATGGTTAAAATGTGTGGCATTAGCTGTTCTGAGACTATGCTGAATAAGTCAATGTTCTAATAAAAAAAAGTGAAAAGATGTTTTTTAAAAAGTTAACAGAAAAGTGTTGAGTGATATAATTTAAAATGATTGCTTTTAGCATCACTGTGTGGTGGAGAAGAACTGAGATCAATACTTATGGAAGTAATAATATCCATGAAAAGAAAGTGATATAGGAATTTTTTATATGACATTTTGTATATGACATATTAAAGTGCTAGCTTTCATTACCTTTCTGTCATTTCCTCCTTGATGTCTGCCTTATTTTTCATTTTCTTCCAGAACTAGTACTTAACAGCAAGTTGTTTCATGAATGCTGCTCTTTGCCCACCCCCATTTTCCCAGACCTCCGCACAGCAGCTTTAAAAGCTAGCAATAACTTAACTATATGACCCCACCATGTATAATTAAAGCTAAAATAACTCTGAGTGTCAAGCACAGCCCTCTCCAGCTCAATTCCATTTCGTTTCTCGATGTAAAGGTTTTAAAGTTAGTTGAGTTCACAACATAATAAAAGTTTCTACTCTGATGACAAGTCATGTAAAAAACAGTGAGTGCACAATAAATCACAGCAGCACAGCACCGCAATTTAAAACACTTCATTATACCCCAAATGTTGAAGGTCCAGAGGTCCAAATTGAAGAGAAGCTGCGTTGGCATTTGAATTTCATTCTTCTGTCACATGTCACAGTTAAAACTGCATTCACAAGGCAGCAGCTTTCTACGAAAGGCAGTATATGCCATGGAAATACTGACACACAGAATCTGCCAAAACACACCCTGTATAGAACTGTGTACAGTCTTGCTGTTGTTGATCCGGTAGGCTGTTCTGGCAGCAAGAGAGAGAGAGAGAGAGAGAGAGAGAGAGAGAGAGAGAGAGAGAGAGAGAGAGAGAGAGAGAGAGAGAGAGTGAGAGTGAGAGTGAGTGAGAGAGAGTGAGAGTGAGAGAGAGTGAGAGAGAGAGTGAGTGAGAGAGAGTGAGTGAGAGTGAGTGAGTGAGAGTGAGTGAGAGTGAGTGAGTGAGAGTGAGTGAGTGAGTATGATGTAGTGAGTAATGGAGGGAGGACAAAAGAGAGACAGCAGAGAGCAAACATTCCCAGCAGTCTTGGTATGTAGAACAGAGCTTCTGGACTTCACATCACAGAGAATCGTGTTACTTTCCTTCCAACAACATACTTAGTCTTGCTAATGATGACATACAGTCCACTCCAAAAGTATTGGAACAGCAAGGCCAGTTCTGTTTTTTTGCTGTACACTGAAAACATTTGGGTTTAAGATGAAAAGATGAACATGAGATGATAGATCTGAATTTCAACTTTTATTTCCTGATATTTACATCTAAATGTGTTAAACAAGTTAGGAACTTTTGATGGCAGACCAGCCAATTTTTAGGTGAATTGAAGTATTGGAACTGACAGTCAGTTGGGTTAAGGTCTTCTGATTGACTTGGACAGTATAAAACCTTCTATTTCCCCCCTGATATAGTTGTTTTTGTGTTGGCAGTGTGTTTTAGTTCATTGACATTGCTGCGTGATGAGGTTCCTCCCAGTTAGATGAGATGAATATGACTGTAGCTTCGCAGAGTAGAAGTTTCTGTAGACCTCTGCTTCTGTAGACTTCTGAATTCATTCTGCTGCTCCAGCATGAGTTACATCATCAATAAAGATTAGTGACAATGTTCCAGAAGCATCCATGCAAGCATGACATTCCTTATACTGTGCTTGACTGATTAATCTTACGTTCATCTTTTGATCTCCAACCAAAATGTGTTCAGTGTTCAGCAAACCCCAAAAAATTTCTGTTCCAATACTTTTGGAGGTGACTGTGAATAAGCCCTAAGTGTCATATACGAAATACACTGGGATTTTAGGGGTCTTTAACATGCAGGAAAAGGCTATGCTGATATTATTCACCCTGAATAATTTATATGAGTAAATATAATTAATATGTGATGTGCAGTGATATCCAAGATTTATGTTGCAATTAAATGAAATTGAATTTTTCATTTCAATCTCTTTCATGTTGGTCTATTTCTCTTTGCTTAATGATTTTCAGTATGAATGTTACCCTCAGTACTGTTTGACTAACTTCTGATAGCGCTGCAGTTGGATTTATGCTGCATTCAACATAACTCTGAAATGGGATGACATTTATTAGCATTTTTGACTTCTGTGCTGCTGAGCTACAAAAAACGGAAAAAAACAGTTTGTCTAAAAAAAGTTTGTCTAGCCAGTTAATTTTAATGAATAATAGTAACTTTTTTACAGTTGATGCCTACTTTCCTAGTAGGAATTCCAAATTAAATGGGTATTTTCCTGGTAGGAGGTCAGAAATAATGAGTTTTAGTCAAACACAGCATTAACTCTATCTTCAGCTCTGCATATAGAGAGCGATTTAGTCCTTTAGTCTGTCTAGCTCTCTCACTTCCTCATTTGTAAACTGTGCCCAAACAGTTCAGCGTCCGATTCTGCTGTCGTTCTCATAGCCTTCGTGCTCGACACCACGTAGATCACTAACTATCCTAGCCAATCTTTTTGCTGAGCATGGAGCTTAACTCAACGTGACTTGTGTTGTGGATGTTCTGCAACATTTAATGAAGCCGTAAATAGACAAAACGTTTGACATTTAATAAAAAGAGGCTGTATTTATTGGCAAATTGCTGCAATATAAGAAGAATACCACAGCGTTATTGGTGTTAACTCATTTTCAAATAGGGCTGCATCACATCACCGTGCTGTTGATTATTTTCCTATAACATCACACACCCAGGTGTGTAACAGAAACACAACCATAACTATGTTATTCCTTACGTATGGCCGACTTAATATACAATGCAAGCATCCAGGAGAAATAACCAGGTTAAAAAAACCACGCTAGTACTGTCAGATACCTCAGTTAACAACATCAAGTGTTCCTCAGATAAAACTCCCACTGAAATGAAAGCTCTCTCTCTTTCTCTCTGTCAGTTTCATGTCAGCTTTCCTGAGCGCTCTGCTGCCTCTGACAGACAACAAGCTAAATCTGCACAGATCCCAGAGCCTACAGCTGAGATGAAGGAGAGATGAAGGAAAGAACGGAACAAAGTGCGCATAGCAAAAAGAGCGAGCTAGAGGAAAATAAGCGAGAGACAGAAAAGCAGGTTAGAGAGCGAGACTGACTTTGTGCAGTGGGAGTGTAGAGAGCACAAATGAAATGACATTGCCTGAGAGAAGCTGAAACGTCAGCCGTCCTCTCGCTCAGAGTTTACGCTCGTTCGCTTTTTTTGGCCCCACTCTCCCTGCAGAGTGCAGTGCAATCATGAGCATAACCCACTGCTAAATGCACATCTCATGCAATCGATCAAGTTGGTAAGCAAATTAAAGCTAATCTGGCTCATCTTATTCCTGCAAAGTCATCAAGCAAGCTCCACATCGCATAATGTAATAGGTAGCAAAGATCAATAAAGCAAAACACTATAAATCATATCAGTTTATTGCTCTTCTTTTTCTAGTTCGGTTGGCTGCGCAGTTATTGGTCCGAAGATGAATACATGGATTAATAAAAGCACATTGATCATACTGTGAGAAACATAGCTATGACGAAAAGACAGTCGGTGCTGGTGAATATTACAGCAAATAGCAGAATGTTCACCAGAGCTGAGCTCGTCAGCATCACTACTATTCCTCCTTATCTTTCCCAAAAAGAAATGATAGACATACTCTTCTCAGGCAGACACTAACTCTTCACTGTCTGTGTCTTTTTCATCTTCATCTTATTACCCAGACATCTCCAGCCCTTTAACGACGTTCCTTAACTTTCTTTCTAAAACTGAACCCAACCATTTTCATTGCATCATGCTTTCCCCTCAGGCGCTGTTTCCCTTGCCGACTCTTTCCTTAGACCTGCCTATAATTTCCTCACAATTTCATTCCTTTCAGTACCCGTTCTTTGTCAAAATATATCCTTCTTCATTGTAAATTGCACCTGAAACAGAAGGCTTCTCTGCACCGCTGACCAGGAGATACAGGATTAGAGTTAGGTGAAAATGAACCAGCTGTTTAAACAGAGACATGGCACCTAGAATCAACTGGAGAAGTGACTGGAAGTAATTAACGCTCGAGTGTAGATGGAGAGAACAGGAGGAAGGGATCCAATATGGTTTTCTCGAGGTGTTATGACCTTCAAAGTATGCAGTGCAGTAAAAAATGTCAGGCTTTTTATTTTTTCTCTCAGTCTTTACGACTCTGACGTCTTACCCATTGTGCCATCATCTTTACTATAAAGCTCAAATAGTTATTGTATATATGTATATCCTCTACAATGACAGCTAAATCGATAATTATGATTATAATGCTTAAACATATCACAATTATTTAGCACAGTTGTGTAGCTGTCAGGAAAATATCTTTACATGATGAGGTTTTTACATTTTAACGGTACATAGATCTGAAAAGCCAAGCACAAATAAAATATAAATATATAAATACACAAAAATATTCCACTCGAGCTGAATTGATTAGGTTTATATCTGTTTCACTATGGCATGTACTAGAGCTCTGTAACAACTTGATTAAACTCTGCCATTCACTGTGTAAAAATATCACACTTATCTAGCAAGGATTTAGACAAATTTAGGCAGACTGATTACTTTTACCACCAGATTTGCTAAACAGTCTCAGAAAGTGCAATCTGCCCTCTTCCACAAACTGTACATGAGCTGTCCACAGACACCCATGATTAGCTAAAATCACTGTGATTGACAAGGAAGAAAAGGGTATAACATCCTTTCCTCCCAAAGAACATGGCTAATTTTTCTCTCTTGGGCTCCCGGACATGGACGTCTTTGTCAAAGCCTGCTGATAAGGTCAGCGGTCTGTTGTGTCACTCAGTGGCTTTAGCATCATTTTTGTGATTTATATTAAATAAGACACTGGAAATAACAGAAAAAAAAACCTTTCCTTTATAGACGCTTTTTGCTTATACCTCTAATCAATTTATCATTAATCTGTATAACTTCACATGCATAACAACAACTTAAACTCAGTCATGCTAAATGAGTGCTACCGTTGACATCAAAAAATCCTCTACACTATACACGTTCAACTAAATGTTCACCTATTTTGTTCACTTATAGCAACCATGATTTAAATAGGCAAACTCTGTATGTCACAGATATATACTGTAAAGTTATACCAAGTTTGTTTCCAGTGTCCTACTATTGATAAAACATATATTACTGCAATTGTAATATAACTTTTACTGTAATTATTGCTATTTATTTCTAGGAAATGTTGCTAGTTTCCTGTTTTATTTTAGGTTGTTGCTGTTGCCCAGTTTATCCTGCTTGTGCATCACCTGTTATGTTCTATCTGTTGTGATTCAGATTTTGCCTGGCATCTTTAATATAACCCTGTCACATGCAGCTGCATCTGGTTCAGTCTCCAGTCCTCTTACACATATAAAAACAATCAACTTTTTGGATGCAGTACCCAGAAAATAGACAAACAGCAAAGCAGGTGTTTTGGCAGACAGTTAAATCGTATGAGCTTATAGTTAATTTAATTAGGAATGCCAATGATTGTGATCACAAATAAAACATGATTCATTGTTTTACTAGACTAACACCATAATAATAAGTCTGCTTCTAACCAAAGTTGAAAACACAGTGCATAAAAAAAGTGCATAAATTACAAAGGACAAAAAAAGTAAAACCGTGGAAGCGAGAATAATTGCTTCATTTGAAATTGAGAGAACAAAAATTCTCTCATCAACTTAGTGAGCAATGAATAATGTCCCACTGTGAGTTAAGCCTTGCATAAGTGTTTCAGCAATCAGACTGTTCTCAATCACAGGCATAATGAGATTAATGGTCTTGAAAATCCCAGCACTGATCCCAGAACATCTCTGTGGCTGCAAGGATACAATAAACCTCACTAGCTTTGCAGGAAACTCACTGCTCTGAGATCAGTAGTTATAGGAATACACATTACTGCTGGTATCAGTAATTATATGTCTGAAATGTCAGGAAGGTAAGGTTGAACATCAGCATATGTTGTAAATAATAAATACAAAATTAAGCATGTGTAGTTTTCCCCATAATTGGCTCCTGACTTTTTGACCGCATGCCAGTGTGTAAAGGATGACGTGTTTTGGTATTCAGAAAGCGAGAGAGAAGGTGAAATGCAGCTTCATGGCTTTGTGCATCTCTTCAAAGCAGACGAGTTAATTAAGGCGTCCTAATTACAAAGGCTTTCCTGAAGAAACTAAAGCTTTTGTCATCTCCAAATAAAGCAGACTGAAATAAACACCTGTCAGACACTTACACTCACACCGCCACTGATCTCCACAGCGGAACTGGTTTAATTAAGACTCTGGAATTAACTTTAATTTCCTGTAATTGTGATTAGGTTCCTCTATACTTACCCCAAAAAAGGATTATGTAAACACAGACAATGTCTCGCTTTCTTCTAGGTAGAAATTTCAGTATAATATTAGACATGCAGGCTTTGGACATCTCAAACACAGCCTTCAGTTAGAATTTGGACATTGTTGTGGACTTGCAAGATTAGACTTTGACCAGAGCAACCTACTACTCAGTCTTAATAAGAAGAAATGTATTTATTTATTTTTACAGAGCAGATGTCTCTCTGTTCACATTGTCTCTCTATAAGGTTGAGAGAGCAGAAACGCATGCTAGATCTGGAACTTAATGGTCTTAATGCTGGTTTAACGATCTGAAAATCATTACACATCATATCATCATGCACTCATTACTGCTTATGTAGCCACCAAGTCTGTTAGCAACAGTAACCAAATGTTAGAAATGTTAGAAAAAGCTGCCGCAATATTCGGGTCAGAAGTCGTTAACTACAGCTCTCGAGCTGCGCAACACAAAGGCACTCGGCCGACAGTCTGGAGAGAGCGAGTATGAATCCTGGCCATGCTACAGTCATCTGTGGTTGGGGTGGCGTGATCACATACTCTCTCACTTGTTTGTGGAAGAGGGTGGATAGTGCTTTCTGCTGAATGTGTGATGGAGCACTTCAAAGAGATGACCGCTGCTGTTGTGGTGGTAGGTTATGCACTCGGGTCTCCATCACTGAACTTTACGCTGATTTATAAGTAACAGCTCCTGGTTACACAACTCCACTTGTCTATATGGAGTTATAGAAAAGACATGATTTATAATTTATAACACTCTCTGGTGTCACCCAAATGTCACCTCTGGTGTCACCTCATATCTCAGGGAGTTTTTCCTCACCACCATTACCTCTGGCTTGCTCATTAGGGATAAATATAAGTTTTATTTTAAACATTGGATTTCTGTAAAGCTGTTTTGAGACAAACTGGCCATTGTTGAAAGCACATTAAGAAGTTCATTCCACCTTCTAGCTGCCAGAACAGAGCAGAGTCTTGATGCAGGTATTCCATGTAGCCTGAGAGATGGTGAGATCAGTCGAGCAGTGCTGGAGGATCAGAGGAAGCGAGGTGCAGTGAAGGGAGTGAAAACAGCCTTGAGGTAAGAGCGTGCTGGTCCGTTTTGTTTTTTTTACTCACCTTGTAGGTAAGAGTCAGTGTTAAATCTGATGTGTGCAGCTATCGAAAGCCAGTAGAAGCCAGGAGCCAGTAACAATTCATACAGCTGCATTCAGGATCACTTGTAGAAGTCAAATTACTCTCAGAGGTAGACCTGCCAAGAGCGAGTTGCAGTAGTCCAGTCTGAGCGACTGAACAAGCACCTGATTGGCCTGTGTGGATAAAAATGACCTGATCTTTCTGATACTGTAAAGGATATACCGACATGAGCAAAACAAATAAGCAACATGTGAGGAAAAGGACAGTTGATTGTCCGTGACATCTGTTACCCCAAGATCAGTGAGTTGCCTACCGTTGCCTCTAGCTTTATATTCTGAATCTATATATTTCTGTAAAGCTGCTTTGTCCATGACAATGTCCAATGTTAAATGCACTATACAAATAAAATTGAACCGAATGAAGCACTACTAACAACAATAGTAAATATTAATAGTAAAGTTAAGCATTTCATCACATTTCAACGTAAATCCCATTAAATTCACATTTCTTGTGCTTTCATATGTAAATGAGTACTTCTAGATAAATGAGGGAGATCAAAATATTCTAGCAGTAAAGGTATCGTGATAAGAGGTTAAGAGAGTGACACCATGTGAGTACGAGTCACTCTGAACAAGGTGGAAAGAGTCCAATAAAAAGCAAGTTTGTGTGAAGAGAAGAGAATGAGGTCGAAGCAGTTGCTCATGTGTGGAGAGTGGGTATTTCTGGATTAGAAGGCGGTGTGCATAAAGTCTACTCACACACTCCATGCCAGGTCTATCTACAGGTCACTGCACAAGGACGCCGAGCTCTGAGACACCACTTCTGAGATGGAGCGAGAACACTAATAGCACCGAACAGCACCACTTGGCAACAAATGCAAACTATCTGCATCCTGTCTGAGTGTGCCTGTCTGAGGTGTGTGTGTGTGTGTGTGTGTGTGTGTGTGTGTGTGGAGTGGTAACTTGACAGCTACATGCAGTGAAACACTACTCAAATATAAATTTGGCTTATCTCATGAAATTCAAAACGTACGTGGCACTGCTGCATTTCTCTCTGAGTGGAAGTGTGTATGAGATATGAGTTTAATAAGGTGATATAATATTCATAATATCATGAAAATTCATGAGAAATCATGACAAACGAGCTCTTAATGTTTTCTTCTAAAAAATCATAGATACTGTGATATTGGAATTATTTTTTTTCAATAATTACAAACTAACTGGAAGCAAGTGATGTTAAAATTTAGTATTTTAATCCTTTAAAAATAAAGAAAAATCGTCATTTATTCAGTGTAATTTATTATTTTTTTTAATTTTGTTTATTATTTATTTTATACATTTTTTTGTATTATTACAAGTTTGTTCACAAACTTGTACCACATGATGCATATCGTAAAAATTACGAAGGCCATATTGATGTTATATTTTTGATATAAATATATGACAATATTTTACTTCACAATATCAATGTATGGTGAAATTTAATGGCTGCTCACATTCCCACACACCCAGCTTTGAAAATACACAGGAGTGTGAGTGAAAATCTTGCAAGCAGTTGTGCATTTTCAGGGGATGTATCTTAAATGTCTTTTCACTCTATATGTGAGGGCACTGGCTAGTGCAATCAGTTTATGTTATATCTTATATTATGCTATGCCATATCACTATGCAAAGAAAGTGAATAGGAAGCTAGCTGTTTGCTGTAGAAGATGGAAGATTACTGCCTGGTGAGTAAATAAAAACAAATCTTGAATCTGAATTGGAAACTGCTATTTAAAATGGATTAAAGGATCTCAGAATCTTTCGGAAAAACATCTGGTTTATTTTTAACTCCACCTATACGACTTGAAAGAAGGTCCAAATTCATCAAGGGTGTATTTCACTATGGCGTGGATCGCTTGGCGGTGAAAACAGTGAAAATGTGAAGGATTATGGGTATTTTGCTGAGCCGAGACGCACCGTCTTGTGGAAATGTGCTGTAATGGTTTCTCACACACATAGTAATAGGAGCGCAAACAGGAAGCAAAGAACTAGAGTAGTTTATAAAAATGTGTGGCGATAATAACACACAAACACACACACAAACACACACACAACAAAATGAAAGGAAATGCTAAAGCCTGCCTAGTTTCCTTACTCAAACAACTGCTGGATGTTTCCCTTTCTCCCTAAAGTGTGTTTAGTTAAAGAATTTGTGTTCTGTACTGAGCGCCGAGCAGGCGTGGGACTATTTTTCTTTAATAATATGCACTAAAAGCCCAGTGAGATAAGAGATCCTCACACACATGCACACACTACACACACACACGGGCTTAGACCCCCCCTGACACCAGAGACAGAGACTCAGCAGGAGTCTGTTTGTTTTCTCTTATTATTTTTTTTTTTCTGTTTTTTCGCTTTAGATTGTTGGAGAGAGCTTCCATCGATCAACCCCTTCCAAAACATTTACATATCCATTACTGTGGCACAAATGTCATACTGTCTGCAAAAACAATGACATGCCGAATACATCAGCGACCCTGTGTGGGAGATTTACTTCAGTCAAAGTGGAAAAGTGTCAATATGTGCATGACAGAAAATGCTGTGGGCTGAGAATGCCACCACTAATGTTATTTCAGTGTAAATGCACAACTGTGATAAAGTTCTTTTGAAAGCTTATTTCTGGCGCTGTGTGTGTGTGTGTGTGTGTGTGTGTTAACAAAGGACTCACATGCTAAGGCATTGCCCTGGTGGTTATGAGTCATTTCTATGTAATGGTGTTTTTCACACATCTGTGTAAAAGATGTTGTGTGTACTTTATAAAAGATTAAGAACAGCAACAGGATCAAAGTAGACTCGCTGCTCCTCCAAATGAAAAGGGGCCAGTTGAGGTAGTTTGCTGTATCTGTCTAGGTTTCCTCCTGGACGTCATATGGCCGGGGTATCCTTGGAGGAGGTGGCTGGGGAGAAGGATGTCTAGGTATCTCTGACCCAGTTCTGAATAAGTGGAAGACAGTGTGTGGATAAATGGATGTTATGTGGATGATGGATGATATTTTTTTACAGCCTAAACAGCCAAAGGGGACAGTGGTGGCACAAGTGGTTAAGGATCTGGGTTGTTGATGGGAAAGTTCAAGCCCCAGCACTGCCAAGCTGCCACTGATGGGCATTTGAGCAAGGTTCTTAATCATCTCTGCTCCAGGGGTGCTGTATCATAGCTGACCCTGTGCTCTGACCCCAACTTTCTCAGCTGGGATATGTGAAGAAAAGAATTCTGCTGTGCTGTAAATGTATGTGTGGTGATAATAAAGCCTTTTTAATACATAAGCTCACCGATGCCCTCAATTAGCTAGTGTTGCTGTGCTATCACTTCCACCCTTAGAACATGGTCAATTTTGCTCCCATGACTTCTGGGCATTATCAGGATTCCAACCTGCCATATCTGGGTGACAGAGTGAATGCTACTTTTGAGAGCTAGTCAAGTTGAATTTAATAGTTTCATGAATTGGTACAATTATTTCATTTGATTTAATTGATACTGTTTTAATAATCATGTAAGTATAAAGTTACTGATGCATTTAACCTAAATAACAATAACAATTAATATGGTTTCTTGCCTACTTTGTTGTACAGATGATAAAAACAGCAAAAAATAGCTCTTTTATGTTATACTGCAAAAAAAACAATTGTAAACATGAAATAAACAAATGAAATAGCTGCTAATTCAACCTAAACTAGGAAAAGGGACACATTCAAGTTTGGTTAACAAATATACTACACTTGAGGTTAAATGAAAAGTATTTTAAACTGCATAGGTCTATAACAGTGTGGTCATTCATGTTTAATCAGTAACTTCTGAAACATTTAAGATTCCTCTTTTATGAAACATTAACATTTCTTCCCCAGGGCCTTATAGCAGAAATGAGCCTTATCAGGCAGTAGAGATGAGGCTGCATTCTCCTCCACTGACCATAGTTTATATAATACAGCCTGCAGTCACAGTCACACACATACACACACACACACACACACACACACACCTATGCAGCAATTCAATTCTGTTCCATTAAGGACTAAATGCTTAATGTCAGGGAATTCAATCACAGCAATGCAGAGCTGAGCCAAGCTTGTACAGTCAGAGCCTCATTTTCATTTTATTGACTTGCCCATTGCCCTAACACATACACACATGCTGTCCCAGAGCCATTTACATGTATACTTACATCATGGTTAGTGACAATCCCCCCCAAAAAACAAGCAAAAAGACAGCAGGCAAGACAAACCGCCTGAAGGGCCAAGCCTAGTGGAAAAAAAGGGAAGAGGGACATGATGGCAAATAGAGATGGAGAACCTGCTGATTTATGAGCTTGTTGATTTGCTGCTGGGCTTCAAAATTGCACATTCTGCATTTTCGTTTCCAGGCTTGTAATCTGCACAGCTTGCAGCCCATTAGCTTAGCACACGGGTCTGTCAAACAGAATTAGTCTTGTGGAGATGCCACGCTGACACTGATTAGTGTCCAGGTTTTTAGAGGCATGGTGGCTAATCACACGAAGGGGTAACACAACCTAATTATGAAGTGTACAGAATGTATCATTTGTTCCTTGAGTAAAATCATTTGAGTAAAGCAAGGTATTGAACTAAGATGTGTAAAGGTCAAGTTATATAAAATTCCTCATTTACAAAGGGCCAGGGAAATCACCTTTGGTTCTTAATTACTAATAATTAGTTGATGGCTGTGAATAAGACAATTCTAAATGGTTTCATAGTGGAGCTTCACTGCTTCACAACAGATGAGACATTTGTTTTGAATGAAAGTTTAAAATGAACATCCTGTTAGTTCGTTTGTTTTTTCAAGCCATGTCATCAGTTCATTAATTAGAATAGAGAGAGAAAATAAAATAAAAATTTATGCAAGTCTGTGAAAACCCCCTATTCCCTGAAGTAATGATCGTAGCCCTGTAGCTAGTCTCTGGTCTAATGAGCTGCCTTCAGCTAAACAATTTACATAAATACACATGATTGGCTGCAATGGAGGATCTGCTGCAGGGGCCCTCGTGGTGCATTTTTAGAAAAACTGCTAAACTATGGCCTGCTTTTTCCCCACCATTTTTTACCCCTGGTGTAAAGTAAATGAGCAAATTTTGCCATTAGTTTATTGGCTTCATAGCTGGTCCATGGTTCCGATGACTCAAGCGATTCGATTGCAAGGCTACAGAAATGATTTAAATCAAAATGAGCAAGAGATTTGCTACATGTGTATGAAATACACAGGGGGGAATAAACCTCTAACCCAGACTCATGGATGGTGCAACAGAATAGCAGAATCACATAATAGTCCAGAGAATGCAACTTCAAATCCCAACAATGTCATGACGCTACGCAGATCGAGCGTCAAGAGCGATCACTTTACATCAGTTTCATCAGGGTGGTGTGACTGAGTCTGTTGTAGTGATTCAATGTGTGTG
Organism: Hemibagrus guttatus; assembly: GCA_033459395.1. Lineage (NCBI taxonomy): Eukaryota > Metazoa > Chordata > Actinopteri > Siluriformes > Bagridae > Hemibagrus > Hemibagrus guttatus. Next base: position 7,687,625 of record JAUCMX010000006.1, read on the forward strand.
TTTATGCAAAAAACAAAACTAATACTAATACTAATATAAACAAGTGACAGACAGAGATTTAATTTACTCACCAAAAGCCAAATACAGGAGATAGGAGAATGGAAAATCATGACACACAACTCAGTACCACCCAAAAATCACATAAACAAGTAAACAGATACATGAAATGAAAATGAAGGCTAGTGACCTAGAAGAAATCGTGGGGCGTAAATGCAGCCTGCTGAATGTGAACAGATGCTGAAGAATGTTATTGAATAAGCATGGATAGAGAGCAGCAGTGCTCACAGACCAGGCAGTACAATAGGAAGCAGTGTCTCAGACTCAGAGGCTGTAATTGGAGACCATGTGTGTTTTCGCGTGTGTATATGGGTGTGTGGTTATCAAATTGTGTGTGTGTGGGGGGGGGGGGGGATCACTGGTGATAGTGCGTTCGAGAATGATTATAACTAAGAGGCTTGGATGGAAAAAAGCATTTAAAACCTTTGCCAAACAATGTTTTAAGTCAGCTAGCCATCTTACTAACTAAGGAGCCTAGTATATTGTAATATGCTTAAATATTTAATACAATTCTGCATTGTATGACAATTATACTGCCACAAATGTTCTTCCTCATTAACTTTGGACTCTTTACTCTCGTCTGAACACTATAAACTAAAACACGATAATCAACATTCCACTGTATTACTAATAGAAAGTGTAGCTTTCTATATAACTGTCACCTCATGCACCAAGGTATACATTTCTTCCAAGGAAATAGTACTGAACACTGTTCAGTTCTTCATCCTCAGAAGGTGATTAATTTTCTAAAACAGCAGCTCTGATTATAGCGTTGACTTCAAGGCAAATGTTAATGCGCTCATTCTTAAACATTATTGTTGCTATAGTAACAGCTTACACAGAGACTTGTATGATGGATGCACCACACGAATGCCTTTATAACAGTAAGAGTTAAAGCTGTAAATTGTTCCAGTTCTGGAAAATTGGCAGGAAATGTGCAGCATTTGAGAGATGCCCTTACACAGAGTGACTTATGTTTATTGAAATTGAGCAGTTGAGGGTTATGAGCTCAGGAGTAGCCGCTTGGCAGTGCTGGGATTTAAACTCATGACCTTCTGAACAGCCAACAGTTTACCCACTGAGCTAACACTTCCCCTGCTAAGATGGAGGTTGCATCACACCACCCTGTCAAGGATCTTTTTCCTACAATAGTACGTCCTACAGTATTATATTTTATTCCTTACATTATGACTGTCGAAAGCTGTATAATGGCAGTAATCCAAAATAGGGCAGCTGTTTGTGAGTTTTGCATATTTTTAAATTTGTAATGGAATCTCAGTAGAGTTCATAACATCACTGGTATTTGGGACTGAACCTTTCCTTTCACACATGTTGAGTTATTAAAGGTACTAAATACAGAATAGTCCATTACAAACAGGCCCATTACTCTGACAGCACAAACCAAAAGCAGTAAGCTCACAGTATCCTGCAGTGCTGCCATTTTCTTCACCGCTCCCCAAGAGCAGTGAAATTAGAGCCGTCTGTGTATGTTATAGGTCTGGAGGGGAAGCCCGTGCTGCATGTTAAAAAAGATGATGTCACTGCTAATAAGTACAATCTTTTGTATGTTCTTCAGGTCACAGCTATGACATCATGTGCTTTCTTTTCCTTCGGTACACACCTTTTTCATGAATTTCTCAAGAGCATTTTTCATGAAAGTCTGTTTTTCCCAGCTGGTTAATTTCCTTTGCCTCCAAGCTGAGAAAGCTGAGAAATTTCCTCTGTCTCCAAGCTCTGTCACCAAGCTAAGAAACTTACCAGCTTCTACAGCTAATGGCCTAACTACAGAGTGAGTCACTTCTACAAAAACGCTACTCCGACACAACACATGCTTCCTATTGAGAAAGGGAGGGGAGACAAAAAAGAAAAAGAAGGGGAAAGAGGAGAGAGAACAAGATGCTCATGCAAACAAATACTTAAGAGGTTAGGGAAAAAGTGTGTGTGTGTGAATTCCTTTGTTAATATCTCTGGGTCTTTTTTAGTGGGTTCATGCTGTTCCAGACCTTTATTATGTGGGCTAGAGGAAAGACTGATAAACCCTGTATCTCCAGCACTATGGAGCTGAGCACAGGACTAGACAAAAACTGTCTGCATGATGACCTTGAATGGATCCTGGCTGCAACACTACCATATTTTATGCACTACTACCTCAGTAGTTTTAAAAGCCAGACATTTACAGAATCTGGTACTTTTCATCACTAAACATGACCAAGAACATTCAATTTTTACAGAATATGGCTGTTTGACCAGTCATGTATAGTTTCCAATGACATCTCTCTTCTCTTGATTTCATTTAATTGTGTTCATTTAAAACTGTTAAAACTGTTGCTTTCTAAACCGCTGTATCCTGGACATGATCAAACCCAGAGACCAGAAAAAAGGAGCTCAGAAAGTAGCAGACAGTAACCTGAGCTCAGGATCTACCCACCACTGCACATTCTATTCAATTTTAATAGATATTCCATCCATATTTATATCACCATTGGTATGGCATGTGAAGGCTTATACATGGTCTATACAGATAGTTTGTGCTATGTATGGCTAATTTATAAAATATTCTACACTACATAGCGAGGTTTGTGGAGCATAATTATATAAGGTTCTCCTACAAAGTTGGAGGCACACAGTTCTATAAAATGTCTTTGTATGTCGTAGCAATAAAATTACCCTTCAGTGGAAGACCAAACCTGTTCCTGCATGACGACACCTCTGTGCACAAAGTGAGCTCCATGAGGATATGGTTTGCCAAGGTTGGAGTAAAAGAACTTGAGTGTTCTGCACAGAGACCTGACCTCAACCCCACTGAATACCTCTGGGATGAACTCAAACACAGACTGTGCACCAGCCTTTCTCACCTGACATCAGTACCTGATCTCAATAACGCTCTTGTGGCTGAATGAACACAAATCCACACAGCCACGCTCCAAACTCTAATGGACAGCCTTCACAGAAGTGTGGAGTGTATTATAACGGCAAAAAAGAGGATTAAGTCTTAAAAATCCATATACGAAAATCAGTTATGAGAGCAATGGGATCACCTTTGGACTATTATAGCGGCAAGTCATTTAGTGGTCTTCTATATTCCGTCTGTTGTTTTTTATAGAGATACACTGTCCCTTTTAATTGTAAATTTGCACAAAGGAGAGGACAGTGTGCACCCATGAAAATGTGTCAGTGGCTAACTGTGCATCCAGGATGAGACCAATCACTGCTGGAAAGCTGTCGTTTTGCACACCTGTGCCATATCCTGTTCTCTCTCTCTCTCTCTCTCTCTCTCTCTCTCTCTCGCTCTCTCTCTCTTTTTCTCTTTCTGGCATTGCAGCTCAAGAACTCAGTGGTATAAGGATGGCTGGATTTTTTCAAAAAGAATATGCACATGTCCTTGGTGATTTGCATGCTCGATTTCCTTTGAGCCATGTACAGATAATGGCCTGTTAACTAGCTAGCAGAGCAGAGTAACAATGCTGTGTCAGCTCCATAGATGGAATTCCATTAGCTGGCTTTAAATACAGTTTAAAGGCAGGAAACCTCTAACATTATCAGTAATGTCGTTTCACATAGTACTTATCTGCTCTGGGTACAACACGAATACTTCTGTTAAAGGCTGTTCATCTACTAGGGGATGTAAGTAAATCTACCACAGCTCTTGTCATACAGAGAAGGGGCTTGACTCTTCTCAAGGCTTGCTTCACACTCTACCGGTTTTAACATGCCAATGTCATGCAATGTCACCTTCTGTTTGATAAGCAATGGTCTAGAGCCTGGATTTCTGTCAGCATCCGTGGATAAAAAAAAGTGACATACAAATAAAGTTGAAATAAAACTTGTGAATTGAATTGAAGTACTCACAGAAAGGAGAAAAGATATTGTCACATATCTACTCTGGATACCTCTCCCTATTTCTCCAAGCAGAGGTACCAAGATAACAAGAGCTAACAAGAAAATCTTATCAGACAGACCACAAAAAACTTTTTTTCAGCAGCTAGATGTTAAATGAGAGACTCTCGCAAATATAAGGTAAAACCTATCCACATTTCCAATCTACAGACTGAGTGGATGTGAAATCTTGTGCAAACTTTTTGTCTGTGACGTTTCTGATCTGTTTGCATCGTAGCTGGTTTGATCTCCATATTGCTTTTTGATTCCCTGTTCTGTCTAGCTCATGCCTGTTTTGGTGTCCATCATTTTGAGATTTTCCTAGCCCCTATGGTTTGACTATAGCTTTTAAAAATCCATCTGCTTGCTAACCCCACAACAGTGTTCATCTGTCCACAACTCGTGACACTAATATGGACCCAAAAAACATACATTTATGAGCCTAATCAAATAAAATCAAAATGAACCCCAGAATCATCAAAACCCAACCAATTACAATGATTGTGTCGTTACCTTTTGAGATACGTCATGGCAAAATATATAACAGCATGTTCTAGCTGCTAGTTCTCACAAAGAAACAGTCATGATTAAACTGGAAACATCTCCAGGACATAAACACTGGAATGGAGTCTGGAAGCAGCAATGGCTATACTGCTCTTCTGGAAATGCTTGAATGTCTCAGATTTTAAAAAATCACCATACTACTGAGTTTAACTTTCATGATTCAATAATGCTACTTTATAAGTTTCAGTATTAAAGACTTCAGAGTTTCAGTATCAGTAATACAGTTTCAGCATTAATGTGCCCTCTTGAGTTAAAAAAAAGCACATTGTGTATATACAAAGGGAATGCATGTTAACAAACCATTGGACAAATATTGTTGTAGGTGTTCCTGGGTATGATTCAGCTCTACGTCAGATCTGACTGACCCAGTAATGGACAGTTATGGATGTCTCTGAACAGCTGGTGTTCACTGGGTCCATTATTTAACCAGTCTTTCTAACCATTCAGTGCTCTCTATTACCAAGGTTGGTCCAAGTCTATGTTCTTCAGACATTTTAATGTATGTGCTTTTGTTTGACCTTTATATTGAGTCATTTATCAGATGCTCTTATCCATCACATCCTGCATACAGCCACTTTATTCTCCTTTTGTATGGCCTTAAAAGAGCATTTTCAGTCTTCCAAAATGGAGACATACCACTCATGTCTGGCAAAGATATACTTTGAGAGAGTGGAACATTTGTGGGAGCTGATCCACTGTTTGTTCATGTCTGTTCTTTATTTGCAAGCAAAACCGTTACACAATGATGTCATCTCATTTTAATACCGCACCCTTTCTGAATACAGAGTTTGGAAAAAGTGGTGACACAGAGACAGAGAGGGTGGAGTAGGGAAATGGTTACAGAGCTACATGGCCATTACAGGTCTTCATGGCACACTGCCCAGTAAGATGGGAGATTAACCCTCCATGTAGGACAAGAAGAGCATGGTGAATGGGTACAAAAGGCTTGTTTCCTCTGATCAGGATCGCATAGCATGCTGACAGACTCCATAAAAAACAGAACAGCTGCTGCCAGAAGAGAATAAATCAGTGGAAGAAAAAATACGATTGCACACACTCTCCACAGTGTCCCAAACGGAGTCAGAATGTCGTCAATCCTCCAGCTGGAGGCCATTTCTCAGGCCATGCAGCAGGACTGTGCTTGAATTTCGGGGTTTGGTTCAGAAAGACAACAAAGGGCATGCAGCCAAAATGCAGGCGATTAATGAGACGCTATCTTTCTGTTGGTATTTCCTTCTTTCCAGCCTGCTTAATTGAGCACTTTTTTTTATTCTGTCCTCCCTTAAACTCTATCCAAGTTCTCTGGTATGCTTTTAATCTCTTGCATTTTCTTATAGCCCTTATCCTTTCTCTTTTGTCTCATTGTCTCATTTTTCAGCAGCACTCTACCATCTACTTTCTACCAACCCTCCCTATGTCTGTCTCTCTCCCATGTTATTTCTTCTCACTTTTTTTCTCTGGGATCTGTTCCAGGGCTTGTGGAGGTTGGGGTCTTGCTGTGAGCTCTCTAGACAGCGGTTTTCTCAGGAGGGACTCGCCTTTGGAGAATGCCTCGCTAATGGCTGTGTTTGCAGAAGGAAGTGTGCTTATTTTTCGAGACCCACATTTCCCACAATGCCCCTTTTCTTTACACTGCGAATTATACAAGAGCCAAGGACTTCTCTGTTAAACAGCTTTTGTTCCACTGTAAATTTGTGAATGCCTGAAGCATCACTGTTATTCCCTGAGTAGCCATCCACCCCTGTTTAGCTGCATATTATGTTAATGTAATTAATGAGACATTGAGATGTTTCCTAGTAGCTTCGAAATAATCAGAAAATGTTATTTAGGAAAACAGTCCTGAAATCTGAGTTTGTAGCTGTAAACCCCTTTCGTTCTTGCCTGTTTACCTTTTCTCCAGACCTCCATCTCTCACTATCAGGAAAAGCAACCTGAGCAGAAATACACTGCTTTTTTTTCATTAGGCAATTTACCTCCATTTGCTCATCCCAAGCTCTCTCCCTCTCATTATGGGGCTCTTTCAAGGCAAATGGAAAGGACTGGCCAGACAAAATCAGGACCATAAAACACCAGCACAAAGCCAATAACAGGACAAGCGTGCTGCTATAAAAAACTAGAGAGAAGTAGTGAGACAAGGAGAGATAAAAGTGACAGGTGGTCAAAGAGTGGGGCTAGAAGCATGGAGGAGGGACAATTAATATAAAACTCATTTACATACAGTGAGAACATGACAGAGATCAAGTCGAGTAAACAGAGTGTGAGAAAGAGAACGTATTTACAGAGAGAGAGAGAGAGAGAGAGAGAGAGATAGATAGATAGATAGATAGATAGATAGATAGATAGATAGATAGATAGATAGATAGATAGATAGTATAACAATAGATTTCTTTCTACACCAGAAGCTTTATAACCTCAGGACACATGAACCATCCAAACAGCCCTGAATATAAAATTATTCAGATGTTGCACTGAATATAAAATGCATTTGGTTTATTCCTCAGAGTCTAATTTCTGCTAATCTATTCCTTTTTCTCATACCCTTTTCTTCTTTCACACTCCTATCGTTGAACAATTTTTAAGGTTGCCATGAGAACCATGTTTGAGCGAAACCAAATAAAAATATTCTGATTAATTCTCTCAGGCTTCTCTCAATTTTTCTTTTCAGAACAAAGTGTCTTAAAATGGCCTTGGGCTTTTAATATAGGCTAAAAACCAACAACACAGATGCAGAACTGAACCGTGTGTACATCTCTCGCTATCTCAGTAGTATCCTAAAGTCAAAATCGACTAGCTGACTGAGTCTTTCAAAAACACTGTCAGAAAATGTCCCTTTCTCAAGTCCATATGGCGTTCTATGACTTTCCTGAAAGCCCTGAAAACTTTTGTGCATATATATATATATATATTTATTTTTATTTTTTATTTTTTTTATAACAAGCAAACATAAAAGCAGAAAATAATTGTAAAATTTTCCCCAGACATTATGGGCAAAATAAGTGAAACCCGTCAGTCTTCCATAAAATAAAAAAAATTAAAAAAAAGGGATTAAAACTTTTTTTTATTTATGTATCGTGTTCATCTAGTCCAAGTCTTGACTATCCTCTTTTCTTTAATAAATAAATACATATATTTGTTTGTGCTTATTCATTTATCTATTTAAACAAACAACCTTGCAATGACTACTAATGTATGTTGCTATAAAGCATTAGCTGCAGTATGAACAGTATGAATACAGATATTAATGGATTAACATCTTTACCCACTAAAAATAAATACAAATGTATTATCAACATTGTTAATAGTGTAAGCAAATCCTTACCCTTTATGCTGTATATATAATGTATTCCAATAAAATATTAACCAGATGTTCTCACATAGATTAAATATGAATATGTGAATCAGATCATGACACTTGACAACCAACTTCCTGTTTTTTTATTCATTTCATAGATATACATTGTTATTCTATATTTGTAATGCATTTTTGAAATTATATATAGGTGGCAGTGACAGAGCTTGTGTGTTTTGAATTAGTGTATTGAGAGAGGTTTTGGTTGTTAAATGTGGCTCAGAAGGACAAATATATATTTGTACTTATTAAACAGATGTCTAAAATGTGTCTCAGACCTCCTGAAATGGTTTGCTTAATCAGACTGAAGTGTGTCCTGGGTGGACTTCCCAGCTTTTCTCTGTGGGTGGAGGATGTAATCGTGCTACTCAAGATGCATTACACAGGCAGGTGTAAACTGGGTTAAAATGTCTCGGAAGGCTCACAGGGAATTTTGGTGCATTTCATATTTGAGCCCATGTGATGCTTCCTGTGTCTCCAGACTAAGGTTAATTGTCAGAGAGTGTCCTAGAAGCTTGTACACCCTGAACGCAGCAGGTCATTACTCATCACGAGAGCTGAACCTGAGCAGAATCAGAGCACAATGACCTCAAGGGAGGGGCTATTTCTCTCTCTCTTTCTCACTCTCTCTCTCTCTTTCCACATCTATCGCTTACTCTTTCCACATCTATCTCTTACCTATTCACTCGATTCTTCTCATTCCTCACTCTAAAATTCCTCCTATTTTCTCTCATCCATTGCTCCATTCTGTCACCTAACTTGTTCCTTTATCTGTAGCATCCCTCATTTCTCTCTTTTCTCCTTATGTCCGTCTCTTTGTCTCTTACACTCTGTGGAAGAGACTATTTTTGGTAGGAGCATGAGTAAGTATGGAATAGATGACTATTTCTCTCTCTTTCTCTCTCTCCCCCTCTCATACACATAATCCCCCACCTCTCTCTGTCTCTCTCTCTCTCTCTCTCTCACACACACACACAGTCTCTCTCTCAGGTTGAAATTTAATAACACAATTGTATTAGCTGCCCTCCATATCATTCATTAGGGAATGACATCCTAGTAAAAAAAATGACAGCCGTGCACAATTTCTCCCACAGTCTCTCTCTCTCTCTCTCTCTCTCTCTCTCTCTCTCTCTCTCTCCATGTTTGTGAACCATCCTGACAAACAAAATGTCCTGACTATGTAGAAAAACCCAGGGAAAAAAACAAGAGTAACCTATCTTGTCAGGACGAGAAAGATAGCCCTGACAGCATAAAGTGCTTTTCATACAAGATACATGTTTTTATTTCCAGAACTGAATGTGGAAAAAAAAAAAAACAATTTTTTTCTGTTTTCTGAGGTTAAGGTTTGGGTTTGACTTAGGATTCAGTGAATAAATGTCTTATTATACACATACTATATAGATTTATACATAAAATATATACATTTCATATGTATAAATCTTTGGACAGTCAAAAATATGAACACTCACTGCACTATAAGTTTATGTCTTAGTATATACTACTGTTTCCATTGACCATATGATATATGATTAATGATTTCAGCTGTTTTTGTTTTGCCAAACACAAAAATTCTTTACCTGAACAACACGTCAAATTGCAGCATCCACTGATCATCCAATAATGTAGCATCCACTACAATCTTCTGCATTCAGCTGATGAACAAATATAGCCATTATTCATTCTTGTATATAATTGTAGTCTACAGCGATGTTTTCAGCTAGTATAGTTTTAAAAAATGATGCTGGGTGATTTAGACATTTATTACTTCTTAGTAACATTTGCCTCAAAGCTCTAAAAGAACCGAAGCAACAAATGTTGGACTCCAAATATCTCTTGACTAATCGACTGCTTTTGGGGTAACGAGGAATAGAAACATAAAACATTTCTTTTATTTAGCTACATACTGTAACACTGTGTGCTTTGGTGATTGATTAAATAAAGAGAACGTATAACAATGGCCAACTCTCTGCTTAATTTGTGTGACTCACCAACCTTCAGAACAGTATTAAGTTCCTGGAATGGTGTTCAGTTTTAAATCAATGCCAGTGACATACAAGATTCCAAACAGAATTTCATGATGGATATTCACAAACAAACACAATTGTATCATAGACTTACACAGGGGCAGTTATACAGACATCCGACAAAGTTTGTACACAAATCCATTGGTCCTAGATTTCTGTATTTCCCAAATCTGAACGGTCTTTCCCAATACTAAATGGATTTTTCTCAATACTGACTGCTTTTTCTCTGGTCATTCCCAACACTGACTGTTTGTTTTTTTCTTCAAACTGGCTATTTTTTCCCAGTAAAGACTGATCTTTATTTGCAATACTACTTGGTTTTTCCCAGTACTGACTGGTCATTCTCAGTACTGACAGGTTTTTCACAATACTGACTGGTCTTTCCCAATACTGACTGGTCATTCTCAGTACTGACAGGTTTTTCACAATACTGACTGGTCTTTCCCAATACTGACTGGTCATTCTCAGTACTGACAGGTTTTTCACAATACTGACAGGTCTTTTCTGATATTCACTGGTCATTCTCAATACTGACTGGTCTTTCGCAATACTGACTGGTCATTTCCAATACTGACTGGTCTTTCCCAATACTGACTAGTCATTCTCAGTACTGACAGGTTTTTCACAATACTGACAGGTCTTTCCTGATATTCACTGGTCATTCTCAATACTGACTGGTCTTTCGCAATACTGACTGGTCATTTCCAATACTGACTGGTCTTTCCCAATACTGACTAGTCATTCTCAGTACTGACAGGTTTTTCACAATACTGACAGGTCTTTCCTGATATTCACTGGTCATTCTCAATACTGACTGGTCTTTCCCAATAATGACTGGTCATTTCCAATACTGACTGGTCTTTCCCAATACTGACTAGTCATTCTCAGTACTGACAGGTTTTTCACAATACTGACAGGTCTTTCCTGATATTCACTGGTCATTCTCAATACTGACAGGTCTTTCCTGATATTCACTGGTCATTCTCAATACTGACTGGTCTTTCGCAATACTGACTGGTCATTTCCAATACTGACTGGTCTTTCCCAATACTGACTAGTCATTCTCAGTACTGACAGGTTTTTCACAATACTGACAGGTCTTTCCTGATATTCACTGGTCATTCTCAATACTGACTGGTCTTTCGCAATACTGACTGGTCATTTCCAATACTGACTGGTCTTTCCCAATACTGACTAGTCATTCTCAGTACTGACAGGTCTTTCCTGATATTCACTGGTCATTCTCAAAACTGACTGGTCCTTCCCAATACTGACTGGTCATTCTCAATACCTACTGGTCTTTTCTAATACTGACTGGTCTTTTGCAATACTGATTGGTCATTCTCAGTACTGACTGGTCTTTCCCAATACTGACTGGTGTTTCTTAAGACTGAATGGTTTTTTTTTTTACCAATACTGGTTGTTTATTTCTCAATACTGATTGTTTTTTCCCAAAACTGATTGGTTTTCCCCTGTTTTTTCTCAGTAATGACTGGTCATTCTCAAAACTGACTGGTCTTTCCCAATACTGAATGTTTTTCCCAAAACTAATTGGTTTTTCTCAAAACTGATTGTTTTTTTCCCAGTACTGACTGGTCTTTCCCAATACTGACCGGTCATTCTCAATACTAACTGTTTTTTTCCCAAAACTAACTGATCATTCCCAATACTGACTGCTTTTTTCACAATACTGATGTGCGGGTGTTTGTGTGTGTGGAAAAGCTGTAGGGCGTTTAAGGTCACAGAAGGGAAAGCAGTGCTTTTTAATTTAGGCTGACACCCTTTCAGAGCATGTAACCAACCTATCATTCCTTAGCATCTTAGGGAGATAGGAATCTCACCATGTACTGGCCAAGACAGAGCAGAGAGAACTCTGGGAAACTCTGGGGGAAGGGGTTAAATGCATTGTAGCATATGTGCAATTACTACAGACAAACATTTCAACACTTTTTCTGCATTGATTCTAAACTGATAGAACACTATCTAGATTGAAACCTGAAGTGGGTGTGGTCTAAATCTGAAAAAGAATTCTTTGTTTCTTCAAATTTAGCTCAAAATATAAACCGACTAGTATGGACGTTACTAAGAATACTATAAATGCATTGCCACCTGGTCATATTAATAATCGTGGCCTTTGTTTGTCCTGCAAAAGTTTCATATCTTTACCATTTGCCAATGAAAGTGAAAACCTCACACAACTTCTTTTGCCTTCTTTAATCTCCAACCCATTAACCTGTAAACCTATCCACTAAATTCATAAAAAAAAAGAAAAAGACAAAACAACAGTCCGCCTTCTATTTCTATCTGTATTTGTACACATTACATGTTAATTCTGAATAATAAATTTGCATTCAGGTACATCTCCAATATTCTGTAATATCATTTATGGCTTTAAATTAGACATGTCTAATGCAACGTCTTACTTCCAATGTCCAATATAATCACAGAAACACCACAGATGCCTTACAGAAAAGATTTAAAAACTGCAGAAATATCCCTTTCAAACTTTCCTTCCACCATCCTTCACACTTCATGCATGAAATCTGGTGGATGGACCGCAAGCCTCTTGAAATGTGCTAATCTTACACGGTATACCGTTTAGATCTGATTCTCATGACTATAAATTACAAAATGGCTTTCTATATAAAATCAGTGCATTTTTCAGCATGAAACGTCAATTTTACAGGCATAGAAATACAAAAATAAATACATTTTTACAGATTATGATGATTTGACCCAGCCACACTGAGGAAGACAAAAAGAGCTGGGAAGAGACACTGCAGAGAGAAAACTCAAAGCTGTAGGATTAAGACACATTCCTTCTATGACTCAACCACACCTAGTGTGAGTTGGAGTGCGAGTCTTTCTGTTCTGCAGTTTGAGAAGCTGCATCCGAGTGATAAAATCAGACAGAACTCAAACAATCCTGACTTCTAGACTTTACACTCAGCAGCTCGTCCTCTTTAACGGCTGTCTGTCTTTTACCCTGTTTTCCCAACATAGATGTACAAAGATGCAAACACACAAATTCTGTCATCATCATCATCATCATCATCAACATCCTCCTCCTTATCGGCATCAGCATCAAAAGCACGGTAGCTCCCTGTTTACACATTTGAGTTGTGTCCTAAGATTTTAAGCACATGTTCACTTGTGAAATGTGTCTCCGGAAAATCAGGCCTTAAATCCCGAATGCTGCATCACACGTATTATGCAAATCATCTCATAACTCTTGATCATGAGATTTTAGCAGTGTGCCACATTATTAGTCGTTTTATGCAAAAGATGATTTTGATACTGTCACAGGTCTTGAGATTTAAGTTCCTCTAAAGCCAGCAACTTCAGCAACACTGGATCTGTGTATTTTGATGTAACATTTTAGGTCGTTCGTGCATGCTGGCTATTAGGATTATATCCGGATTAGGAAGTAATTAGTAAAAAAATTCACATGGATCCAGGATATATCCTGTGCCAAGTGCCAGCCCAAGATACTTGTAATATACAATATTACAAACAAATGGTGCATGAAGATGCCTGGAGAAAATTCATTCATTGTCTACCACTTATCCGATCTACACTCGGGTCACGGGGAGCCTGTGCCTATCTCAGGCGTCATAGGGCATCAAGGCAGGATACACCCTGGAAGGAGTGCCAACCCATCACAGGGTACACACACTCTCATTTACACACTACAGACAATTTAGAGATGCCATCCAACCTACCATTCATGTCTTTGGACTGGGGGAGGAAACCAGAGTACTCGGAGGAAACCCCCGAGGCACGGGGAGAACATGCAAACTCCACACACACGGCGGAGGCAGGAATCGAACCCCCAACCCTGGAGGTGTGAGGCAAACGTGCTAACCACTAAGCCACTAAGCCACCGTGCACCCTGGAGAAAATTTTGTTGTGATATTTTTTAAGTTATAACAGGTAGTTGTCTATTGCTATGTTGTCATGAGGTTATTGGATTTTAAATGTCATGTGATGGAAAGAGGAGACAGGATTTCAATCCAATTTCACCCCAGATGTAAACGTTTGTGGTCAAAATCTTATCAGGATACAATCCAAATACAAAACCTATTAAGCAAGCAGGTTCACACAGGAAGCGTTTAAACATTTGTGTTTATATCGGTTTAAGGAGTGAAACACAAAATGTTGTTAAAGAAAAAAAAATCAGCAACAGTATTTATTAACAGTTGTTCCTTCACCCAGCTCTCTATTCTGTTTTCTATTACATTTAATAAGGCATATCACATTAATGCAAAGTTCCCTGTCCTGAACACTCTCCCATGAGGGAAAACTTAACGAATGTTGATCCTAAGCTGTGTTCTTTGCCACTGTCACCTCTGGCTTACTCATTAAAGATAAATTTCATTTTTATTATTTTTTTTATATCAGTACTTCCTTTAAAACTGCTTTGTGACATTGTGCGCTTTTTCAAGGTGTTATATAAATAAAACTGAATTGAACTGAGACTTATAAATTGCTGACACTCCAGGCATCTTGCATAAATGTGAAATAAACATCTCTTCTCCACACAAAAATTGTGCCTTTAAATATTAATTATTAGGTATATGAACAATATTTATATAAGACTGAGTCAAATGACCTTAAAACCTTAAAGTGGCACACAAATTACAGTTGAATCAAAATATTAAGCATTAGAACACTTGCATTGAATAAAACAGAGATCTTCATAAGGGATGAATGTTTGAGATAAATAGTAACAGCTTAAACTTTAAGCATAAGCATTTTTTATTCAGTGTTTCAATACTTCTGTAAAGCTGTTTTGAGACAATATCCATTCTTGAAAGTGCTATACAAATAAATTGAATTGAATTGTTATTTTTATGGGTATTAAAGAAGTAGGTCATTTGTTTTGTACAGGAAATCATAGATAATATCCATCCATCCATCCATCAATTTTCTATAATGCTTACTCTACAGGGGACTCTGAATGGGGGAAGAAGCTTGGTGGTTAAGTACTGGAGATCGGAACGTTGTGAGTTCGAATCCCAGGTCCACCATGCTGCCACTGCTGGGCTCCTGAGCAAGGCCCTTAACCTTCAAATGCTTGGTTTTATAAAATGAGATAAATTGTAAGTCACTCTGGATAAGAGCGTCTGCCAAATGGCAGAAATGTAAATGACACCCTGAACGAGATGCCAACGCATCACAGGGCACAATCATACACACACACACACAAAACCCGATTCACACACTACAGACAATTCAGAGATGCCAATCAGCCTACTACATGTCTTTGGACTGGGAGGAAACCTCAGAATCACTGGGAGAACATACAAACACGTACATTTTGGAGGTGGGAAACAAACCGCCAAAACTGGAGGTTATAAAAACAATTAAAATGCATTGATATAAACCCGTGATTGGACAGTATTGTCAAAGCTGCTGTTAGAAAATGATTTAACACCTTCTGTCCAATCATAATAGTGCATTTCATAAGAATGAGTGCTGCTAAATAAATGCATTTAAACCTGCATTTTATGTAGATAAACACATATACAGATACGCGTATACAGATACACATCACGCCTGTTTATTCACCAGATCTGCATGCAAAAAAACTCCAATAAGTTTTTAAAAATTAAATTAATAAACAAAAATAAGATTTAAAACCACATAGGTTGTAATTAACGGGTTTGCCTATAGATCAGTTTCAATTAAGTCACTGTTGTGCATGTTTACTGTAGACAATGAGCGAATTCCTCACCGCACTGGCATTAATAGGGTTAAATCTAAAGAATCCAGGGTTCACAGAGAGGAGCTGGGGGAAAAGCACAGCGACTCTTGGAAGTTCGAGTTCATATGAAAGATGGATTTTCTCATTCCTGGATTTGTCATTATTATCGAGCCTTAATCATTCTAATAAGAAATAATGAAATTCTTTTTTTTTTTTTTTTTTTTGCATCTTAAATGACTTACCTGAGCATGACAGCAAACTGCAGCCAGCAGAACAACAGCTGCAAGACTTCGGAACATCTGTCCAGGACGGAGAGGAGGATGGAAGAGAAAGAAAGAGAGGGAATAAAGCGAAAATAAATGGGTAAAATTCTCTATAATTAAAACCAAGTGTCGTGACTAAGGAGAATACATGTACAATAGGTTTAGGACAATGTAAAGCGTTCCTTGTTAAGATTGCTCACCTTGTTTGTTTGTTTGTTTGTTTGTTTGTTTGTGAGCAGCTCCGGTTATAGAGGAAAGAGAAAAGCTCCGCTTCAAGCGCTGCTCTACACACCGAGTGGACAGGAAATTCTGCTCGCGCTCAGGAATCCGGACGAGGCGTTTAGCCCCGCCCCTTCGTCACATGACCATTCTACCGAATTAAAAAGATCGCTGTTAATGCAAGCATTTAAATGCTATCCATCATCATTTATTCATTTAATTTTAACAGTATAAGTTTACAATTATTAAGTTAGAGTCAATTCTAACATGGGCTTACTTGTATAACGTGATCTGTGTTAGTTTTTATGTAGAAAACAACAACAACAACAACAATAATAACAATAATAATAATAATAATAATAATAATAATAATAATAATAATAATAATAATAATAACGTTTAAATAAATGAAAAAAATTAAGAAATTTAAATGTAAAATTCACTGGTATAAATAACAGTCTGTGCATATCAATATACACATAAATTTAAAATATGCTGGATATAAGATATAAAATAGATATAATAGACATAACTGATATACATATAAATTAACTAGATAGACTGGATATAGTAGAATAGATATAAGAGATATATGAATATACTTGTATATATTCGCAGAACTGGTCACCACATTTATATGATATATTATATGATGAATTAAGGTGTTTTTATGAAGCATTGTGTAACGGAGGCAAATTATGTGTTGAGATAAACCTGGTATGGTCAGATATGTGCTTTAAAGTGAACAGTGTGCCTTATAGATTCAGTGTGAGGGGAAGGTGAAGGTGAGAGTTGATGAGTGTGAAAGCCTGGGGCTACAGTCTGTCCCGGAGTCTGCTTTTCAAAATGGTGCCAACAGTGGCAGATGACTTTGTTTGCTCCAAACATGATCACTGCTCTCTTGTATATTATATTAAATAGCAACATCACATAGTATTTCTGTTTACATTGAATTATTTGTCAGACACTTTTATCCAAAGAGACATACAGTTGAGCTCAATTCAGTAGTCCAAGTCAAAACTACTGCCACTATTACCTAGTGTACTAGATCACAAGTTCCTAATTCAACCCTGTTTTTGTTTTCCTTGGCCTAACACACCTTCTTTAACAAATTAGCTGATTAACAAACCTTCATGAGTTAAAGTGCAGGCAAAGAGCAGGAAATATGCTAAAATGTCCATGGGATACTTGATAACCAGAAGTTGGAACTTGTAGTCTAAGGTATTGAAAATGAAACCCATGTTTGGTTATTTATGTGGAGAAATATGACTAAACAGCTTTAAAAGCAGCTGAATTCTCTGATTAGACTGTTCTAAGAGATATCTGTGCATGACCTAATATTTTTACATTTACATTCATAATTTGGCAGACACTTTCATCTGATGCTGGGCAATACCGGGATTCAAACTCACAACTTATATAAGTAAAAAATATTGGATAAATTAGCATGAAAATAGATTGAATAATTAACAAAAATTCATTGTTTTATTGGTTTATAGCTGTATAGCACATAGCTAGTTATTAGTGATTAGTGTATTAGTGATGTTCTTGCAGTATAAAAAAAATAAATAATGCTTACACATATCCTAAATACCACATATACTGTACAGGCACACTCAGACAGGCAGTATTTATAACTGATGCAATAGAGCATTAGCAGAAAGTCTAGCACAAAGCTCATGTGAGTAACTGAGTAAAATGATGTTTGAGTCTCTTTATGGATTATAATAAGAAAAGGTAAACATCAGGGCACAGTACGTGTTGTAATTAAGTTTGACTGTGATAAGAAAATGCAAATGTGACCCACTGTCTCCTTATTCCAAAAAGCAAAACAGCACAAATTGCTTGAAGCAATAAAATGTGTTTAAAATGCAAATACAGGCTCTGTTGCAGCTGGTGCTTTTATCTCATTTATTGAATCTTGATTTGTTTTTGGAGAAGTGCAGGGTGGTGAGAGAGAAAATATCCTACAATGAATGATGATTAAATATGCAAATGTATCTCAAATACAACAAAAGTAATGAATAATCAATGTGCAGTTATAAAAACGCACCTCATACAAGATTCACTATTAGCAAGAGGTTTGGTTGAGTGTTGCGGTGCACTGATTAGTCTTACATCTTACTCTGATTAACACAAATAAATAAATAAACTTATCTTAGCAGTTTCACCTTGTGCGCATGCGTGCACATACACGCACACACAAAGGATACACACATTAATCATATCATGGCTTAAGGCTAAAGCCTGCGTCCATGAAATATTCTCTATTGTTTTATTTTTCAGCTTTTCAGGAGGCAAGTGCAGCTGTTCCAGCGTTTCCTACAACACAAGAGTTTTTTTTGCAGTAAGAGATTTCTTCAACTATTAAATAAATCCCACTGACCCCCTCAATATTCAATTGTTGTATGAAAATAATCCAACTATTTAAATATTAGACTCATTATTCAAATGGAACACAACAATATTTTGGCTTTTTTTTTTTTTTTTGCCGCTACAGAGTTTTATATTCCTGATCTTTTTTTTTCCACAGAAGACATGACGTCTTAAGATTTTATGTATTGTCTTGTGCTTGTCTTGGATTCACTGGCATTTGTACTAATACTATGGTTCAATCTCAGGTACTGGTCTTCTTAACTGTATAACAATGTAAGATTTGTTTTAATAGAGATTTTTTTTGCATGCACTATGGAATTTATGGAATTCGGCAGATGTCCTAGATGCAGTAGAATTCTAGAAAAAAGATTAATTTTAAGCACAATGAGCAAATAAAGGTAACTACTTGATATAAAGGCTTTGCCTCAAAAAAGGATTTAATGATTTTCTGTCTCCATCTTGACTCAGACTCAGCCATGACTTGATCTCAACCCCCTTATGACTTGACTCAATTTCCTCTATGCCATGTTTTGGACTTGACATCGACGGTCATGACTACAGCCCTGGTTTGAGTTATTAAGGTTTAAATAATTTAAGTGACCAGTCACATTGTCAAATTTAAAAATACAGAAATATATAACAAAATACATAATAATATACTTCTGGGATGCTTGATTATGATTTCTACTGCTGTATTGACACTGAAAAATTAATTAAGAGAAATGGAGAATTTTAAAAAAGAAGAATGTTCACACGATATGCTCAGGAGTATTGAGCATCTGATTAATAAAACTATTTCCCTGTCTGACCACATTAATGCCCTTCATTCAAGAATATTGATTTGTGCTAAACATCAGCTGTGTATTGAGCTCTGGGTGTAATCTGATTTTCAAGGCTTCACTTGATTACTGCATGCCAGATTTAATCTTAATAAATTCACACCATATAACAAATTCGGACAGAACGCTTTGGCCCAGACATGTGAATTCTGCGTGTTTAAAAAAAGACCAAGCCAAAGGGGAAATGTAAACCCTGTGGCCTTCTACTTATCTCTTTATCTGTTAAGACAGAGATTAGGGTTGACTGATCAGTCAATTCTAAAATAACTCTAGCAGAATAGTTTAGAGTTAGCAGCCCAAAGATAAGCATCTTACAAAGCATTTGAGTCGATAAACACCGCCATTTGTTAACTCTCTCCCAGGAAAAAGTGTAGTGATGTTGGCAGAGATGGACCTTCTGTTTTTCACACTTTATCTCTGCCTGCCATGCTGCACACATGCCAGGCTGTCAGGCAGGTAGGGAGAGGAAATGGAGGCGGTTTTGGTTAAAAAAGAACCAAGATAAAACGATGGACTGGGGTGGAGAGCAGCAGGGAGTAGAGAGAGAGAACACATGTACAGAAAGAAACAGGGAGTGAGATGAACATCCCGGAGTATTTTTAAACCACACGAAAAGCATACTTCTTGATTATTTTGTATATCGTGTCCAATAATCCATGGTAGCAATAACATCCCACTAAACACACAAATATCAACTCATATTAGCATATTACACACACATATATGCAAATATATTAGATACATGCCTTCTTGACATTTATGAACATTGATACTTAATTTAAGGATACAATTCTACATACCTTTACTATTATTTTCACTATGCTTACAGATTGATATTCTACAGTACATAATATGATTTAACAAAAACGGAGCAAGGCACGGTGGCTTAGTGATTATCACATGCACCTGTACAATTATCACATGCACATGTACAGTTACTATAGAAACGATAACATATTAGAACAAGCAAATTGATATAAGCTAAAAATAATATCAGAGCTGTTGTTTTAGAAAATTCAACATTGCCCTTTGAATAATCAGAATGGAGAATTTCACAGCACTGCAGTCAAAAAAAACAAAACTGGTTTGTTAACAATCTTGCTGTAGCGTAGAGACTCATCTTATAATTTTGCATCATGAGGCTTCACAGCTTCTAGTACCGCAGACTCATTATAATCATTCCGATCTAAATACGTACCTACAGGTATGGGTGTTCAATTTATACCTTCACCCTGTGTGTGGAGTTTGCATGTTCTCCCCTTGAAGTTTCTTCTGAGTACTCCGGTTTATACTCCAACAACATGAGCTGTAGGATGATTGCCGTCTTTAAACTTAGTGTATGAATGGTTGTGGCATGGTTGGCAAAGTTCCCTGTTGGGCCACTAGGGGGCTTCTAGCAGGGGTTTTTGTTTCTCTGTGCCATGTGTGTTTTGTATTGACATTTTTAGCCCCGCCTGTTCCCGCCTCTGTTCACCTGTCCCTTGTGTTCCCTTGATTATCACCCTTATTTATATTGGTTGCTGTGCCTGTGTTTGTGGCTAGTCCTCGTCTTTAATGTGTGTCTGTTCTGTTCTTTGGATTTGGTTTTGTGTTTGTTCCCCCCCCGTGTTCCCATGTACGTGTCTGTTTATTGTTTAATAAACCCCTGTTTTATGTCTAACTCTGCAATTGGGTCTGATCTCTTTTGTCTGGTACCACCGGTACGTGACAGGTTGTGTGAGTGTGTGTGTAATTTTGCCCGGTGATGGGTTGACACCCTGTCCAGGGGTCACAGGTTCAATGTGTGTGTGGAATTTGCATGTTCTCCCCGTGCCTCGG
The DNA here is from genome assembly GCA_033459395.1 of Hemibagrus guttatus. Lineage (NCBI taxonomy): Eukaryota > Metazoa > Chordata > Actinopteri > Siluriformes > Bagridae > Hemibagrus > Hemibagrus guttatus. The sequence continues at coordinate 7,708,717 of JAUCMX010000006.1, forward strand.
GGGTTTCCTCCAGGTACTCCGGTTTCCTCCCCTGGTCCAAAGACATGCATTGTAGGTTGATTGGCATCTCTAAATTGTCCATAGTGTGTGTGTGTGTGTGTGCCCTGCGATGGGTTGGCACTCCATCCAGGGTGTATCCTGTCTTGATGCCCAATGATGCCTGAGATAGGCACAGGCTCCCCGTGACCCAAGAATAGTTCGGATAAGGGGTAGACAATGAATGAATGAATATTTCGCCTTGTGAAAGGCAAAAAAACAGTTTCTGTCCTTGTTCAAACAAAGATGGACTTTACATTTTCCACAGTAGACATGCGAGAAGTGATTGCCCGTGCAGTGTTTGCATCTCTGTTGGGTTTCCCATGTTGGGAAATGATCAATACCGTCCTTTCTGACATCAGAAGGCACACTGGCTCATTTAATTGTGTTACTGAAAACTTATGACAACAAAGACAATTATTAGCAAGATACAACATTAGATTGCATATAAAAAAATCACAAATATTTCAATTCCATTCGGTTGGAATCATTCATTCATTCATTGTCTACCGCTTATCCAATCTATTCTCTGGTCATGGGGAGGCTGTGCCTATCTCATCGGGCATCGAGGTAGGATACACCCTGGACGGAGTGCTAACCCATTGCAGTGCACACACACAATTTAGAGATGCCAATCAACCTACAACGCATGTCTTTGGCCTGGGGAAGGAAACTGGAGTACTCTGAGGAAACCCCCGAGGCACGGGGAGAACATGCTAAAGGAAGGCAAACCACCAAGCCACTGTGCCCCCCAGGTTGGAATCAATTAAAAATATTTTAAGATGACATTAATTTTTAATTAGTTTGAAGTTGCTTTCGGCTGCTCCCTGTTCGGGGTCGCCACAGTTGACCAACTGGTCCGCACATCAACTTGGCAAATGTTTTACGCTGGATGCCCTTCCTAATGCAACCCTCCCATTTTTCCAGGCTTGGGACCGGCACTACATCCAGGGGCTGGGGTTGAGGCATTGGCTGGGAATCGAACCCAGGCTTTCCGCATGCGAGGCGAGAAACCTACCACTGAGCCACCAATGCCTTAAGTTTTACTTAGTTTAATAAATAATAAAAAAACATTGTATTTGGCATTGTGGCAGGAATAATGCCGATTGCGTCATGAAATGCAATACAGTGATGACTAAGGTAAATTACCTTATATATCTATCTGTATTATATTTGATACACATATATTCAACACGATTTTACTATAACATTCTGTATGAAATATAAATTCATTATTAGTTTCTTCAATAAAGTACATAATCATATTAAAAAATCAGTATCAACATAAATGCTATTTTTACCATAACTTTTTCAAAATGAGCAAACTAGCAAGTCAGTCCATGAAGGCAGCTATTTTGGAAATGACAGCCTAAAGCTAGCTATTGACTGCAGAGCATGGGAAAATCCACTAGATGCAGAAGACAAGTCTCAGATTGTATACAAGAGGTTTTTGAGGAAAGTATTGATAATGCAGGTGGTGCAGCGGTCTCCGAAACTTTTGGCGTTATAGGGTTAAAACCTTAAGGTGCTAACTTGTATGAAAACACTCCTTTATAAGTTATATAAATCCAACATAGCCTTTTTTTTTACGTTCATATACATAAATCTATACATTTCACTAGTTAATTAATACTTTTTAAGTATTTACAATTAAGTAAATTAAATGTATAAAATAAATTGAATTACTTAATAGTTCAATTAAATTAATTCAAGCCTTCAGTGGTGATTGTGTAATAATTGTAAAAGGATTGTTTAGATGTACTGTACATGTGTGTAATGAAAGATATGTGTCTATGAATCATACAGACATGTTCTTAATTCTGGCATAAAACAATCTGATCCTTTATAAATAGTGCAGTGCAATGTCTGAGTGGAAAGCATGCAATTTGTTTTTGGCAGCATTCTTTATGTTTGACAGATAGATAGATAGATAGATAGATAGATAGATAGATAGATAGATAGATAGATAGATAGATAGACAGACAGACAGACAGACAGAGACGGACGGACGGACAGACAGACAGAGATAGATAGATAGATAGACAGACAGACAGACAGACAGACAGACAGATAGATAGATAGATAGATAGATAGATAGATGGATAAATAAAGATACAATTTCCTCAGAAATCCAATATTAATGGATATATAATGAGTGTTTTTGAGCATTTTTCCCCCCAGAGTGATACTGAAAATTGCTGTGAAGCTGATGTTACAAATGAGATTACGATCACTTATTATATTATGATTTTTTGTACTTCTTCATATGCTTTAAAATGGATGGTTCATATGACAACAAGCATGAAGGCAGTATACTGTATGTGTTCCATGTGTTCCATTATAATATACTTAATCTTCTCCACATTTTGTAATGATAAAAATGATGTTTCAAGTCATTGGCACTGATAATAAAAGAAGTTGGTTTGTCTGTTAGTGAAAAATACCTCTATCTGACATTAAGGAAACATCTGCTAGTGTTATATCACAGACACATCTGCTTTAAAGAGAGTATATCTAGTGATGCTGCTCACACTTACAGATTGCTAGCTACTATAAAGAGGGAGATTAGCCTTCTTTGATACCTCACAGATCTTGTTGAGATTTTGTAATGTCATAGATGCAAATGTTTGGAAAATAATGAAAATTATTAAAAACTCTCCATTGGTGCAGTTAGAAACAGAAAGTGAAATGTGCATTATTGAAAAACACATATAATAAAAGAACAACCCTCACATTATAATTATACTGATTGTAATTATAATTATTATAATATAATTATAATCATTGTATTATCATGTACTAAAAAACATGCTAATTATTCCATATGCATTGCTTACAATGGTTTCATACATTTATATGGTCAAAGCTCAGTAACAATACAAAGGAGCCGATTGTGTGTGCGTGTGTGTCATACACCATAATTAATACCAGGTTTAGTAATTAAAGCCTTGGCCCCTGAAAAGCTGTCATCACCCACTCTGTACCTCACAGTGAACAGGTGGCTCTTAATGACTAACCTGTGCAATAACGGATTCCTCAACAAAAAATAACCAAAAATTATAACCTTTGCCACTGTGTTTTAAACTGATAGACTACAGACGATAAATGAATCATAATTTCTCCAAACACTCAAATTCATTGTATATTTGTCATGTCGTAAACAACATATCGTTGGTTGTCCTGAAATATCTAATAGCGTTTTATTAATTTACGTTTGATTCTTATTCTATATCTGCAAAATAAACTCAGTGTTTTCCCACACCCCAGCTTGTCATCTTTTATGTTTCAAGGTTTATTAGTGCACTATTTTCTGTTGGTAGTTTCATACAGGGATTCTGAACAAATTGAATCGCTTAAGAATCGATGAAATTATTATTGGGCATGTTCTGTATGGACTATATGAAAAGTCATAATAAATAAAAGCACTTCTTTAGAGAATTCCAGGTTAATTTGTATAGAAACATGGCAGAAATGCATTCATTCTGAATAATGTATCCATATTTGGTTACATGTCTAATGCACAGTAAAGACCTTTTTATTTCCAGTATCTATATATCTCATATGGGGGCATTGGTGGCTCAGTGGTAGGTTTCTCGCCTATCATGCGGAAGGCCCGGGTTCAATTCCCAGCCAATACCTCAACCCCAGCCACTGGATGCAGCGCCGGTCCCAAGCCCGGAAAAATGGGAGGGTTGCGTCAGGAAGGGCATCCGGCGTAAAACATCTGCCAAGTTGATGTGCGGACCAGTTGGTCCGCTGTGGCGACCCCGAACAGGGAGCAGCCGAAAGCATTAACTATCTATATATCTCATATGACATTGTATTGATTACATGACTAATCATGACACATTGCTCCCAGTATGTTTTATTTATCTGGCCTTGCTGTCAATAAAACTGAGGCACAAAGGCATCCTTGACATATTCAGCTAAACCGAGAGGGACAGAGGCATGAGACTCTATAACAGAGGATGTGTAAAATAACAATGTTGTAAAGAGGGCTAGTTTAAGTAATGTTACAGAGACGGGGGTTCAATTCTAAGCTTGCTGTTTTTGTCTGTGTGGCATTTCTCATTTTCTCTGTGTGCCCATGTTGGTCGCCTTTGGGTTCTTTAGTTTCCTTCCACCTTCCAAAAGCATGCTGGTAGGAGAATTGGCCAGAATTTATTCCTGCTTTGTGCCCTGAGTTCTTGGAATAAGCTCTGGATCCTCCACAGAGTCAGTCAAGATAAGATTAAATGAATGAAAATATGTGAAATAAATCAACTGGATCATTTAAATATATTCACTGGAACTCTACAGTATATATAAAATATAGCTTGATATCCCTTGCTATACCCACAGAAGACAAGCAACTTCTTTTCCTTTATACCTCACATCTAGCCCCAATACCATATTCCATATGGTAATGAGGGAGCATTTTTATTTTAATTTGTTTGAAAAAGCTGTGGGCTAGACTGCATTGATATTCCAATCAGCCAGCACTGTGCTTATAGCTATGGCAATACCACTTATATTTATCATACTGAATATAAATATATGCATACACACACACACATCTGTATACACACACATTCAATCACAGTCGCATTGCAATTTGGACAACACACAGCAATCAGGATGTTTTCATCCTTTTTGTTAGTGTTTTTCCTTCCATTTTTCATGTGGCAGAGACTTTTAGACAAAGCAATACATGATCAAACTGAACATATGAGGCTTGAGGATCTTGCTCAAGGGACAAACAGCAGCAGCTTGGTGGCACAGGGATTTAGACTCACAATCATCTGATTAGTAGGCCAGAGTCTCAACCGCTGGGACACTGTTGCTCTTTCCAAGCTCTCACATGTCAGCTCTCTCAATTTAGCAGTGTTTCTGCAGTAGTGATTGAGTCAGAATAAAAAGGGGTTTATTGGCCAAACGCACTTTCACATAAAAGTATATAGACTCTGTAACAGTAACTGTCACAGTAATTACTATGAAAAACTAAACAGAGAATGGCTGATTATTTTGTCAGAATGTACGTATCATTTCTACTGTCAAAACACTCAACAGCAATCCATCCCTTTTTTGTACCGCTTATTCTACATGGGGTTACAGGAAGTCTGGAGTCTATCTCAGTGGACATGGATCACAAGCAAGGGGACACCATAAAGTCTATCACAGGGCACAATCACACACTCATACTACAGGCAATTTAGAGATACCAGTCAGCCTACAACGCATGTCTTCGTACTGGGAGAGAAAACTGGAGTACCTTGAAGGAAACCCCTGAATCATAGGAAGCAATCTCCACATGCACAGGGTGAAAGTAGGACTCAAACCCCAACCCTGGAGGTGTGAGACAAATGTGCTAAACCACCACTAAACCACCATTCCCCCCTTAACAACAATGGACAGAACATTAAGTGTGTTAAGTTTTTGTTGCAGGACCAATGAAAGGAGAACACAGAAGTTCAACACTACTTAAGCAACAATCCATGCAACAAGTAGTTACAACATGATTCCACATATATTACAGCAAATATACAGTAATATAATATTTGTAATATAAGATATAATATTATATTAATGAGTAATATAGTAATTAGTAATTAATTAGTAATATAATATTAATAATTGTGTCATAAGTTGTTGTCATGATTTGGCAAACGATATCACACCATGAATTATTTCAAATCTTTACTGGTTTCACATCGTACATCCTCAGAACCATTTTTCTTACACAGCTGACTTTTTCAAAACGTCCTGTTAACTCATATTTCTTACCATGGTTTAGACTTGCAGGCTTTTGCACTGGGCCCCCTTGTGATCTGCAAATTGAGAGGTTATGAACGATTTTTTAAGCCTTTATTTTACCAGGGAAAGCACATACATACAAACAAGCACACAAATATCATAAATTAAATCAAATTAGGATTGGTGGCTCAGTGGTAGGTTTCTCGCCTATCATGCAGAAGGCCTGGGATCGATCCCCAGCCACTGGATGCAGTGCCGGTCCCAAGCCTGGAAAAATGGGAGGGTTGTGGCAGGAAGGGCTGTAAAACCTGTGCCAAGTTGTTGTGTGGACCAGTCGGTCTGCTGTGGCGACCCTGAACAGGGAGCAGCCGAAAGCAATAATGGGAAGAGGATCAATGTCTGTACAAAACTGAATCAGGTAAAACATTTACAGCTAGATGCTTTTGTCACCAAGCCATTTAAAATCACTTTAAAAGCATCCAGTGAAATGAGCTCCTTAAGATTCAGCTCATTTTGCAAATTATTCCAGGCAGCGGGAGCAGCACATTTAAATGCCTTCTTTCGCAGTTTAGTGTGCACCAGTGGAACAAACAGTAAGAAGTATTCCTGAAAGTGAAAACTGTTTTCTACAGATGTGGGTCTGAAGATATGAAGGAACAGACCCAGGATAGATTTATAAATGAGGATATGCCAGTGTTTTAGTCTGTGGATGGACAAGGCAGAGCATCCAAGAGCAGACAACACACAATGATGAGTGAGGGCTTTTTTGTTAAGAACTTTAGTGCTCCGTGGTAAACAGTGTCCAAAGCATGTACACACTGAGAAGATGTATGCAGATATATCACATCACCATAGTTCTGCACAGACATAAAAGTGACAGCAATGAGCCTCTGTTTGGCCTCTCTAGTGGCCAGGTTTGCTACCTGTTTCCGGCCTCTGAACGTAAACTGGTCCTAGACACTGGTCACGTTTTTTACAAATCAACTCTGCTGAACTGACAGTGTGTCGCAGTGTGTTCCACTCATATGTCATTTTCTGCAGACTTGGCTTCTGTGCCTTGAGGACAGAATCAGTGATTGCTCCTGGAGCTAGTTAGACATACACAGCTGTGTGTTAGTGAAGGAAGTATGTCCTCTGCTGGACTGTTCTAGCAACACATTAAATTCTTTTGCACTCTTCTTCAGGTACAAGGATATAGCAGTTCCCAGGAAATTGAGGGGCTCCACAGCTAATTCAAATCAGTTAACTATGTCGAGTGGAGGCAGGATTCCTCCTGGAGTCTCTGGTCTTGCATATGTTCCAGTCTAGGTTGCAATGGCTGTGTCAGAGCGCCAGCTGTTTAACCTCCTGTTTGAATACTGACACCATTGAAAAGACTGTGGTGGCATTAGCACACTTCAGGAGTTTAAGATTAGGGACGTAGTCATTAAAATACAAGCAATAAGGAGCAATACGGAGAACCCTGGGGCAATATGTAACATGGAGAAAAAATAAGTATGTTTTGACGCATCACGAATTCTCAAAGTATTCCAAATCCCACAAATTACAAGGTTCAACAGTGATTGGATTTACTGTAATTAAATATGCATCTGTTTTGGGCTGCATTGTATTTGAATGGTGTATTTCAGCTAGATGATTAATACATTTAATATTGATTTATTTAACTAACCATGTCATTTTAACGTAACTAGCCATGTAGTCTCTGCTGCTCATAAAGATACAACGATACAAGATGTCTCATTAATAGATTGAAGGTACTTTTAAAGGAAAAACTCACCCTGAATGTCTTGCTTATTAATGTTTATTATTAACATAATAATCTAGAGCATGTAAGATTTAATATGTAATAATGATGCCTTTTAAACGTATTTATCAGCATGCTGACAAATTACAAGACTTTCTGCTGTGTGTGTATAAGCAAATTGTCTTTATATCCCATAAAAAAGAAATGAAAACATAACTAGTACAGGACGTGAATAACTAGAACTATACTGAAGTTGGAGGATTTTTTTTCCTGGGCAGTTGAATGTGGGTACAATTTTGCCACAATGTTGTGTGACCACCTGCTAATAGTGTGCCAGTGTGATTTAGCACTCTTTTCAATCTACCTAAAGAGATCGATGCAGCAGGGATTTGGTCTTGTACACTTTCCTCAGCTTCAGCTTTCTTGCTAATAGCATCATCAGTGGTATGGTATAAATCATCTAATAGATCAAAAACTAGCTGAGCCAAGTATTGGTCATAATTCTGTGTTGGACTACTCATTAATATGAGTGAGTGAGAAAAGAAGCTCTTGCTTTTATGTTTCAGAGTTTCAGTTTTCCATTAAAGGCTGCTGTATAATCAAGCAGGAGAATTTAGTGGACCTTTTCACACACTGAGTTTTGATGACACCATTGACACAACTCATTAAAAGTGAGATAGTTGGTGTTGCACTGACAAACAGACCTGGCATGATGACCTGGCAGAATCTGGAATGGAGCAGATCTGAAAATAAAGTGTTGAACACTGTCTACAACAAAAAAATCAATCCTAGCACAAGTCCATGGACAGTCCAGGTGTTGATGAAGATAATGTAACCCCATGCTGTGTGCATTGCTAACAGACATATTGGCTCGATAAGGAAACTGCAGGGGTCCAGCAAGGGGTCGGTGTGAATCAGCATGAGGTCTAATTCTCACTAGTGTTTCAGTGCTCTGTTCTCAGTGATTGAAATTCTCTTCTACACTCACCTGTGCTAGATTGAGTTCTGTCTGATGTTTCTGTTTTACACTTCTATAGCATTGTAATTCTCTATGCATTTATGCAGAAAACAAATCAGACACATAAATGCACACAATGTACATTGACCTTAACCATTATGTGACAATGTACATGACTAATGACCTCTCCCTCCCTCTCTCGACACCTCCCCTTCACCCCCCCACCACCCTCTCTAAAATCTCAGTGATCCTGACCCCTTCTGCTCTCTGGATCTGCCTGTTTCACTACTTCTGGTTGAATTCATATCACTTGGTCTGCTGCAGACGATCAACTGACATGGACACATGACAACAATTGCCACAGCCTTGCACTCAAGTCTCCATCAAAACTAGAATGTATTTCCTGGTTGGTTGCAAAATGGCACTTTTTGAGCATATAGCACACAGTTATAGAACAGAATTATTCATAACCATACTCTCCGGTGTCACCCAGATGAGGATGAGGTCCCCTTTCGAGGTTTTATTCCTCATGTCGCCTCAGTGACTTTTTCCTCATTACCGTGACCTCTGTCTTGCTCATTAGAAATAAATATCAATTTAAAATTTATATCTACAATGTATATATTTCCGTAAAGATGCTTTGTGACAATGTCCATTGTTAAAAAGATCTATACAATAAAATTGAATTAGACTGAATATAGTATGTATCGTATGTAGTATGTATGAATATATATATTCTTTCTATTTATATATATATTTTTAAATATACAAATTTCATTCAATTCCATAAATATGTGTGCAATAATACAAAATACAAAAAGGTTTACTGTGTTGAAACCTCGTTGTGTGATTAACAGGAAAGTCACTAGAGGCCAGCAGATCTTTAAAATGAGCAGATACAAGAAAACACAATCTGCAATTAAATCCAAGCTATTTTATTTATTTTATAACATTGTTTATATATTTTATAGTTTGATACAGGTTCTGTGTCTTGCTTTATTTCTCTTGCATTGTTGTAAAAGAATAGCTCCAGGCAAGGTCACAAATACACTGAATCATCTCTCATTCATGACAATCCATAAAAAAACAGGCTCATGATGAAGGTCAGAGACAAACATTAACCACTACTGGCTTTTTATACAGATATTTTTCTGTTAGATGCAAGCAAATAATATTGCATCAGTATCAAAATTGTATATACAAATAAACAATAATTGTATAGTACAAATCATATATTGCACTTTAGGTTATTGGCTGCTGATCGGAAAGTTGTGAGTTTAAATCCCAGCACCGCCGCTGATATACTTTTTAAGTTATGATCTGTTAGAAAAGAAACTATGTAGATATTTCAAACTTCCTAAACTGTCATGCAAAAGTTTGAACATCCTGTATTACCATTTTCTTTAGTTAAATGTAAAGTAATTGGTTCAAGTTAAAACACTGTAGAATTACAGACACATACACTCAACATCCACTTTATCAGGAAAACCTGTGTACCTTTATGCAGTTCTCCAAGCCGTCGAGCAGCAGAATAGATAAAAACAAGCAGAAAAAAAAAAACAGTCAGGGGTCTTAGATTTGCATAAACATTGGAAACCCTTATTTGTGAAATTCGTGGAGATCAGCAATTTCTGAAATACTCACATCAGCACATCTGGCACAAAAAACCACGTTACAGTTAAAGGCACAGAGAGCATGTCTTTTTTTCATTCTGACGTTTAATAGGAACAGTAACTGAGCTCTTGACATGATTTTTTGCAGCGTATTTTTCTGTGTGTGGTGACTTTGTACTAACGTTATATATTGTGACCAACGTAACGTTAGATTTTGTTTGGATGGCTATAGATGGCTAGCTAAATCTATGCTAAAAATGTTTTAAGGTTAACAGAAACTAAACTAAAGAAGTTAAGATGTTAAACCGTGCTTATCCTTAAGGTTGGCTGAATTAACAGTTTTGTTTTCTCCCCCTCCCCTTACTTTAATGTTATAGCCTCTGCTCCTGCTGACCCTGGAATTAGAAGACCATTAAGTGTTAATCCGTTCGCACTGGCAGAAAAAGGAAAAATGAAGAAGGAAAAAAAGGCAGTCACAAACTTTATTGTGGAGTCTCCATGGTGGAGGTAAGTAAGCTGTAAGTGGTGCTGTTTACCATGTAAGTGTTGTTACTTTACCATTAAGGTTATTGTCCCAGGGCCTGTATTACAGAAACAGCCGAACTTACAATCCTATCTTATCTGTTTAGTAATCATGGTAATTTAACTAAGAACATAGAACATTTTTAAAATCATGTCAAGAATTAAGGTAAGATTTTCCTGTTATATACAGCCCCAGGTGTCTAGGTAGTCTTCTAACCTATATAATGATTTTTTTTAAAAAACCTTTTATAGTAAAGCAGCAATGATAAAATAATGTTGTTTCTGTCATTTTGTGCTCTGATGTTGACTATAGGGATATGATAAGGGCCTTAAACCCCAGGTATCAGTCCCCCAGCCAAGACATGCTCTCAAATACCCTCATACTTGCATGGTATGCAGTAGAAAAAGAAAACATCAAGACAGAGTTACAAGATGTGAAGGATGTGGCTGTGACTGCTGATGTCTGGACCAGCATTGCACAAGCCCACTACCTGACAGTGTCAGTCCACTGTGTGAGAGAGGGCTCCATGAAAGAAAAAGTTCTACATGCAAGGGCAGTATACACATCCCAGACAGGAGACGTTGTAGCAGAAGAGATAGTAGATATTCTTGATGAATTCAGTATAAAGGACAGAGTAGTTGCTGTGACAGTGGATAATGCAGCAAACATGGATGTAGCAATAAAAAAAGATGAGTATTAAAATAATTTGCTGCTTTGCTCACACTCTTAATATTGTTGCTCAGAAGCTTTACACGATACCCTCAGTCTCACAATGGGTAGGAAGTATCAGAGCAATGGTGGTGTGGCTGAAAAGGTCCAGTCTGGCTAAACCTGTCCTTAAAGGTAAACAATGGTAGTGTATAACCACAATGGTAGTCGATATACAAGTAGTCAAAAAATTATAAAATATTGTTTTGTAAATGCTGTAAGGATTTTTTTTCATTCAGATTAAATTGCAAAGCAGAAAAATTCAAACTTCTTTTTTGTGACAAGTTTTTATTCAGTTCATGTGATTCAATATGCTATTTTGCTTTCAGGAATCTTGGCACTATTATACTTCCATAGGGGATATCCCTTGCTTTCTTGAAGGCACTTGGTACATGACCAGATGTTATGGATCCATTGATGACTGTGGTGATGAAGGGTAGGAGGTCAGTTGAGTCTGGAGCATAGTGGAAGGGATTGGATCCAGTGGGCAGTTGGAGATTATGATAGAGATTATATATATATATATATATATATATATATATATATATATATATATAGGGGCAATCACACACTACGGACAATTTAGAGATGCCAATCAACCTACCACGCATGTCTTTGGGACTGGAGGAGGAAACCGAGGCACCCGGAGGAAACCCCCGAGGCACGGGCAGAACATGCAAACTCCACACACATGGCGGAGGCTGCAAAAGAAACATTTTATGTAATTACTAATACAAGTGAGCAAAACAAGAAAATAAAGGATTTCACACAGACCTCTTCCTAGTCTGGAGATTCAGTGGACACAGGATCACCACTATTACACCTGAGTGAAAACAGAAAATAAGCAACTCACTTAAACAACCCTTTATAAGCTTATAATCTGCTCTCACTACTAGACTGGTAAAATGTTCAAACTTACTGCAGTCTTCTTATAAAATGCTGATGCAAATCAAACTTCCAAATGAGAAAACAGCAAACCACACCACACACCACAAGGGTTATGATGTACAAAGTCCAGCAGGTTTTGGATTCTGAAGCTGCAATGCCATTGAGAAAGTATTATAGTTAGTTCACACAACACACTTCATCAAGATTTATATCCTGATACCTTTCCAGAAGGTTAAATGTTAAATAAATCACACAGTACAGAGCATATCAAGTGAAAGTGACTTTTTTTTTCACTCTACACTCCAGTACATTTGACTATAACTGGAATGTTAAGACTAATATAATAAATGTTGAATAAATGTAGGTTGACGTCTTGTGATTCTGTTTATCTATTAAACTGGGTGTCTATAAAAATTAACAACATTTTATGTGAACTGTCTCACAAGTAAGAGCATTTGTTCACTGTTCCAGTGAAGGGCAGATTATATAAATACTCACATGGTATAACATGCATGTAGAGGGAACCTACAGCGTTCCCGTATTGGTTAGATGCCACACAATAGTAAAAGTCGTTACTGTCAGGGGTCAGCTGAATAATCAGTCTGCTATTGACACCACTGGAAAGAGTCTCGTTCACTGGAAAATATCTAAAAGGAAATTTATTTGTTAAATAATGGTACATGTGATTGTATAAACAGCATACTATACAGCTAGATATCTGTGTAGTACTGTGAAAAAACTGTTTTCATATCACTTATTTTGCACGTCATGTTTTCAATAACATTTGTGATGCCCGAGACATGTATTAGCATCTAAACGGTTCTATGCCCCAAGAATGTTAAACATTTACATTATTAGAACAAAGTTAAAGCTACTAAGCTTTGTACTGATGACAAACACTTTCTAAATACATCATACAAAATATCACCATAATAGAGAATAGAGTGGTCTGACTACGTCTGGGTTCAGATCAAATTATTAAACATACAGATTACATTATTAGTTATTTGTACACTGTTACAAATTAACATTAGGATAAACTCAAAACCTAACAGTATAATAATATAGATTCGGTTATTTCTATTTGCTATTACTGTTAAAGCCATATAAAATTAGAAAAATTGATGGTGACCTGCTCCATGTGAAGTTTGTAGGTTTTGGATTAGCTTCTGCTTCACAATGAAATTCATGAGTTTCCCTTTGATCGCCTGCTGAAATAATATAAACCACCTGAGGAGGATCTGAGAGAAAAATAAAAAGAAACATTAATACTTTACACAATGTTCTGTTTCACAAGTCAGTGAAACAGGATTAGGTGTAATGTTAACATTTCCAAGTAAGGCAAAAAGGACAAAGGAAAAATCCACTTGCATATTAATTTTTATAACTGACATGCTTTGCTTTGTATTACTGGTTCTATGATTTTAAATGAATAAGAATAACAGTACACCCTTTAGTGTCACATTTAATGCTATAGTTCTAGTTGCCAAAAAACTCAAATTTCACAATGACATTGGTGTATGTTAATACTACATGAACTGATCACGCTCTTGCTCCATAATTCAAACAAGGAATTAGAAACTTGTTTAAGTTTAACAAAAACATGCTTTTGTTTCAGTGTATGATTATAAACTTCTGCATAAAAATAAAGAACTTGGCATCTTACAGTGAACATTCAACTTGTAACTCAGTTCCAGTTTCTCCTTCAGGGCAGGGTGTGTGACCACACACTGAACCTCCTTCTGGTTTAGATCCTTGGATGCATTTCCAACCAGGCTGTTTTTAACAGTGTATCTTCCTTCAGAGTTCACAGTGACATAATTTTGTACTTTCACCAAGTTGTTTAAAGCACCCAGACGCCATGACACTTCTGCTGCAGGCTTTGCATCGGCTGTAGTGCAGGTCGCTAAAATCACATCAGTGTCACCAGCAACAGCAGGAGGATCAGCGCTCACACTGACAACAGGAGGAACTAAAAACAAACAAAAACACGAACAAGCATTAAAAAAAACATCAAAAATGTTGCTTAACAAATCCACATTCTGTAATGTGTCATTAATATGCATGTCTGACCCTGATCACTCATGATTTTTTTTATCATGAAAAAAGTTT
>JAUCMX010000006.1:7723531-7830825 GCA_033459395.1 Hemibagrus guttatus
ACTTTAAACTTGGGATAAATAAGTGTAAAAAGGTGGAAACTATTCAAAAAATGGAAGTGTTAAGAGTGCGAGTCACTTAGAGTCGATCTGAGGATGTTCACATTGGAGGTGTCAATTCTGTCTAAGCTTCTCGTCACTTCAGATCAGAAACCTGACAACAGAGTAAATTGAAGTGTGCTCTAAAAAAACTGGCATTTGTCAACAGGAGATTGTCATGCCAAGTCCAGTGTCCAAATCTAGCTGACATAACACAGGCTGTTTTTCACTAACTTACATTGGTAGTTATTGTTAAATTGCAATGAATTATAGCTACAATATATGTGGAGTGTTGTTAGCTAGAAGAAGTCAAACCATAGATGTCCATAAATTAAGTTAGGTGTAATAGAGTGAAATGACTCAGGGAAAAAGTATTGAATGCATGAAGAAAAGGAGGTGCAGAAAGACATGAAAAGCCATGACACCAGCCGAAATCAATCAATAATTAGAAAGCAATCCTGCCCATTGTAAGTGCAAATTAATATCAGCTTGTTCAGTCCCAACTGATAGCCTATAAAAAGGTGTCTCATTACCAAGGTGTCATCAAGAAACATCTCATGATGTGTAAAAGAGATCTCTCAAGACCTTTGTAACCTTATAGTTGCAAAACATACTGATGGTATTGGTTTCAGAAGGATTTCAAAATTTCCAAAAGTTCCAGTGAGCACTGTTGGGTCCATAAACTGGAAGTGGAAAGAACATAATTTCACCATAAACCGGCCACAACCAGGTGCTCCTCGCAAGATTTCTAACAGGGAAGTGAAAAGAATTATCAGAAAAGTTGTGTAAGAGCCAAGGACCACTTGTGGAGAGCTTCAGAAACACCTGGAATGCCATAATAGAAGCCATGTTTGGAGGACAAAAGGCACTGCACATCACCCCAAAAACACCATACCAACAGTGAAGTTTGGAGGTGGGAACATCATGGTCTGGGGCTGTTTATCAGCATATGGTACTGGCAAATGTCATATAATTAAAGGAAGGATGAATGGAAAAATGTATTGAGACATTTTTGATAAAAACCTGCTGGACATTTCAGCAAGAGAATGATCCCAAATACACAGTCAAGGAAACTCAATTGGTTTCAGAGAAAGAAAATAAAGCTGATCAGCCAATCACCTGACTTGAATCCAATTGAAAAGCTATGGAAAGAACTAAAGGTCAGAGTTCATTGAAGAGGCCCACAGAACCTTTAAGATTTTAAGACTGTTTTCGTGGAAGAATGGACCAAAATCTGACCTGAGCAATGCATGAAACTCCATATAGGAGGTGTCTTGAAGCTGTCATTACCAGCAAATTCTTTTGTACAAAAAATTTATATTAAATATTAGATTTGCCGCAAGCACAAGCTTCAGTAACAGCTGGCATTTTTGGAACGGATTTGCTGCCATAATTTGAAAAAGACTTTGTTGTAGGCTGGATCTCTTGTAAAATAGGCGTAATACCCTTTCGAATAATTTAGCCACACCCCGTCGCAAATTGCCAAATCTTGCATAATATGCAAAATTTTTTTGTGAACTGAGCCTAGGATTTTCAGCCTATTTTTGCAAAGCAGGTGGTAAAATACATAGCTGTGCTTTCATAAACATGCAACAGAAGGCATTCTTAATTCTACCATAGTACTTTTAATGTCTTAATTGTACATATATACTTAATACTTAATCACATGTAAAAAAAAAAAAAAAAAAACCCTCCCATTTTTCCGGGCTTGGGACCGGCACTGCATCCAGTGAATGGGGTTGAGGCATTGGCTGGGAATTGAACCCAGGCCTTCCACATGATAAAGAAGGTAAAGTAAAGAAGTAAAGAAGGTAATCATTAAAAAACACACACACACTGGAAAGTTGCCTAATGACAGGTCAGTGGCACTGAAAAGAAATTTTGCTCTCTTTTTTGTGTCCTTCTGGTTAAAGTCAGTTTGAAAACAATCAAACAATCAAATTGAAACAAGCCAATCAGAGTTCAGCCTCAATTCACATGCTTTTAAAAATTTACAGGCCTACATACACACTCGTTTGTCTGGTGCCCCGCGTGCACACACACACACATACAGGTGCATCTCAATAAATTAGAATGTCATGGAAAAGTTCATTTATTTCAGTAATTCAACTCAAATTGTGAAACTCTTGTATTAAATAAATTCAATGCACACAGACTGGAGTAGTTTAAGTCTTTGGTTCTTTTAATTGTGATGATTTTGGCTCACATTTAACAAAAACCCACCTATTTACTATCTTAATGAATTAGAATACTTCATAAGACCAATAAAAAAACATTTTTAGTGAATTGTTGGCCTTCTGGAAAGTATGTTCATTTACTGTACATGTACTCAATACTTGGTAGGGGCTCCTTTTGCTTTAATTACTGCCTCAATTTGGCGTGGCATGGGGGTGGTCAGTTTGTGGCACTGCTGAAGTGGTATGGCCCAGGTTTCTTTAACAGTGGCCTTCAGCTCATCTGCATTTTTTGGTCTCTTGTTTCTCATTTTCCTCTTGACAATACCCCATAGATTCTCTATGGGGTTCAGGTCTGGTGAGTTTGCTGGCCAGTCAAGCACACCAACACCATGGTCATTTAACCAACTTTTGGTGCTTTTGGCAGTGTGGGCAGTGCCAAATCCTGCTGGAAAATGAAATCAGCATCTTCAAAAAGCTGGTCAGCAGAAGGAAGCATGAAGTGCTCAAAATTTCTTGGTAAACGGGTGCAGTGACTTTGGTTTTCAAAAAACACAATGGACCAACACCAGCAGATGACATTGCACCCCAAATCATCACAGACTGTGGAAACTTAACACTGGACTTCAAACAACTTGAGCTTCTCCACCCTTCCTCCAGACTCTAGGACCTTGGTTTCCAAATGAAATACAAAACTTGCTCTCATCTGAAAAGAGGACTTTGGACCACTGGGCAACAGTCCAGTTCTTCTTCTCCTTAGCCCATGTAAGACGCCTCTGACGTTGTCTGTGGTTCAGGAGTGGCTTAACAAGAGGAATACGACAACTGTAGCCAAATTCCTTGACACGTCTGTGTGTGGTGGCTCTTGATGCCTTGACCCCAGCCTCAGTCCATTCCTTGTGAAGTTCACTCAAATTCTTGAATGGATTTTGCTTGACAATCCTCATAAGGCTGCAGTTCTCTCGTTTGGTTGTGCATCTTTTTCTTCCACGCTTTTTCCTTCCACTCAACTTTCTGTTAACATGCTTGGATACAGCACTCTATGAACAGCCAGCTTCTTTGGCAATGAATGTTTGTGGCTTACCCTCCTTGTGAAGGGTGTCAATGATTGTCTTCTGGACAACTGTCAGATCAGCAGTCTTCCCCATGATTGTGTAGCCTAGTGAACCAAACTGAGAGACCATTTTGAAGGCTAGCTGATTGGTATGTCACCATATTCTAATTTGTTGAGATAAAAGAATCAAAGACATAAACTACTTCAGTCTGTGTGCATTGAATATATTTAATACACGAGTTTCACAATTTGAGTTGAATTACTGAAATAAATGAACTTTTCCACGACATTCTAATTTATTGAGATGCACCTGTATATATGAATGAAATACAGTTTTG
Organism: Hemibagrus guttatus; assembly: GCA_033459395.1. Taxonomy (NCBI): domain Eukaryota; kingdom Metazoa; phylum Chordata; class Actinopteri; order Siluriformes; family Bagridae; genus Hemibagrus; species Hemibagrus guttatus. Next base: position 7,727,134 of record JAUCMX010000006.1, read on the forward strand.
ATTTCTTAAATTTTAAATAAATTATAATATGACTAACAATGGAATAGTATGACTAAAGGATTTTATTTCATTATTGAAATATATAATTATTGCTAATTTTGGGGGCATGGTGGCTTGGTGGTTAGCATGTTTGCCTCACACCTCCAGGTTTGGGGGTTTGATTTCCACCTCCACCATGTGTGTGGAGTTTGTATGTTCCCCCTGTGCCTTGGGGGTTTCCTCCGGGTAATCCGGTTTCCTCCCCCGGTCCAAAGACATACATTGTAGGTTGATTGGCATCTCTAAATTGCCCGTAGAGTGTGATTGTGTGTGTGTGCCCCCTGTGATGGGTTGGCACTCCGTCCAGGGTGTATCCTGCCTTGATGCCCAATGGTGCCTGGGGTAGGCACAGGTGCATTTTGTGCAGTTATATAAGGAAATTATCTGGTATTTTTACTGAAAAAGCAGAATCTGTCACTGTTCTATAACTATTACTATCACACTTGCTTTTGTTTTTGCCAGTATAATCTGACAGCCAGCCTTCATATTTTGTCTGGATTCAACCTTGTGATCTCTAGCTAATGAGAGCAACACTTATCTAAAAACATGTTTTCAGTTTGACTTGTGGTTCACTGTGTCTAGATTTAGATTAATCACAAAATATTGACTTAATCTACTTAGAATGAAATCTACACAATATCATCCACATCATAGATTAATAAGGATGCAGTAGAACCTCGGCATACAAATGGCTCCCAGTCATACGTGCAACTTAGCTGGTATTCATTCATTCATTCATTCATTGTCTACCGATTATCCGATCTATTCTCAGGCATCATTGGGCATCAAGGCAGGATACACCCTGCTGCCCAGGGCACACACACACACACTCTCATTCACTCACACAATCACACACTACGGACAATTTAGAGATGCCAATCAACCTACAATGCATGTCTTTGGACTGGGGGAGGAAACCGGAGTACCCGGAGGAAACCCCAGAGGCACGGGGAGAACATGTAAACTCCACACACACATGGCAGAGGCGGGAATCAAACCCCCAACCCTGGAGGTGTCACCGTGCCACCGTGCCTCCCAGCTGGTATTAAGTTCAGTTTATTCATATTCCAAAAATGCTTCATATGCCCATGCAAATTTCTTGCAAAATTTAAATTCTTGAGGCAAATATTAGTAAGGAAGGGCATTCACATGCCAAGGTTTCACTGTAATTACAATATATCAATTACACAGTAATAGTATATAGAGCTGGGTTTTTTTTTTGCTGAAATACTCCTACTGCTTAGGCTTCTCCTTCACTCCCTCAGATACCACAGCTTCTGCTTGGATCTCGGCGTGTCTGGCGGACGTATCGTGGACGACAGCTCATCACCTGAAACTCAATCCCAGCAATACTGAACTGCTGGTCATTCCATTTGATTCATCCCCAGCCCAGGATCTTGCAATATCTCTGAACAACTCTGTATGGGAAGAAGATAATGTCTGTTCACCATAAATATGAGTACACCATGGTAATCTTATATCCCGCACAAAGGCTGAGGGGGAAAAAAGGTCTGCCACTAAAGATGACATTATACAAGTTGTTTAACAAATCTAGATGCATCTATCTGGAAATGATAGCTAAAATTCTGACGTGATCTCTCTCATATTCATCTTTTCATCTCAAACACTAATTTGTAGTCTAAAGCAACTCCCTGTGCTTCAGGCATAAACCATGACTTTCATTTGAAATGTGTACCATGACAATACAGATTATTTGTGTATCTTTAACTGTGACCATGATTCATCTAGTCATGAAGCCTTGTGACACACAGACAGTTACTTATATTTCCCATGCGAAATATTGCTTTTAAAATCTGTTGCGATTTTCCTAATATATGGGAGGTCACTCGACTGTAGGACACCATGGACAGATCGTAAATCCACTTCCACATACAGGTGAAACTACACACAGACTATGTAAACATGTAACATTAATATTCTTTATTATTTTTCATAAATGTTTTTTAACTCATGAGACAAGGCCATAACCAGATTAGACCAAGACCACTGCCACAATGCTACTCTAGATCATATAACTTTTCCTCTATTGTTTAGTGTCCTTTTTTATTGCTTTTTAATGTTTCCCTTACAGCAGATCACATCTTACTACACTGGCCTAGACTAAAATATTTTCAAAATGCCTAAACTCTATTAAGAACTGAATCCACCTTGTCACTAAAATCTACAAGTCCTTTGTTACATTGCTAAAAGTTGCTAAACAAATAAAAATTTGTTAATTTTAGTAAACGTGCCACGTGAAATGAATCCAAACAAAAACAGTACATGGACCGAAATCAGGAATTTAGTTCAAGCAAACAAATGCACACTTTTGAAAATGTCCTTAGAGGTTAAAAACGTAAAAGCGCCACAAGACCACTAGACTAGTAAGGCTGTTTTAATTATAGACAAGAGAAAGTTCTTACCCAGACTGTCCCCCAAAAAACCTGGAATTATGGCTGAAATGTTAAAAGTGATGTTTGTGATTGTCTTGATTCTGATGCCTGGGTGTTATCCTCTCATTGCAACAGTTTTTTTAGATTTGCTTATAGTCCTGCTGAAGAATCATGCTTGTGACAGCAGACGAGTCAACAAACGGAAAGATGTTACAACGAACTTTAATATTGACATGTGGAAAGATGGAGCCCCAAACTTGATTATAAGGTTACAAAATCTATTTATTCTGTCCCTCGTCATTGTATTCTGTGTTATAAATGTGGTAAATGAAAGTTCTTAGTAATTTGTTCTGCAAAGTTGCCTTTGAATGAGAAAGTGATGACTCTTAGATTGTTCTGTGGTTAAACACTGCCATCTAGTAGTCATATGATGGAAGCTGCAAGTAAATTTAAATTAGAAAATGGAGCATGGCCATTTTGTACAAGCACTGGAAGTGAAAGGACCTACGTGCTGTGTCTTCTCTTATTTCTTTGTCTACTGCCCTTGATAAGGCATAATCTTTTTACAATAACAATTACAAGTGGTACATCAGTAAAAGCTTTGAAGAATGCAGCTCTGTCTCCTGAGTGCTTACTGAAGCCATTTATGTTTAGCTCACTGCATAGGCTAAATAATCACATTTAGCTGAGGGCAGAAGACTGTTGGACCATTTGGTTTCCCCTTAACTTGAAAAAGAATGAGCCCCTTCACTATGGCAAGGTATGATCTCAGTAGAGAGGTTTGAATCATTCATACAATGCACCTAGGCAAAAGAAACATTTTTTCATGAAATCACTAACATAAGTGAGCAAAACAGGAGCATGGAGATTTAAATAAAATATTTCACACAGACCTGTTCCTGGTGTGGAGATTCAGTGGGCACAGCATCACCGTTATTAGGCCTGAGTGAATACAGAAAATAAGCAACTCACTTAACTCTTTATATGTTTATAATCTGCTCTCACTACTAGACTGGTCAAATGACAAAACTCACCACAGTATGTTCTTAACACGTTGAAGCAAATTAAATTTCCAAATGAGAAAACAGCAAACCTCAGCAATTAGGGTTATGATGTACAGAGTCCAGCAGGTTTTGGATTCTGAAGCTGCAATGCCATTGCAAAAGTATTATAGTTAGCTCACAGTTCACATGGCACACTTCATCAAGATTTATATTTTGATATTTATATCTCAAACTGAGGCATTGGTGGTAACTGTTTGATTTCACTGAGACCAACATCTCCCTCTTTCCAGAAGGTTAAATGTTGTTGTTGTTTTTTTTTTTACCCTGTTGTTTTTTTTACCCTGTACTCCAGTACATTAGATTATAAGTAAAATGTTAAGATTAAGAAGTTGAAGACAAGGTTGATGACTTGTGATTCAATGTTTATCTATTATATCTATTTATCTATTTATATATAAAAATGAACCACATTTTATGTGAACTGTGTCAACTATTTCGCAAGTAAGAGCATTTATACACTTTTCTATTGAAGGGCAGATCATATAAATACTCACATGGTTTAACATGCATGTAGAGGGAACTTACAGCGTTCCCGTATTGGTTAGATGCCACACAATAGTAAAGTCCATTACTGCCATGGGTCAGCTGAATAATTAGTCTGCTATTAACACTGGAAAGAGGCTCGTTCACTGGAAAATATCTAAAAGGAAATTTTTTGTTAAATAATGTGATTTTATAAATAGCATCTACACAGATAAACATCATACTCTTGTGGAAACTGCTTTCAAATTGCTTATTTGGCATTTAAAATTTCTAAGGCATGTATTAGCATGTTAACTGTTCTACTCCCCAAAGTTGTTGAAATTTACATTAGAGCAAAGTTAATGCTACTAGGCTTTGTACTAATGACACACTCTTTACAAAACACATCATGCAAAATATGACTATTATGGAGAATAGAGTGGTCTAACTTTAAGATTAAATAATTTATTATTTAACAGATGAACAGGTGCAGCTTGTTAATATAAACCATTATAATATGGCTTATGTACATTAGATTTTATGACTCAGCTCCATTACCTACTCCAGGTGAAGTTTGTAGGTTTTGGATTAGCATCTGCTTCACACTGAAATTCACCAGTTTCCCCTTGAACACCTGCTGAAATAATATAAACCACCTGAGGAGGATCTGAGAGAAAAATAAAAAGAAACAATTATGCTTTACACCATGGGTGTAAATACTTTGACAAAATTAAGGTGGCCAAGAGCTACTCATGTTATATTTGAAAGATGTATTTACACGTGTTTTCTTTGTCCAAACTACTTCATTTTGTGTGTATAGATTTAAGTTTATATATAACGCTTTCATGTAGCTATGTGTGAAATCGACTGATAAAAAGCTGTGCTAAACTGTGTGATGCATGTGCATGCCCAGAGGAATATGATTTGTCCATGGAGTCAGGTTTCGGTATGGAGTGGGGGTTTATTGAGTTAATTTGATTTTAGCAATTTTGTACATATTCTATGAAGCTTTAGGTGAGCTACTCAGAAGTGGAGACCCCTGATTTAGACAATGTAACATTCCGTGAAACAGAATTAACTGTAATGTTAACATTTACAAGTAGAGCAAAAAGGACAAAGAAAAAATCGACTTGCATATTAATCTTTATAACTGACACTCGATCTTCAGTAGCATCAGAGATTAATTTTGCTTTGTATTACTGGTTCTATAATTTGAAATGAATAAGAATAGTAGTATACCCTTTTGTGTCACATTTAATACCATAGTTCTAGTTGAACTATGTGTTAACTATATGTTAATACTACGCTCATGCTCCATTATTCAAATAAGTAATTAGAAATAGGTAATTTTTTTGTTTTACTGTCCATGTATTCCTTTTGTTTCAGTACATGATTATAAGCTTTTGCATAAAAATAAAGAACTTGGCATCTTACAGTGAATATTCAACTTGTAACTCAGTTCCAGTTTCTCCTTCAGGAAAGGGTGTGTGACCACACACTGAACCTCCTTCTGGTTTAGATCCTTGGATGCATTTCCAACCAGTCTGTTTTTAACAGTGTATCTTCCTTCAGAGTTCACAGTGACATAATTTTGTACTTTCACCAAGTTGTTTAAAGCACCCAGACGCCACGACACTGTTGCTTGATACTTTGCATCGGCTGCAGTGCAGGTCGCTAAAATCACATCAGTGTCGCCAGCAACAGCAGGAGGATCAGCGCTCACACTGACAACAGGAGGAACTAAAAACAAACAAAAACACGAACAAGCATTAAAAAAATACATCAAAAATGTTGCTTAACAAATCCACATTCTGTAATGTGTCATTAATATGCATGTCTGACCCTGATCACTCATGTGATTTAGTAGGTTTTTTTGTTTGTTTGTTTTTTCTTCACTTTAAACAGTGAAGGTGTGGCATTAAAGTTTAAGTAGGTCAAAGCAGTGTACTACACACTGCACCACTATGCTGAAAAGTTTGTGGTGACAAGAAGGCAAAACTTTGATCAGAGTCAAGTAATCAAACGAGTTTTAGTACAATTGTAATTGAAAACAAAAAGTTTTCAACAGCCTGAGTGTTTAGTTTTCATATTCATCTTTCTTTATTTACACAACAGCATGTTCAAATTATGTGAACAGATCATGAACTTGAGTCAACAGAATACAATAGACATGTAACCCCAACTAATGTGATTAGTGGGCAACAAATTTCCAACCTTCATTCTCTGTTACTATTTGACAGCTGTACGTTATTTACTCACTAAATAGAACTTTTAAGAATTGTTGGAAATAAAAATGCCCAAAATGTACAAATTACAATTTCATGACTAAATAAAATATACTGGTGTTAAAATCTTGAATTTGCCATGTCAGCTGCAGGTAGGTGTAAAAAAAAAAGACAAGGACACTATTTGCTCATATCAGTTTTATATTTTCAACACAAATACTTCTGTTTGTCTTTACTCTATGTGGCTGGATCCTGTAATGAATTATAAACCCTATACCTAGTTTTACTTAATATAGCCATGGGGATCACAGTCCAGTGACTTCTTTGCCGGTCCCAAGCCCGGATAAATAGAGAGGGTTGTGTCAGGAAGGGCATCCGGCGTAAAACATTGCCAAATTTAACCATGGGAATCGTCAGTACTCTCAATTTCATACTGGATCGGTCGAGGCCCGGGTTAACAACGACCGCCATCGGCGCTGTTGACCTACAGGGCGCCGGTGGAAATTGGGCTACTGTTGGTCGAAGAAGTAGAGGAGGGAGGAGAGTGCACAGACAGAGAGAGAAGAGGAAAGGTAAGAGTGTAGGACTGAGAATAGGAACTCTGAATGTTGGTACTATGACAGGGAAAGGTAGAGAGCTGGCTGATATGATGGAGAGAAGGAAGGTGGATATACTGTGTGTACAGGAGACCAGGTGGAAGGGTAGCAAGGCTCGTAGTATAGGAGCAGGATATAGTGTGGTCCTGAAGGAGGAGTTTGTGAGGAATGTTCTGGAGGTGAAGAGAGTGTCAGACAGGGTGATGAGTCTGAAGTTAGATATTGAAGAGTTGATGTTGAATGTTGTTAGTGGTTATGCCCCACAGGTAGGTTGTGAGTTAGAGGAGAAAGAGAGATTCTGGAGTGAATTAGATGAGGTGATGGAGAGTATTCCCATGGGTGAGAGAGTGGTGATAGGAGCGGATTTTAATGGACATGTTGGTGAGGGGAACACAGGTGATGGGCAAGTTTGGAGTTCAGGAAAGGAACCTAGAAGGACAGATGGTTGTGGACTTTGCTAAGAGGATGGACATGGCTGTGGTTAACACTTATTTTCAGAAGAGGGAGGAGCATAGAGTGACTTACAAGAGTGGAGGTAGGAGAACACAGGTAGACTACATCCTATGTAGAAGAGGCAATCTGAAAGAGATTAGTGACTGTAAAGTGGTAGTGGGAGAGAGTGTAGCCAGACAGCATAGGATGGTGGTGCGTTGGATGACTTTGATGGTCTGCAAGAAGAAGAGGTCAAAGATAAAGATAGAGAAGAAAACCAAGTGGTGGAAGCTGAAAAAGGAGGAATGTTGTGAGGAATTTAGACAGAAGTTGAGGCAGGCTCTGGGTGGTCAGGTAGTGCTGCCAGAGGACTACAACAGAAGTGATCAGGGAGACAGGGAGAAAGATGCTGGGTGTGTCATCTGGAAGGAGGAAAGAAGATGAGGAGACTTGGTGGTGGAATGAGGAAGTTCAGGATAGTATCCAGAGGGAGAGGTTAGCCAAGAAGAAGTGGGACATGGACAGAACTGAAGAGAATAGACAGGAATACAAGGAGTTACAGCGCAGAGTGAAGAGGGAGGTGTCTAAGGCCAAGCAGAAGGCATATGGCAAGTTGTACACTAGGTTAGACACTAGAGAAGGAGAGAAGGACTTGTACAGGTTAGCTAGGCAGAGGGATCGAGATGGGAGGGATGTGCAGCAAGTTAGAGTTATTAAGGATAGAGATGGAAGGGTGCTCACAAGTGAGGAGAGTGTACAGAGGAGATGGAAGGAGTACTTTGAGGAGCTGATGAATGAGGAAAATGAGAGGGGAAAAAAAGAGTAGAAGGGGTGAACTCTGTGGAACAGAAAGTAGATAAGGATCAAGTCAGGAAGGCTTTGAAGAGGATGAAAAGTGGAAAGGCAGTTGGTCCTGACGACATCCCGGTGGAGGTCTGGAAGTATCCACCTCTTCATCAAAATGTTATGTTTGTCAATACCATAACTCTTAGAAAACAATTTGGGGACAGATCAAATAATAACACAACCAACACTCACATATACCTTACTTCTTTTTCTAGTTTATTGACAACACACACACACACACACACACACACACACACACACACACACACACACAACATACATGAGGTAACAACAGTATTAACCCCATACATAACAGCTTTGTGCCAATATCTATTGTTAAAAGTAATATATGAATATAACTTTAGTGAATTTGCACCTCATATGATACATTTGAGACAACAGTCCTTAATAACAAAGTACAATAAATAATTAAATGTATTTAATATACTTCATGGTACTATTACATAATTCATATTCGAGAGGATTTCAATATAGTGGAGTCTCAACATAATACATTTTCAATACTGCAAATAAATATGAGCATTGCTGGTAGATGTGCCATCAGGTTCCATTTTCAACTGATTAAAACGTTCAACAATATTAAAGTACAATAAATACTTTAAATAATGTTATTTGCATTAAAGTTTAAACATGGCTAGGCTCGTATTGGTGTGACTCTGCACAAGGCTTTTCCTATTCTAGCAGTCATGTCAATTACACAGTTGTCTGTAGGTCTAGATGTCATTTTTGTATTGTTTATATACACTGCCTGTCCAAAAAAAAGTCACCACCTGGATTTAATTAAGAAAATAGGTAAGAGCCTCCCATTGGATAATTACTGCATGGATGATTATGTTTCAGCTGGCTTAAGTTATTTAACTGATGCAAGGAGTAGCTTCTCATTTCTTAAACAACCATGTCGGAAGACACATCCTGTGGTTATGGAAAAGATGTTAATCTGTTTCAGAAGGGTCAAATTATTGGCATGCATCAAGCAAAGAAAACATCTAAGGAGATTGCTGAAACTACTAAAATTGGGTTAATAACTGTCCAACACATTATTAAAAACTGGAAGGATAGTGGGGAACCATCATCTTCGAGGAAGAAATGTGGTCGGAAAAATATCTTGAATTATCGTGATCGGTGATCACTTAAACATTTCGTGAAATCAAATCATAAAAAAACAACAGTAAAACATTTCCACATGCACAGTGCGAAGGGAACTCAAGGGATTGGGACTAAACAGCTGTGTAGCCTTAAGAAAACCACTTATCAGTGAGGCTAATCAGAAAAAAAGGCTTCAATTTGCTAGAAAGCATAAAGATTGGACTCTGGAGCAGTGGAAGGTCATGTGGTCTGATGAGTCCAGATTTACCCTGTTCCAGAGTGATGGGCGCATCAGAGTAAGAAGAGAGGCGGATGAAGTGATTCACCAATCATGCCTAGTGCCATGATCTAGGGTTGCTGCAGGTGGTCAGGTCTAGGTTCAGCAAAGTTATGTGCCCAAAGAATGAGGTCAGCTGACTACCTGAATATACTGAATGACCAGGTTATTCCATCAATGGATTTTTTCTTCCCTGATGGCACAGGTATATTCCAAGATGACAATGCCAGGATTCATCGGGCTCAAATTGTGAAAGAGTGGTTCAGGGAGCATGAAACATCATTTTCACACATGGATTGGCCACCACAGAGTCCAGACCTTAACCCCATTGAGAATCTTTGGGATGTGCTGGAGAAGACTTTGCGCAGCGGTCTGACTCTCCCATCATCAATACAAGATCTTGGCGAAAAATTAATGCAATGCGTACTGTAATCAAAGCTAAAGGTGGGCCAATGAAATATTAGACTTTGTGACTTTTGGACGGGCAGTGTACTTACTGTATTAACGCTGATGTATTGCACACATATTGGCAGATATGAAACTAAATATAGTACTCACAAACACCAGAACTTAAAGATTTGTAGGAAACTTCCAGCTAAGAATGGCACCTTCAATGTGGAAAATAAGGAAACAGCCCATTCCCCCAGAAATATTTAAATTTGTAGCTGCTTTTAAACCATTTTCCAGCTTTAATGGTGATGTATTCTATATCTGTGTCCTGGGCTGCGTTTGGCTGAGTTTGTGTCACCATTTGTTTATGACCTCATCTTATTACAGTGATATCCTTTGTTTTGTCCTAAAAATTCTTTCTGTTCTGTTTTGAGAACATGTGCAGCACACAGACACTCAGTTACGGAAGACGGAACTGTATCTTGGATAAGCCTTTTCGTAGTAAACTCACAAAACTTCCAGAAAACACGTCAACCACCACATCAGTTTCTGCTGACGTCTTTTGTTTACCTATAGATAACAATGAATGTTATACCTATCTTCTGTATAAATACTCCCTGTTCATCTCATTAAATTTCGAAGAGTTATGCTATTCAATCACTGACTTTGCATGGTTCTTTAGCATCTCTTCCCTGAATTCAGCTCTGGAGGCAGTTGTGGCAGCATGACTCAGGCTTCTTCTCCGAGAGAACCTGAAAATTCTATCAGATGGATACAACTGTAATAACCTTAAGCTCTCTCTAAAATTCATTAAAACATTTCTGAGTATGGATGGGACATTAGCATTGAAAATTAGCATGATCAGGCAAATTTGCACTAATTTGATTAAACCTAGTTATACAGACTACCAAATTATGTTAGGTTTAATTTTTGTGATGATATTTAGGGAAACCATTTAATCAAACATCTAATCAGAACATTACATAACAAAAATACATCATACTGTAAACATGTCAGGGGACGTCCACTCTTTGTGTAGACATAGTCCATACACTGTTTCACTGGGTGACTTATAACCATAAGTCAAAGCTCAGTATTCAGTGCTTTGGACAAAACCTACCCACTAGTATCCTGTCTCCAAGGCTATTGTTGGAAAAGGGGTTGCTTTGTAAGACCTGACTGAGTCTCTGTATTCAGGCCAATGTCTCATAAAGGGCTTAATCTTCTCTGCACAGCACAACTGATTTTCAGCTTCACTGCTACTTCATTTAACTGGTTTGCAGTTAATGGGCAAAGTCATGAGCATAGAATGCTTGAGGGTAAAAGAATTTCCATAGATTGTATAATGCATACCATTTTTATACCCCTAGGCCTCTCGGAAACATAATAACCAGGGAACCAATATGATGTACACTACATTGCCAAAAGTTTTGGGACATCCCTCCAAATCATTGAATTCAGGTGTTGTTTTTCAGGGGTTGGAATTGGCCCCTTAGTTCCAGTGAAAGCAACTCTTAATGCTTCAGCCTACCAATACATTTTAGACAATTTCATGCTCCCAACCTTGTGGGACGGCTCCTTCCTGTTCCAAGATGACTGCTCTAATTCATCCCAAAGATGTTCTATCAGGTTAAGGTTAGAACTCTGAAGTTCCTCCACACCAAACTCGCTCATCCATGTCTTTATGGACCTTGCTTTGTGCACTGGTGTGCAGTCATGTTGGAACAGGAAGGGGCCATCCCCAAACTGTTCCCACAAAGTTGGGAGCATGAAATTGTCCAAAATGTCTTTATATGTGGAAGCATCAAGAGTTCCTTTCACTGGAACTAAGGGACCAAGCCCAACCCCTGAATTCAATGATCTGGAGGGTGTCCCAAAACTTTTGGCGATATAGTGTATATTATAGGCGAGTAGAACGAGGCGAGTGGATAGGAAAGTGGAACAGAAAATAAATGGAAGGATAACTGGATGAATGAATGAGCTGATTTTTGACAATAATAATGGATCATTGTTGGAAAGAAGCAGTTTGTTCCTGTGCACCAAATATTCAGTTCACTGGGATTTATGAATGAGAACATATATGGACGGACGTGGAATTCTACAGAACATTTAACAAATGAAGCCCAAAGAGTCAAAGCAGACTTGTAACACTTTATTACTATTATAATAGTATTATTTTAAGTAATTTGAAAAACTGCACTGTTCACTCAAGTGTAGCAAAACATCAACAACAAATTTTACCTTGAACTGTGAGACGAACTTCTTTTTCATAAGGTCCGCTTGGAAATACACTGAAGATGCAGGTATAGATTCCTTCATCTAAAATAGTAACATTACTTAGAAGAATTGAGCATTCCAGACCTGTAAAGTTAGCTGTGAATTTTACTCGATCCCTCAAGCCATTTATATATTCCTCTTTGCCACCTAAAGTAATAAGCAGAAAATCTGTATTTTTTGGCTTTTCCTTTGTTCGTCTTTGCCACCTAATACTTGTTAGAGGCTCTGCTGTCTCGACCACTTGACAGAACAACTTTGCATCATTTCCTTCTGGCACAGTCACATCCTGAGCAATGACTCTTATGGCTGTATTAAAGAGAGAGAGAGAGAGAGAGAGAGAGAGAGAGAGAGAGAGAGAGAGAGAAATTATTTTAATAACATATTAAATATGAATACATTCACACCATGAAAATGAGCAAACTGTTGCTTTCCTCCAGAGAGATTACTGTGTGTTATGCAACTCTACTGTGCCATAAACCAATCAGAATTCAGATGAATGCTGACTGGTTAGTGGAGAAGTGTCTGGTTTTATACCCTGAAAGATTTACCTTTTTTCTAGAAGTTTAAGGAAAGGTGTCAGAGCAATATTTTCCCAACATCTCAAGAGTAATGTGATTCAAGTCTGGCTTTGGCTGGGTCAATCAAGGACATCCAGAAACTTGTACCAAGGCCACACCAGTGTTGTCTTTGCTGTGTGAATTGGCTGATTGTCATGCTGAAAAGGGGGCAACTTCATATGGATGCTGTAGAAGAATTTTATCAATCATGATATGTAGAAACAATACCAGCATTGAAATTAGCTAGTGTATCTGTGTGTGTACACAGGAATGTGGGTGATATGGTCTACATGTATGATATATTGTAGCTTAGTGTGTCCAATGTGTGTGCATTAGAATGTAACCATATATGGTAACGTAAACTGGACCTAGGCAGAGTGGCCCCACCGTTTGTATACTTATGGGGGCCCTAGATATGAAACAGATGTTGGGATGACTTGTAGGAATGTATAGGAAACCGTATATTGTGTACGACTAGTTACATAAGACAGTCGCTTGGCCAACCGGCTCAGGCTGTTATTGCATGATAATAAAAGCCTGGCAACAAAACCTGAGGCTTTGTGTGGTTCCTTCAACATTTGGTGAACCTGACATGATAGGAAAGGGGCAAAGGCATGGCTGATCACCGTGAGCTTTCTTGGTGAGCGGCACAAACAGGTGGCCACCTACTAAGGTAAGCAGCTTTTGCTTACATACTTAGTTTGTGTTGTTTGCCGAGGTTGGCCCCACAATTCCCAATTATAATTAAAGGTGCACAGGGACAATGTGTGCCATAGGCTACACAGGACCTTGAGGGGCTTGTCACTCACCTCCCTAACATTCATGAAGGAGCTGGAAAGTGGATAAAAGTGTTAGAAGATGAGACTGCTGGTAAACTTTTATCTGTGGGGGACGTAAAAGCCCTTTTGGCAAAGATCTTGGGAGGAGGAAAGATGGAAGAAATCCTTCATGCTTCGCACTTGACCAAGGCAGTAGATACATATCACATGGATGGAACTGTCTTCGATGCTTACTGCCCTACCGTGTGGTATGCCCTGTGTGCTGAGTATCCAACAAGAGTTGACCCAAAGGCATTAAAGGGCGATCCGTTGGGGGAAGCAGAGAACCCAACGCTGTACATTCAGAGGCAACTGAAAACATGGAAACAAGAGACAGAAGAGGATCCAGAGGGAGATCCATTACTGGCTACACTGTTTAGACAGGCCGTGATAAATGCCATGCCGCAGCCTGTAAAATGCAAGCTGGAAGAGGTGGTTGGATTAACTTCCAAACCACACAGGGAGTTCTGTGACCATGTTTCACATGCTCTCGACCAATACAGAAAGAACGAGCATAAATTAAGAACGCAAGAAAAAGAGCTACAGAGAAAACTGACTCAGTTACAACTTGAAGAACTGACAAATAAACATAACAAAAAGGTTCAAGCTACAATTCAAAAAGAGGAAGCAGAGCAGATGTCAGTAAGAGCCCCTGTCAATACTCCTCCCACTCTCCAGCCTGTTCCACTTACAGCGATGACATCACCTGCAGCACTCACTCCCATTACACACCTTCCTGCACCCATTGTCAAAGTTTATACCCAACAACCAGAGCAGAATGGGTGGAAAGCAAAACAGCCCCAAAGAGGCCAAAGAAATGGTCGGTTTAACTTTCCGCCGGGAGTGTGCTGGGGATGTGGACAGACTGGACATAACAGAATAATGTGCCCCACACATCCATGGCCACAGCCACCTGGGGGTGTGATGGGAGAAGGGTGGCAGCAGCCGTTTTGGGGTCCAGCCCAGGGGCCAGTGAACCCGTCGGGGGGGGTCCAAACCATGGTTATTAGGGATGCCTAGAGAATCCTATAGGGGAGAATCAGTTACCAATTTTAACAACTAATGCTGAACAAGAACCCATGCTACATATTGAGGTAGAGGAAAAAAGCACATCCATGTTAGTAGACACAGGAGCAGTTTATACATTCATAAATACAAATTACACCTCATATCTCCCCATGTCTGGAAAGTTTGCAAAGACGGTAGGATTCTCGGGAACAGCTAATTCCTATGACTGCTCCAGTTCATCTACAAACTAACAACAAGAGTGTGACTATACCTATTCTAGTTTTAAATCAAACTCATGTTAACTTGATAGGAAGAGATGCATTATGTAAGTTAGGGCTGCAAATATGGTGCTCCCCAGAAGGTGTATATGTAGACATAAAAGGTATAGGAAACCAAATGATGATTGCTGAGCCAGAAGTGAATGTGTACTGGATAGGACAGATAGAAAGTGATGTAAGTCATGTAATTAATAAATGGGGGAAGTTCATTGAGGCACAGATTCCTGAGGCACAGTTACCAAAATCAGAGTTTCACTGTACAATGTTATATGTCTCAGACAAAGATGCTAGCCTATAAAAGGCATGGCAGGAAGAGACAAAAGGACAGAAAATTGATCACACAATACATCATCATAGGTAAGCAAGGGGCAGCTATAAATATAGCTGAGGGTGAATTTGTTAACAGGTGGTTCAATGTAGCTGTAATGGCGGGCCGCCGGAGGCGGAAGTGGCCGGATCCATTCGCCGAGCTGGCGACGGGACACAGACAGTACGGGAAATCGGGGACAGAAAAGTGGGTCGGTACCAGGAAGACAATAATCCAAGCGACAGTACAAAAGGGGTAATCCAAAAGCGAAAGTCCGAAAACAGTCCGAGATCAATAATCCAACAATCGAAACATCCGGGGCAAAACGAAAGCAGCAACAATAAACAGTCCAGGTCATACACAGTAATCCAATCAGAAATAGCAGTACGCCAACGCTCGGTAAATCCCATATGAAATATTACTTCGCGCCGGCCAGGAAGTGCGCACCCTTTTTAAATCCCCCCGTGAACCGGAAGCGGCTTCAAAACACGGGCGAGGGCTCCCTCTCGCGGTCACCTCTAGCGCGAGTCGTGACAGAGCCCCCCCCTCTAGGAACACCTCCCGGGGTTCTACGCCGAGGGCGCCCCCTAGGACGCGGTGCGGGCCTGGTCGGATGGTCGCGGTGGAAATCCTCCACGAGCGACGGATCTAGGATGTCGGCGGCCTCCACCCACGAACGTTCCTCGGGGCCGTACCCCTCCCAGTCCACAAGGTACTGAAGACGGGACCGAACCCGCCTGGAGTTCAGAAGGGACCGTACCCGGTACGCTGGGAACCCCTCGATGTCCAGAGGCGGCGGCGGCTCCTCACAGCCCCCTGTCTCCCCGGCGGACGAGTGTGCTGGCTTAAGGAGGGAAACGTGGAAGGTGGGGCATATACGGTAGGATGCCGGGAGCCGAAGTCGGTACGCCACAGGATTCACCTGTCGGACAATCTCAAAAGGGCCGACGAACTTAGGGTTGAGTTTCCGGCAGGGCAGCTTCAGATGCAGGTTCCGCGTTGACAGCCACACCTTCTGTCCCACCCGGTAGGAGGGGTGCGGCCAATGGCGTCGGTCAGCCTGAATCCTCTGTCTCCTCACTGCCCTTTGTAGGCGCACGTGGGCTCGTTCCCACACCTCCTGACTTAGCCGATACCACTCCTCCACAGCCGGAACATCGGACGGCTCCCCCGACCAGGGGAACAGTGGTGGCTGATACCCCAATACGCATTGAAACGGCGTCAGACCCGTGGAGGAGTGGATGAGAGAGTTCTGGGCATATTCGGCCCACGGCAGGAACTCACTCCATCGGCGTTGCTCCCGGCTACAGTACGTCCTGAGGAAACGACCGATCTCCTGATTAAGGCGCTCCGCCTGCCCGTTCGACTGGGGTGGTAGCCTGAACTCAAGCTAACCCCAATGCCCAATCTAGCACACAGCGACCCCCACACCCGGGAGGTAAACTGCGGGCCCCGATCCGAAACAATGTCCTCAGGCAGGCCAAAGTTGCGAAACACGTGATGAAACATGGCCTCCGCAGACTGCAAGGCCGTGGGTAAACCCTTGAGGGGGATCAGTTTACCCCCCTTTCGAGAAACGATCTACCACCACCATCACCGTCGTGAAACCTCCGGAGTCTGGCAGGTCGGTCAGGAAGTCCACCGACAGGTGCGACCAGGGCCGTCGAGGGATCGGAAGGGGTTCCAGCAGCCCCTCCGGAAGTAAACGACTGGTCCGCGCCTGTGCGCACGTGGGGCACGACCTGACATACTCCTCCACATCTGAGCCCAGGGAGGGCCACCAGAACCGGTTGCGGACGAGTTGGGTAGATCGGCGAATGCCTGGGTGTCCGGAGCTGGGGGCCTCGTGCACCCACTGCATAACCTGCTGTCGGAAGTGTAGGGGCACGAAGAGTTTGGTAGATGGACAGCCGGCAGGGGGCGGTTCGTCGGTGTGAGCCCGTCGAATCTCCTCAATGAGGTTCCATTGCACCGGCGCCAGGATCGCTGTAGCCGGCAAGATGACATCCGGCTGAGTCGGCTCGTCGTCCGCCTCGAACTGTCTGGACAACGCATCTGCTTTGCCGTTCTTAGACCCGGGACGGTATGTTACAGTAAACGCAAAGCGAGTGAAGAAGATGGCCCACCTAGCTTGTCGAGGGTTCAGTCGCTTGGCTCCCCGAAGATACTCTAGGTTGCGGTGGTCTGTGAGCACCTGAAAAGGATGGCGCGCTCCCTCCAGCCAGTGGCGCCACTCCTCCAACGCTGCTTTGATGGCGAGCAATTCCCGGTTGCCTACATCGTAGTTCACCTCTGCGCTCGTCAGCTTCCTGGAATAAAAAGCACAGGGGTGAAGCTTACCGGGTTCGCCGTGTCGCTGGGACAGCACCGCCCCGAGTCCACTGCTGGATGCATCCACCTCCACCACGAACGGCAGGTCCGGGTCTGGGTGTCGCAAGATAGGAGCAGTGGTAAAACAGTTCTTCAGCTGCTGGAAGGCCGACCGGGCCGGGTCCGTCCAGGTCAGCTTCTTGGGTTTGCCCCTGAGTAGCGACGTCAACGGGCCGGCCACCGAACTGTAATTCCGGATGAACCTCCGGTAAAAGTTGGCGAAGCCCAGGAAACGCTGTAGCTCTCGCACCGAGGTGGGGGCAGGCCACTCCGTCACCGCCTGGACTTTAACTACATCCATCTCTACTCCATGTCGGGAGATCACATACCCCAGGAATGTCACTGTGGATCGATGAAACTCACATTTCTCCAGCTTCGCATATAGGTGGTGCTGCTGCAGTCTACCCAGCACCTCCCGAACCATACGCACATGCTCCTCCATAGAAGAAGAGTACACCAGTATATCATCAATGTAAGCGATGACCCCTTTCCCCAGTAGGTCCTGGAAAACCCCGTTAATGAGGGCTTGGAACACTGCTGGGGCATTAGTGAGGCCAAATGGCATCACACAATATTCGTAGTGGCCACTAGTAGTGTGAAAAGCGGTCTTCCACTCATCCCCCTCACGGATACGCACCAGGTTGTAGGCACTCCTGAGGTCTAGTTTGGTGAACACCCTAGCACCCCGTAGTTGCTCCAGCGCAGCGGGTACCAGGGGCAAAGGGTAGGGGTAGCGAACGGTAATGGCGTTCAACCCCCTGTAGTCGATACAGGGCCGGAGACCCCCATCCTTTTTCCCGACGAAGAAGAACCCTGCTGCCGCGGGGGAGGTGGATGGTCGAATGTGCCCCGCGTCCAGGGCAGTCTCGATATACTCCTCCATGGCTTTAGACTCAGGAAGAGAAAGAGGGTAGACCCGCCCCTTCGGGAGAGATGTGTTGGGCAGCAGGTCTATAGCACAATCCCAGACCTGATGTGTCGGCAGGCGTGCCGCCCTCTCCTCACTAAAAACCTCCATAAAATCAGTGTATTGGTGCGGGAGATGTCCGTGTGCTGCCGAAGTCATTTCGTCCACACGGGAAGTCCCGCAGGGCCTAGGCACCGGGTCCCGTAGGCACCCCTTGAGGCAGGTAGGCGACCAGCGGGCTAGCTCCCCCGAGCGCCATGAGATTTGGGGGTCGTGGTGCCTCAGCCACGGGAAGCCCAGGATTACCGGATTCGCCGGTGATGCGGTGACGTAAAAGGCCAACTGCTCGTGGTGGAAGAGCCCTACTCGGAAGTCCAAGAGCTCTGTTTGACGTGTTAGGTAGCCCTCTCCAATGGGCTGACTGTCGATGGCCGTGATCCTCAATGATGGCACGCAAGGGAAGGTGGGGATCCCGAGTTCCTCCACCAACGCCCTGTCTATGAGGTTCACGGCTGCTCCAGAGTCAATTAACGCTGTAACAGAAAACCAGCGATCAGAGCAACGGAGAGACACTGGCACCGTCAGGCTAAAAAACAGGGAACTGCCACCCACCTGGGCTGATGAGGGTCTTTCTGGGCACCGGGAACTCAAATGTCCGGAGGCCCCGCAGTTGTAACACAATCGCATCTGACCGCGAGGCCGGTGTCCCTGGGCAGCCAACCTGGATCTCCCCAGTTGCATGGGCTCAGGAGCCTCTTCCCGACGTTCAGGGTAATCCGTGCGTACTCTGGGGCGAGCAGAGGCAGAGGCTTGGGTCCCCGTGCGGTGTTGGCGCCGCAGATTGTCCAGTCTGATGGACGTAGCCACAAACTGGGACAGGGAGGTCGCCTCCGTATGGCAAGCTAGCTCAGCCTGGAGACCGGGGTTTAGACCGGCGCGGAACACGGCCCAGAGTGCCGCGTCATTCCAGCCAGACTGGGCCGCCAGGGTGCGGAACCTGATGGCATAGTCAGCTGCGGTCTCAGAGCCCTGGCGCAGCTCCATGAGTTGGAGGGAAATGTCCTTGCCGCCCGCAGGATATTCAAAAACCTCCCTAATCATCCCCGCGAAGTAGGCAAAGGACAATTTTACCTGCGGGTCAGCGTCCCAGATGGCCGACGCCCACTCAAGAGCCCGATCAGTCATAAGCGAGAGCAAAAAGGCACATTTTGTCCCCTCTTCACGATACATCCCCGGCTGATGCGAAAAGAAAACCTCACACTGACGTAAGAAACCGCGACAACGGTCAGCAGACCCATCAAACTTTTCTGGCAACGCCAGCCGGGGTGACTCACCGCGTGCAGATGGTGGATCAATGGGTGCCGCGATACTCGCGCCGCTGAGCTGGGCTTGCAGCGCCGTCACCTGATCCTGATAGGAGCGAATGATCGCTCCTTGCCGCACGATGATATCGCGCAGCTCCGCTGGATCCGTGATGGGCGAAGTAATCTGTAATGGCGGGCCGCCGGAGGCGGAAGTGGCCGGATCCATTCGCCGAGCTGGCGACGGGACACAGACAGTACGGGAAATCGGGGACAGAAAAGTGGGTCGGTACCAGGGGAAGACAATAATCCAAGCGACAGTACAAAAGGGGTAATCCAAAAGCGAAAGTCCGAAAACAGTCCGAGATCAATAATCCAACAATCGAAACATCCGGGGCAAAACGAAAGCAGCAACAATAAACAGTCCAGGTCATACACAGTAATCCAATCAGAAATAGCAGTACGCCAACGCTCGGTAAATCCCATATGAAATATTACTTCGCGCCGGCCAGGAAGTGCGCACCCTTTTTAAATCCCCCCGTGAACCGGAAGCGGCTTCAAAACACGGGCGAGGGCTCCCTCTCGCGGTCACCTCTAGCGCGAGTCGTGACAGTAGCTGATTCAGTTCCGCATGTAACATTATATGTAGGGAAGAATTGGAGATCAAAAGACAGGGCCAATGATGAAAAAAGCTAAACATATTCAGTGGGAATCAACAATAGACTCGTTGATCTTTCAGTCTGCTGATAAAAACTATATCAAAATCTTGTGTGGTAGTAACTTTATTTGTACTCCTCAAGAAATTGTTATTAGTCACAAGCCACAAACACAAATGACCACCATCTGAAGTGGTGGGTCAGTAGTAGGGAGTGAGTAGGGACAGTTGAAGCTGAGCTGCTTAGGGAAATGGAAAGGCAGGTCCCATCCGAGTTATGGTCTCAACATGACACAGATGTAGGACTAATAAAGTCGGCCAGTCCAATCCGAATACAGCTTAAGCCAAATGTACAACTACCCAGGAAGATACAATATCCTCTGCAACCTGAGGCAGAAGCAGGCATAAAAAATACTATAGAAGGTCTTGTAAAAGCAGGCGTGTTAATAGAAGAGGCCAGTTATTGTAATACGCCAATTTTTCCTGTGATCAAAGCAGACAAATCTAAATGGCGCCTCATTCATGACTTGCAAGCAATTAATGATATAATAGAGGACTGTCCAGCTAATGTTCCAAATCCACACACGCTACTAACCAATGTCCCTCCCGAAGCCAAATACTTCACTGTGATTGATCTGTGTTCAGCCTACACTAGAATGCCTCAAGGGTTTAAGCACTCACCACATATATTCAATCAGGTACTTAAGGCTGACTTAGATGATCTGATGATAGACAGTTCACTGTTGCAATATATGGATGACCTATTAATTTGCTCAACATCACTAGAACAATGCCATAGAGATTCCATTAAGGTACTCAATAAGTTAGCTCAGGGGGGTCATAAAGTATCTAAAGTCAAATTACAATATTGTGAGCCACAAGTTGAATATTTAGGCCAATTAATTTCAAATGGCACAAAAGCTATAGCCCCAACCCATGTAGAAGGCCTGAGTAAAGCACCACTGTCACAAACAGTAAAGCAACTGATGACCTTTTTAGGCCTAACTGGTTTTAGTTATGATTGGATGGAGGAATATGCAGTAAAAACAGCACCACTGAGGGAAATAATGAAAGCAGTAGGACTGCAAGACCTAAGTGCTCCATTAAGCTGGAATACAGATGCATTGGTAGCATTTGAATCTATAAAGAACTGCAAACAGCGCCTACCTTAGGTATACTGGATTATACTAAACCATTCCACCTATATGTGGCTTACCTTAGGTATACTGGATTATACTAAACCATTCCACCTATATGTGGCTAACCGAGCTGATGGGTATGCGTCAGCCGTTTTGATGCAAGAGACCTGCAGTGACAGGAAAAAACAGCCTCTAGCATACTACAGTACTAAGCTAGATAATGTAGCGCAAGGTTACCCACCATGCTATCAGCAAGGCCTTGCAGCAGTATATTATGCATACGAGAAAGCTTCCGCATTAATGGATTACCCAGTAATCATTTATACACATCACAAAGTGGTAGAGTTGATAGAACAAGGGAAATTTGTTCTAACTCAGGCTCGTATACTAGCTTACTCCATAAGGCGAATATCATATTATACTGCCTACACCTCACTGTAACATCATTGTAATTCATTTCAATACACTATAATGCACTTCATCATGCATCTCAATATCCTAAATAACTGCTTGATTGGCTTAAATACTTAAAGATACTTAAACAGAACATTTTATATATTTCAGGGTTTGTTGTTACACTGTAATAATTTCCATCATTTTAGCATGGATTCTATCATTTGAATATATTTTTTTAGTTTCACTCAGTAATCATTTTTTAAAATCATGTTTTACTTAATATATTTTTAAATAACATCTTTTTGTTATACCTCAGACTGTTAGCATTTTATATAAACTTATGTCACACCCTATACCAATGCCTGAAGCAGAAGTTACTTATTTTGTTGATTGGTCTAGTTTTAAAGATCATTTATGAAGTCACACAGGGTATGCAGTGGTAAAGAAGGATGGAGAGGAATTTAAACCCATTCTGTCTCAACACTGTATACAGCCATGCTCCGCTCAGTTAGCAGAACTAAAAGCGCTCACAGCTGCATGCCAATTAGCAAAGGGGCAGATAGCAAATATTTTTACGAACTCAGCCTATGCTCATGGTGTATGTCACCTGTTTGGAGGTTTTAAAAAGAGCGATGAAACCCCCATCCAACATGTCAAACAGATAGGTCAATTAATGTCTGCTATGATATTACCAAAACGACCTCCGGTCATTAAATGTCAGGTTCATAAAAAGAGGAATGACTATGTCATTAAGGGTAACAACATAGCAGATTCAGAAGCAAAAAGGCTTCAGGATGTCAAATAGCAGTATTAGCTCCAGTAGTTCTTATAGAGCCACAGTCTCAGTTGGAGGACATAATTCGGATTCAACAGCAAGCAGGTCCATAAGAACACTCTATGTGGCACCAGAGGGGAGGTCAGAAAGACGCACAGGGAATTTGACACTCTTAAAGATTTTGATTCCAGATGCTCATGGGTTTGACCATTGTGCAAGAGGGGAGGTTGTAAGGGAAATCAAACAACAAGAGTATTGGTCTCCATATTTACATGCCATGGTGGATGAGTTTCTGTCCTCATGTGAAATATGTGCCAGAAATAATGTTAGGAAAGGGACAGCGACACCTATAAGCCATATACCGGTACCAGAAGGACGATTTAAACACTTAGTGATGGATTATGTGGATATGATAAGGCGAGTTCAAGGTAAAAGGTGTATACTGGTAATAATAGACAGATTTAGTAGATGGGTAGAAGCAGTACCATCTGCAGATGAGGGGTCAGGGACAGTTATTAAATTCCTCACAAGGGAAGTAATACCTAGATTTGGCATTCCATCAGAGATTAGTTCAGATAACGGGTCGGCATTCATTCAGAAAACTGTAAATCAAGTACTACAACATCTGAGAATAAACCAAAGGTTAGGATGTGTCTACCATCCACAATCACAAGGGATGGTAGAAAGAATAAATGGTACCCTCAAGGCCAAACTTAACAAAATCTGTAAAAGTACTAAACTTAACTGGATTGATGTTTTACCCCTTGCTCCATATAAAGGTCCTCCGCTAGAGCAATTGCAAATGGAACTTAGGTCTTATATGAAAAAACTAACTGCAATACATAAAGCAATCTATGTGCAGGAGAAAAGCAAGGAGCCGAATAAGAAGGCAGACACTCCGTGCCCACTTGTTCCAGGAGACCAAATATATCTGAGAGTGTTCAGGAGGAAGTGGAACGAACCCAGAAGGGAGGGGCCCTACAAAGTCGTAGCAGCCACTCCAACAGTGGTCCAGGTGGAAGGCAAAACCACGTTGTATCATTTGAACCACTGCACGAGAGTCACCACAGTAGGTTACTAAAGAGAAGGAGGAATCAAGCACCTCTGATGAGGACAAAGAAGAGGATTATTGATGAGCCATGCCTTGGGTGAAAGTACTAGCCTGACCTCTCCCCAAAAGGCGTCCCTCTATGATGCCCAAAATATCTGGGCCGAAGACAGTTATACTATAAGAACATTCAAATTGATGTTGCCTTCTATTTTATGTTGTGTTATGCATGTTCTATTTTCTGTTGATGTGAGTTACAAAGCAAGGGCAATTATAGGAAAGTGCTTATGAGATATCACTGTGTGGTGAATAATACAGTGTCTTTTAAAAAGGTTACGGAGGTCAAGTCTTTTACTCCTTCCTAGTCAAGTGTGGAAGGAGAGGTTTTGTGAAGTTAGTGATTTAAAGCTCAGTGATTTAATTTAATCACTGGATAGTGTAAGAAGACTGAAGTATGGATCTGCACTCTAGGTAAAAACAATTGGGATGGGACTTATAAGTCCCACAGGGGGGAATGTAGAAGAATTTTATCAATCATGATATGTAGAAACAATACCAGCATTGAAATTAGCTAGTGTATCTGTGTGTGTGCAGAAGGCTCAGGCTGGTATTGCATGATAATAAAAGCTTTATTCTCTGGCAACAAAACCTGAGGCTTTGTGTGGTTCCTTCAACAATGCCCATGGTTTTGGAGCACCAATCACTTTATTCGATACACCTCTACACTCATACATGCACTTATCTAATCAGCCAATCATATGGCAGCAGTGTAATATATACAATCAAAAAAGCTTTGAAACACATTGAACCTTGAGGCAGATGGTATACAACAGCAGAAAAGCAGGTTCCACTTCTGTCAGCCAAGAACAGAAAGCTGCAGTCGGTACAAACTCACCAAAACTGGACAGCTGAAGATCATCAAGAGGATTACGTCATAGGGTTCAAAATATAAAATGTCATGTTCATAATAGCTCAGTACCAAAAAAAGGGGCATGAAATGAACTATGCAAATTTAAAACAAAATACTAAACAGTGATGTAAGAATCACAAATATAGACCCTTTTTGGGCCGATGTCACGATTACGTCACAGCGGTATTTGGGGCAAAACAAAGGGAAATCTGGATGCAAAACTTAATAACTACCACATGTAAAGCGTTCATGGACATCTTTCTTTCTCCACCTAAGCTCCGCCCACAAAATAACGTCACATTGAACAAAAGAAAAAGTGTCTATAAACCAGCTAAAATGAAAAAAGTGTCTATAAACCAGCTAAAATGAAAAATGCCATACAACAAAACAATTTAGTATATTCATTAAAAAAAACACGCAGCTAGAGAGATTCGTACAATTACATATTCGTTTAACCGATTCAGAAAAAGCTCCTACCTTTAATGCTGGTAAAAAATGAAAGCACCAGACAAATCCACGATAACCCTGTGCTGAAATAAACCATTTTACATCATTTTCTAGTTGGCTTAATTTCAACTGCCGAACCGATCTGAGCGGATCGTTCGTGGAAGGTTTTTTTTGTTTTGTTTTTCTTTCTTTCTTTTTTTTTAGTAAATTCGTCTTCTTCGGGTGTTTTTGGGGGTTGGCAGAAGGTATTTCCGCCACCTACTGGATTGGAGTGTGGAGTACAACATGGTGGGGAAGAAGGGAAACAAAAACAAAAACAATTTCTTTTAACTGCCATAAACGTGGTTTATGCCATTTTTATTTATTTTGCCTGCATACATTATTTATTAAATTTATTAATTCATAAGTGTTGGTTTTACTTTGTTAACATTAGGGGGGTGTTACATTGTGTTGAACATTTTTGTTTGTTGCAATTTTGCCAAGACCACGTGAAGCTGAAAGTTTATAGTTCGTCTAGAATTTAAATGTTTTTTTTGTGTTGTTATGTTGTCTTGTAAGATTTTATGTTTCCTCAGTTTGACGCTTGGTTTATGTACAGCCAGAGTGGTATGTTTGTTTAAGTTTGTTTCGTTTTGTAATTATGTTGTCTTCTAAAAAGGTGTTAGGAGACAAAATATTTATTTCCAATGACCTTAAAGCTTGCATTAGATGAAACCTTGCTCTTTAATATGCGACACATTTAATGAGAACATGTTCTACTGTTTCTTCTTGTCCATATTTTATCACAATTACCAGTTTTGTTTCCCTATTCTGTGCTGACACAGAATTAATGAACAGTGTCCAATATGCATTCTTGAAATGATAACATCTTTCATGATGCTAAATTTATTTATTTATGGAACATTTTACTGAATGTGGTATAAGTGTCTTCCTTTTATTCCAGTGTCCCACTCCTTCTACCACTTCCTTCTTATTTCTTTTGCTATAATCACTTTCACTTCCTTTTTACTTAAAGATACTTGTACTATATGTTAATTTGTGAGTGATTCAGAGCCTTCTTGGCCCGAAGGTCTGCCTCCTCATTTCCTTATACACCTGTATGTGATGGAACCCATAAGAAGTTAACTGTAAGCCCATACTGACTTGTTCTAAGAAGGCTTTGCAGTACTTCATCAACCAAGTCGCATCTTGCTGAAGATGTTCCACTTGATAAACTGTTTAAAAAAGTGAACCTGTACAAATCACTGATGTAATTGGGTGTACTTCTTCTATCTACTGGAGTGCTAGAAATATTGCTGTTAACTCGGATGAAAAAAACAGAAATATGATCTGAAATTCTTTTTTGAAATTTTTACTTTAAATTGTGGGATGAAAACTGATGCTGGTGTCTAGAGACTGGATCCTTAGAACCATCTGTATATATTTGCACTGTGCTGTAATATGTATCATCAATATACTGTTGCACTTCTAAACTGTTTATCATGTTCTGTTTTTCATTGTGTAACTGAGTGTCAACTAAAGGCATAGGGAAGAGTCAGGGAGGTATTGATGACAAAGCTACTAAAGACTTTTTTACTGGATGATTGATTGTCTAAGTGACCTTACAGTACTTAGACAATCAATCCAGTACTTCATCTTTAACTTTAGCCTTCTAATTTCGAGCAGAACCTCAACCATTTCGACCTGTATTGCATTTATATCCCCATTCAACTCTTGCCAAACACTTCAGCACATTCATTGCTTTTTTACATTTGTCTATAAGTCTCTGGATATGCACTCTGAAACCTAACTTTGAATCCATCCACATTCCTAGAAATCTTACTGATACTTTTTTGTCAGTCAATTGTAATATTCAATATTCGATTGGATTTGGTTTTGCAAAGCACATCACCTGAGTTTTTGCCACAGAGAAGTGGAAAACCCATTCATTAGCCCAGTTTCTACTTTGCTGACAGCAGTCTGCATACATTTCTCCATATACCCACACATTCGTCCCCTTTTCCACAGCGCCCAATTGTCTGCATATAAAGATTTCCCTCTCTCTATGCACATCTGTGAAAAATGTTGTTAATCATTAAATTAAACAGAATAGGACTGGTAACACTTCCTTGAGGTGTTCCATTATCTTTTGTTTAAGTCAGAGAGAATGCAGAGCCTACTCTTACTCTTTGTGTATAGTTCTTTTAAACAAGAAATTTATGATCCAGTTATACATCCTTCCTTTTATTCCCATTCTGTCCAATTTTATGAAAATTCCTTCCTTCCACATTGTATTGTATACCTTTTCAATATCAGAAAATACACCAACTAACACTTCGTATTCTACCTGAGCCTTCCTTATTTCATTCTCCAAGCAGAGAACAGAATCCATATTCCAGGAACCACATTAATATGTGGGAAAAAGGTTTCTTTTTTTAATAACATGTATCAATCTGTTCATGACCATACGCTCCATCAGTTTGCACAGATCTGATGTTAATGCAATGGGCCTGTAGTTAGTAGGCTATGAATTTTCCTTGCCAAGCTTTGCAATTGTCACTATAATCCCATGCTTCCAGTCAGCAGGCAGCATCCCTGATTCCCACACCGCAAGTAAGTCAAGAAGCTTTATTGTCATTTCAGCCACATATAGCTGACATAGTACATAATGAAATGACACAACGTTTCTCCAGGACCCTGGTGCTACATAGACAACATAGAACATATAGCTACAAAACAAAACAACAACACAGATCTAGTGGCAGAAAGTTTGTCCTAGATACATAAAGTGCAACATGTGCAGCCAGGTGCAAACAGTGTAGGACATAAAAAACAACACAATACAGTACAGGACACATTGCGTCGGGAAAAAAAATAGAATGTGCAAACTCGAGAAACTGTAAAACCAGTGGTATCTTATAAGATATATATTTGCAAACATATATATAGCAGCAGTTGGTGATAGTATGAAGTGTGCAAAAGTAGCAGTAGCAGCAGTTGCAAACACAAAAATGTAAACATTTATAGTGTGAGTGTGAGTTACAGATGTATGTGTTGAATCTCACACAGTTTACACAGGTCAGTTTACACAGGTGAGTATCTATGTGTGTGTGTGTGTGTGTGTGTGTGTGTGTGTGTGAGAGAGAGAGAAAAAGATAGA
Source organism: Hemibagrus guttatus (assembly GCA_033459395.1). Lineage (NCBI taxonomy): Eukaryota > Metazoa > Chordata > Actinopteri > Siluriformes > Bagridae > Hemibagrus > Hemibagrus guttatus. Next base: position 7,755,297 of record JAUCMX010000006.1, read on the forward strand.
GAGTTGATGCAGTTTCAGTTCTGGGTGTTGAGGAGCCTGATGGCTTGAAGAAAGAAACTGTCAGTACCTCTTTCCAGACAGTAGGAGGGTGAAGAGTGTGTGTGAGGGGTGTGTGGGGCCATCCACAATGCTGTTGGCTTTGCAGAGGCAGCATGTGGTGCAAATGTCCGTGATAGAGGGGAGAGAGACTCCAATGATCTTCTCAGCTGTCTTCACTATCCGCTGCAGGGTCTTGCGATCCAAGACGGTGCAATTCCCAAACCGGGCAGTGATGCAGCTGCTCAGGATGCTCTCTATGGTCCCTCTGTAGAACACAGTTAGGATGGGGGGAGGGAGATGGGCTTTCTTCAGCCTCCCCAGTAAGTAGAACCTAACCTGTATGAGTCCTTATTGTCCAGGTGGGTGAGGGCCAGATGGAGAGTTTTTGTGGTGATGGCATCATCTGTGGAGCAGTTATGATGATATGCAAACTGCAAGGGGTCCAGTGATGGTGGTAGCTGGGTCTTGATGTGCCTCATGACAAGCCTCTCAAAGCATTTCTGATTGTTGTCTTGAGGCACGTAGGAACAATGGCGCTGTTCGGGGAGTTGTTGAAGAGGTCAGTGAAGACATCCACTAGCTGTTCTGCACATTCGCTGAGCACTCTGCAAGGAATGTTGTCTGGTCCAGCAGACTTCCGTGGTTTAACTTGGGATAGAGTTCTCTTTACATCAGCTGTGGAAAGACAGAGCACCTGGTTGTTAATAATAACAATAATAATTCATTTTATTTATAAAGCACTTTACATTTGTGAACAAATCTCAAAGTGCTACATCAGCAATTAAAAAAAATCACAGTAAAAGAATTATATGCCCCCATTAATAAGCTTTCCTGAAAAAAAAATTATTTAATTATTTTTTAAAACAGTCCACAGTCTGTGGTGCTCGCAAGTTCTCCGGCAGGGCATTCCAGAGCTGTGGGGCAGCTGCTGAGAAAGCTCAGTCTCCCATTGTACTGAGTTTTGTCCTGGGGGGGCAGAGACAGTAAGTATTTGTGGAGCGAAGGTATCTTATTGTAGATTGTAGAGTGAGTAGTTTTTTAAGATAGTGTGGGACATTTCCATGGATGCACTGGAAAGTAAGCAGGCAGAGTTTATATTCAATACGGAGATGAATGGGGAGCCAGTGAAGTGTCCGGAGGGTTGGAGTGATGTGCTCATATTTCCGCATTGTCATAAGGATCCTGGCAGCACTGTTTTGAATGTATTGGAGCTTTTGAACACTCCTGCCAGAGATCCCAATGAGAATTGCATTACAATAGTCAAGCCTGGAGGAGACAAAGGCATGGACCAACCTTTCAGCATCACTGAGTGAAAGGAAAGGGCGAAGTTTGGCTATATTTTTAAGATGAAAGAATGCAGTTTTACAAAGATAGTGGATGTGTAATTCAAATGATAGGTGGTGGTCGAACTTGACCCCCAGATTATTAACAAAGCATTTGTTGGAAGCATTAATGATGTAGCCAGAAAAAGAAATACAGCTAACAGAAGGGGAATGGAGCTGGTGAGGGGTTCCAATTAAAAGAGATTCAGTTTTGGTATTGTTCAATTGAAGGAAATTTTCTGACATCCACACCTTAATCTCCTCCAGGCAGCAAGTGAGAGTTGATAGAAACATCGGAGAGGTCGGGTTCAATCTCACATAGAGCTGCGTATCATCAGCAAAGCAATGGAATGAAACTCCATGCTTGGCAATGACATGACCCAATGGGAGCATGTATATGTTTGAAAGGGTTGGCCCAAGAACTGACCCCTATGGTACACCATAATTAACCAAATGTGGCCGAGATTTGGACACCCCAAGGGCCACATACTCAGCTCTATTTGTGAGATAGGATCGAAACCACCCCAGAACAGCACCAGACAATCCAAATATATGCTGTAGATGATGAAGGAGAATTTTATGATCAACCGTATCGAATGCAGCTGTACGAACCAGGAGGATGGGAAGTGATGGAAAGCCCTGGTCAGCGGACATCAAAAGGTCATTGGTGACCGTGACCAGGGCAGTCTCTGTACTGTGGGAGGACCAAAAGACAGACTGAAATTTTTTTCCGACTGAAACAACTTTTTCCAGAACCTTTGACAAGAATGGAAGATTGGAGATTGGATGAATCTAAGCAGATGATATTTATGGAAAAAGTTTTGAATTGCCAGAATTGGTATTGATTATATTTGAGTTATATTGCAATCTGGCAGTGGCAAGTGCTCTGGAATAGTTTTTTTGATGATCTCGGTAAGCCATTTTATGGACAGTTAGATTAGTTAAAACAAAGTGCTGTTCGAGGGCACGTCCAGCCATTTTCATTTGACGAAGCTCACTGGTAAACCATGAGACAGATTTAAAAAAAAGCAACCGTACAAGATCTAACAGGAGCATGGGCCTATTATTATAGTGGTCCACCAATTCACCGACTGAGAAGATTTGTGGAACAATGGACAAAGTTTTTATGCCAGCATTTAAATCAGAAGGATTTATATTTTTCAAATTTCTTGTGCTAAACATTGTGCCTTGGAATTTGGTATATATAAAGGAAGCTGCATTGAAAAGATTTTATGATCAGAGACACCCAAGTCATATACTTGGAGATTTAAGATAGGGATAGAGTCAGTAATGACTAAATCGAGAATTAGGAGGAGGGATGGTCTTCCTCGCTGCTACGCTGTTCTGTGCCTCAAACCAAGCATAGAAGTCATTCAGCACATCTGGGAGCATCTTGCATCTTGTGTGCAGTGCACTTTTGCAGTCATCCACGGCTTCTGGTTGGAACGTGTGATGATGGTCTTGGAGATGGTCACGTCATCGATGCACTTACCGATGTATCTGGTCACTGATGCCGTGTACTTCTCCAAGTTGATAGACTCACCGTTGGTTGCACCCTACCTGAACATATGCCAGTCAGTGCACTCAAAACAGTACTGAAGAGCAGAGGTGGCTCCTGATGTCCAGGTTTTCACCTGTTTTAGAACTTGTTTAGAGCATCTGACAAGCAGCCTGTATGCTGGAATTAGCATAACAGAGAAGTGGTCTGAGTAGAAGAGGTGGGGGCAGCACTCCACATGGTATACAGGGAATGTTTGTGTGAACAAGATCCAGTGTGTTTGCCCCTCTTGTCACAAAGTCCACATGTTGATGCAATTTAGGGAGCACTGTTTTGAGATTTGCATAGTTGAAATCTCCAGCAATAATAAACAGACAGTCAGGGTTAGCATTCTGCAGATCACTAATAGCCCCATAGAGTTCACATAGTACCTCCTTAGTATTAGCGCTGGGGGAATGTACACTCCGAAAACGAAAGTAGTGGTGAATTCACATGGTAAATAAAATGGTCTGCATCTTACAGTCACTTAACTTCACTAGTGATGTGTTCCTAAGTTATTCACTTATCTGATAATTAAGAATTTCTACCTCTTCCATATTATCATTCATTTCTGCAATTTTGATTTCACATGTTTTCTTATATTTGACCCAGTTAGCTGATTTGAACTTCTATCTAGGCATTCTAGAAGTGATATATGGCATTCTAAGCATTCTAGGGACAGTACCTGTGTTACTGGAGCGGTCGGGGCCTGCTCAAGCTGCAGGATAAGAAAGTGGAAGCAGTCTGAGAATACCCTGTCCCACAACCAAAAAACAGGTATGTGCCTTTCTGGAATTGGTGGGCTACTACTGGAGATTTGTTCCTAAATTCTCCTCTCTAGCTGCCCCCTCTCAGATCTCAAAAAGTAAGACCAGCTGGACCAGGTGCTCCGGAACCCAGATTTTAACCTCCCCTTCATACTTCAGACCAATGCATTGTAGGTGGGACTGGGAGCAGTCCTCTTGTATTCTTTTTACCAGGGAGGAGCATCCTGTCCTTTTCATCAGCAGTAAGCTGAGCCCCATAGAAAATAAATATGCCACAGTGGAATGAGAAGCCCTGGCCATCAAGTGGGCCATTGACAATCTGTGGTACTACCTGACCTGCAGGAACTTCACCCTGGTCACGGATCATGCCCCTTCTAGTGAATAGCCTGTGCAAAGAACAGCATGGCAAGATTGACGAGGTAGTTCCTGGATCTCCAGGACTCCTCCTTTCAGGTCCATCTTTGGCCAGGGGCTCAGCATGGTAAAACAGATGCTCTTTCCTGCAGGGATGCCTGGCTGGCTCAACAAGCAGTGGCAGCTGGCTCTGAGCTGAACAGTGGATACTGTGATGACAGTGTCCACACAGCCACCAACAACAACACGGCAGGCACTACTTGCACAACTCCTGTGAGGGTGCTAAAGAGAAAGCGCTACTTCAGCACCAAGGACAGTGCAGATCAGCTCTACTTCAGCTCTGCGGACAGTGCCAGTCAGCGGCGCAAAAGGGTGGAGTTGGAGCAGCACCGGCAGGCCAATCAGAGGTGCCGCTCACCCTCCAGGAGAAGAGTAGCCAGCCAGATGAGGCCACACAGAGGTAACGGTGGCTCATGCAGCTAGATCTAATGCTATTTTCTGTGCCTCTCTTTCTTTTCAAATAAGCATGAACAACTCTGTACAAACCCAGAGGACCTCATCTGAACGTTTAGACACAATGTCCATGCAACTTGCCATGCCGCGGTTTCCTCTTCTGGAGCCTGCCTCGTCTACTTGGCCTCATCTCCTCCCAACGGGATTGCCAAATCTCCTCTGACTGACCTCCTGAGCACCACTTCCAATGCAATTACACAATTTACGTTGCATACTTCTCTCTCCAGTTTTCCCTTTTTTCCCCTTCTCTCTCTCTCTCTCTCTATCTCTCTCTCTCTCTCTCTCTCTCTCTTTGGCCCTTCAGTGTCCTCCCTTACCTCTTCTTCACCTCCCTAATTCCCCCATGCACTCCTCTCAATTAAAACTCCTAAAATTAATAAACTTTCTCACACTGTATTCACCCAGCCTTGTTGTCTGTGTGTGTCTGTTTTCTCCCCTACAGCCAAATGTGCTACAGCATGTTCAAAGAGAATAACACATCAAAAACCTCAAGGTTTGAATGTTCCATTACCTGAATCTCCTAAACTGGATTCCAAAAGAATCCAAAACAGTGTGGCCTTGGACAGTCAGATGGTCTCCAATTTACAGCTGATGGAAGTTTTGGAAAGAGTTAAAAGACTTCTTGCATCTGATATCGGATTACTCTGTATGACCTCGCCTGTTTATTTGACTCTCTAGTGTGGTTTCTGGTTTTGACCCACATTTTGTTTTCTGATCACGATTCTGTCTTCTGTTTGCCTAATAAAAACACTCATGGATTCTACATCTAACGCCTCCGGCGCATCCTTACAGGATATTTTGCCTTACGTGAATCCAGTGGAGTTACAGGCAATGATAGTTCAACAAAGCTCCATGATACGTGTCTTCCAAGACCAGGTCGAAGCACTGCAAGCCTCCAATGCGCAGCTACAACAACAGCTACAACAGCAACCCCAGGTACAAGCCACTCCTCCACTCCACTCTTCGCGCTCTGCATGTTGTTTCTCCTCAAATGGCACTACCGGAAAAATTTGATAGCTCAGCTGATGGCTGTCGTGGTTTTATCGACAGTGTGTGAATTTCTTTTCTCCCCAACCTGTACCGTGACAATGGCACCAAATGTGCATTTATGTTGTCACTCCTCATGGGGAGAGCTCTGGACTGGGTTTTGGCTGTATGGGACTCAGATCCTCAAATAAAAATGTCTGCCGATTACTTTGTGGGACAGATTTGTAATGTGTTTGAATATCCCGTGGTGGGCAAAGATGTTTCTGTTCAGCTGCTGGAATTACGCCAGGTTTCTGATCATGCTGCTGATTACACCATCAAGTTTTGCACACTCGCAGCTCAGTCTGGGTGGACTGCGCTGCTGTCTGTGTTTAGAGAGGGTCTTAACCCCCACCATCCCTTGCACACCCCCCTAGGAGTAATGGCCATCGACAATCAACTCATCAGAGAGGGATCTGTAGCACCACACTCCTCCACTAACCCTTCAGTTCGGGCTGTTTCACCAAGAAAAACTGACTTTCTATGTCATCACCTCACCTACTAACCCCATCATCTTTGGGCTACCATGGTTACAGCAGCACAAGCCACTAATCGCCTGGAGGGAGGGGGAGTTGGTTTGTTGGTCAGAGCACTGTATACATACCTGTTTTCATCACACTAAGCTGGTTCCCTGCCTCGCTACATCAGTCAAAGAGCCTACCCACAATGCATCTGTCAAGCTACCCAAGGAGTATGAGGATCTGCGGGAAATGGGCAGCAAGGAAAAAGCCACTCGTCTCCCTCCACATCGCCCTTGGGACTGTGCCATAGAGCTGTTACCAAATGCTATGCCTTCCAAAAGCCAGGTTTACCCCCATTCTTTACCTGAGAATCAAGCCATGGAGGAATACATCAAGGAGGCCCTAGCCTCGGGATTCATACGCTCCTCGACCTCCCCTGCTGCTGCTGGGTTCTTCTTCGTGGAGAAAAAAGATAGGGGATGTCCCTATCACGTCCATGTATAGACTACAGAGGTCTCAATGCACTCACAGTTTGTTACCCCTGCCCCTGGTGCCGGCAGCACTAGAACAGCTATGGGGAGCAAAAATCTTTTCCAAACTGGAGTTACAGAGCGCATACAATCTGATCAGAATTCGGGAGGGGGATGAATGGAAGATGGCCTTCCACACTACTCATGGACACTATGAATATCTAGTCATGCCCTATGGGCTCACCATTGCTCTAGATGTTTTCCAATCCCTAGTTAACAAACTGTTCAAGGACATTCTGAACCAGTTTGTCATAGCATACATAGGTGACATTCTCATTTACTCAGCCATGCTTGGGGACCATGATAGTCATGTATGCACTGTCCTTACCTGCCTGCTACAGATTCATCTCTGGAAACTGGAAAAATACAAATTCCATCGTACAACCCTAACATTTCTGGGATACGTACTTGGACCAGTCTAAAGTTCAGGCGGAAACCAACTGGCCAGAGCCAGCCACAGTTATGGAGTTACAGCGGTTCCTTGGATTCACTAACTTCTAATGGCTTCATCCAGATACAGCACAATTCCTGGGCCCCTAACCTCCTTGTTGAAAGGGAAACCTAAGAAACTGCTTTGGTCAGAGCCGGCCCAAGAAGCATTCACTAAACTAAAGAACAGTTTCACCATGGCGCCCATCTTACGTCACCCTGATCCAGAAGCACCTTTCATCGTCGAGGTGGATGCCAACAGCTACAGGATTGGAGCTGTCCTGTCCCAACGGCAGCTTGACTCTGGGAAAGTTCACCTGTACGCTTACTTCTCCAGAAAGCTTACTACAGCGGAGGCTAACTATGATGTAGGTAACTGAGAACTACTATCCATAAAGGCAGCCTTGGAGGAGTGGTGCCACTGGTTCGAGGGGGCATGACACCCATTCCTGGTTCTCACCAATCACCGTAACCTCGAGTATCTATGTGGGGCTAAATGCCTCAATCCATGTCAAGCTTGCGGGGCCTTTTCTTTACAAGGTTCAACTTCTCTGTCACATACCAACCCGGTTCCAAGAATGGCAAGACCGATGCCCTCTCCCGGCAGCTGGAGTCCAAGAGCCCCCCACTCAATCCTGACCCCATCCTCCCACCCTGTCTCATCTTAGCACCCATCTAGTGGAACTTAATGGACAAGATCCAGCAAGCCCATTCAGAGGAAGCTCCCCCTGCATCCTTTCCACCTTCCAAACTCTAGGTGCCCACTTCGCTCCACCCACAAGTCCTACAATGGATTCATAACTCCCCCAGTAGTGGCCACCCAGGGGTTCGTTGAACCATGCAACTAGCTCAATGCCAATTCTGGTGGCCTATGCTATGTTATGACATCATGGATTATGTCAGATACTACTCTACCTGCACTCAATCACGCACCAGCAGTCTACTCCCAGAGGGGCTTCTCGAACCGCTACCCATCCAACGTCGCCCCTGGTCACATTTCTCTGTTGACTTCCTGACTGACCTCCCAGACTCCCGAGGGTTTATCAACCCTCTAAGGGTTGCAAACTTGTCCTTATCAAAGAATTACCTACAGCCTGGGAAACAGCCGTAATGTTGTTTTAGCAAGTTCTTCACCATTATGGATTACTGGAGGACATTGTCTCAGTTCACGTCTTGAGTCTAGCGGGCGTTCTGGTCTCAATTAGAGATTAATGTGAGCTTGAATTCAGGATGTCATCCGTAGTCCAACGGTCAGGCTGAACGGCTCAACCAGATTGAGAGGTTTCTGCACTCCTACTGCAGCCACGAACATCATTGGAGTGAGTTCCTCCCCTGTGAGTACGCCCAGAACTCCCTCACACATTCCTCTACAGGCCTCACACTCTTCCAGTGTGTCTTGGGCTACCAACCTCCCCTATTTCTGTGGTCAGGAGAACCCTCAGACGTTCCCGCAGTGGATGAATGGTCGAGGCATAGTCAGGAAGTGTGGGAGCGGGCTCATGTCTGACTACAAAGAGCCATTAGGCGACAAAGACTGCAAGCGGATCGGCACCGACACCCCCACCCCCACCAGATTCATTGGCCCCTTCAAAATTGTCTGCTGCATCAACCCAGTTTCCTACCACCTCAAACTACCCCCTATGTATTGGATCTCATCCACCTTTCATGTCTCACTCCTCAAGCCTGCCCATGCACCCAGATCAGTCTGCTCCACCCCGTGTGAACCACCACCGCCTCTTGACATTTACGGGTCCCCAGCCTACAGAGTTCACACCTTCCTGAATTCCTGGTGGGTGAGAAACCACCTTCAGTACCTGGTTGACTGGGAGGGTTACAGCCCAGAGGAACGCTCCTGGGTCGATGCCTCAGACATCCTTGACCCTTTCTTAACTGAGGAGTTCCATCTGGCTCATCCCAACAGGCCCGCTCCCCGGCAGGCTGCTTTGTAGAACACTGAGAGGTGACCCATGAGCATTCCTCTGGACAGTAACCGTCCCAGTCTACAAGGTACTGGAGGCGTCCTCTATGCCACCTTGAGTTGAGCAATGAGCTCACCTTGTACGCCGGGGCCCCATCAATGTCCAGAGGAGGAGGAGGTTCAGTATCCGTGGCCGTGGCATTAGTGTGGGGGTGCACTGGCTTGAGTAGGAATACATGGAAGGACGGGGAGATGTGATACATGGCCGGGAGCTGTAGGCGATACGTTACCGGGTTTATTTCACGAATGACCGGAAAGGGGCCGACAAAACGAGAGCTCAACTTACGACAGGGGAGTTACAGTTTTAAATTCTGGGTGGAAAGCCATACCCTTTGACTCACCTGGTATGTAGGATGGGGCCGTCTGTGGCGGTCAGCCCGAATCCTTTGACGGCGAATGGCTTGCTGGATGCGGACATGGGGTGCTTTCCCAAACTTCCTGGCTCAGACGTATCCAGTCATCCATGGCAGGTACTTCAGAAGGCTCTCCGGACCAGAGGAACAGTGGTGATTGATACCCCAGCATGCACTGAAAGGGGGTTAAACCAGTGGAAGTGTGGGTGAGGGAGTTTTGGATGTATTCGGGCAAGGGAGAAGCTCACTCCAGCAATGATGGATGATAGCCGGAGCTGAGGCTTATATTGACCCCCAGGTGTGTACAAAAAGCTCTCCATACTCTAGATGTAAATTGTGGGCTTTGGTCCGACACCACGTCCTCTGGCAGACTGTAGGTGCGGAACACCTGGTGGAATAGAGCTGTCGCCGTTTCCATGGCCATGGGTAGGCCCTTGAGGGGCACCAGGTGACATGCCTTTGAGAACCATTGTCAATGGCCACCATGATGGTGTTGTAACCCGAGAAGTTATGGAGGTCAGTGATGAAGTTCACTGCCAGGTGTGACCAGGGTCGCTTGGGTATGGGAAGTGGTTCGAGTAGCCCCATAGGAAGCTGTCGGGTGTTCCAGGACTGTGCACATGCATCACATGACCCCACAAATCCTGAGACAGGGAGGGCCACCAAAACCGGTTACTGATTTGCTTGGTAGTACATCGAACCCATGCCGGACCAGAGCTGGGAGCTTCGTGCACCCACCTCATAACTCATGGACTACCTTTGGGCATGGACTACCTTTGGGGAGGACATGCTTGTGGGATAGGTTCGTTAGACTGAGCCCGTCTTGTGTCCTCTTCGATGTTCCATGAGACGGGTGCAATCAGCACAGTGGTGGGTAGGATAAGCTCTGGGCTATTAGTAGCATTAACTGGGTCATGACAACATGATAAAGCGTCAGCTTTACTGTTCCTGGTACCTGGTCGATATGTAACTGTAATTTGGAATCTAGTAAAAAGTAAGGCCCATCGTGCGCCCCTGGGTTTAAGACTCTTAGCTTTACGAAGATATTCCAATTTCCTATGGTTCGTTAATACCATGGAGGGATGCCGTGCCCCTTCTAACCAGTGTCACCATTCTTCCAAGGCCTCCTTTACGGAGAGCAGTTCTTGGTTACCAACGTCATAATTAGTTTCAGCAGGTGTGAGTTTGCAGGAGAAGAAGGCACACAGATGGACTTTCCCAATAGCATGGCCCCGACCCCGCAGCTTGAGGCATCAGCCTCCACAATGAATGGTAGATTAGGATCCGGGTGTCTTAGAATCGGTGCTGTGGTAAACTTCTGTTTTAGCTGAGTGAATGCTGTTTGGGCCTGCTCTGTCCATTGTAATCGTTGTGGCTTGCCCCGCAAAAAAAAGGTTGAACGATGAATGATGAGCAATAATGCTATAGTTCCTGATGAACCAGTGGTAAAAATTTGCGAAGCCCAGAAATCTTTGTAATTTCTTTACCGTGGTAGGTAGGTCATCTATCTCCACTCCCCGGCTAGAAATGATGTAGCCCAGAAAGGTAATGGAGTCCTTATGGAACTCACATTTTTCCCCTTTAGCATACAACTGATATTGAAGCAGTCTCCTAAGTACAGTACTTACGTGGTGAACATGTTCCTCCCAATTGGCGGAGTAAATAAGAATGTCGTCAATGTAGACGAATACATAGCGGTTGAGCATGTCCTTGAAAATTTCATTAACAAAGGCCTGGAAAACTGCTGGGGCATTAGTTAATCCATACGGCATGACTTGGTATTCATATTGTCCCCTTGGTGGTGTGGAAAGTCATTTTCCATTCATCACCCTCTTTAATCCTTACCAGATTATATGCGCTTCTTAGATCGAGTTTAGTAAACATTCGGGCTTCCCTGACCTGTTCTAAGGCCGCTGGTACTAACAGAAGTGGATAGGGGTAACGGACAGTCAGGGTGTTTAAACCCCAATAATCAATGCATGGGAGCAGGCCCCCATCCTTCTTCTCCATGAAGAAAAATTAGCAGCAGGAGAAGTTGAAGGACGAATATATCCTGTAGCTAAGGCTTCCTCAATATGTTCCTCCATAGCTGTGGTTTCAGGAAGCGAAAGGGGGTAAATTCTGTTCTTAGGTGGCATGGCATTGGGTAATAACTTGATGGCACAGTCCCAGATTCGATGATGAGGTAGTTTCCTAGGTCTCTTCTTACTGAAAAACTCGTTGGGGATGTCAGCATTGGTGATGGCGAACTTTTGATAGAGGTGGCATGACACTTGATTGAGGGAATGTTGCATATACAGTGACTCAGGCAGTGTGTAGATTAGCGAACTATGTAGTGTGCTGATTTGTAGGGTAAGTGGAGTGGTTTGGTGTGTGATGAGGCCCCCTCCATAGGACGATTGTCGACGGCTGTCACTCGCAGTGGTTCTTTACATGGCTGGAGCAGGAGGTTGAGTTCTTCTGCAAGATGGCGATCTAGAATATTGAAGGCTGCCCCAGAATCCACTAGCTCTGAAACCAGAACAGTCCCCTTAGCATGATACAGAATAGCTTTTATTGTCATACATGAATGACGGGGAACTTCTCTCACCTTGAAAGCGGACGGTTTTTCAGAACAATTTCTGACCAGGTGATTAGTGCTGCCACAGTAGTAACACAGGTAGTGATGTTCCCAATGGCGTCTCTCCTCTAAGGGAACTCTGGTGCCACCCAGTAGCCCTCACGAGTACATGGTATATGGCGCGGTTGAGCTCTGAGGTGCTGTTGAAGAGGTTATCCATACGAATGGCGGTGTTGATGTATTCAGATAACTTGGTCTCGACCTGTAACACTGGACTCAATCCCTCACGAAACACTGCTAGGAGTGCCTGGTCGTTCTATCTACTTGGGCCGCTAAGGTGCGGAATTCCACTGCAAAGTCCGCGGCTGTTTTATTTCCTTGATGTAATCCAAGAAGCTTCTTCTTCTTCTTCTTTCGGCTTTTCCCTTCAGGGGTCGCCACAGCGAATCATCTCTCTCCACCTATCCCTATCTTCTGCATCCTCAACACTTGCACCCACTAGCTTCATATCCTCATTTATTCCATCCATATACCTCCTCTTTGGCCTTCCTCTTTGCCTCCTACCTGGCAGCTCCATGTCCAACATTCTCCTACCAATATACTCACTCTCCCTCCTCTGAACATGTCCAAACCATCTTAATCTGGCCTCCCTAACTTTGTCCCCCAAACGTCCAACATGAGCTGTCCCTCTGATGTACTCGTTCCTAATCCTGTCCAATCTTGTCACTCCCAAAGAGAACCTCAACATCTTCAGCTCTGCTACCTCTAGCTCTGACTCCTGTCTCTTCCTCAGTGACACTGTCTCTAAACCATACAGCATGGCCGGTCTCACCACTGTCCTGTACACCTTCCCCTTGATTCTCGCTGATATTTTCCTATCACACAGAACTCCTGACACCTTTCTCCACCCATTCCAACCTGCTTGCACTCGCTTCTTTACCTATTTTGCACACTCTCCATTACTCTGGACTGTTGACCCCAAGTACTTAAACTCCTGTACCTTCTTCACCTCTTCACCCTGTAACCTTACTGTTCCACTTCCCTGCCTTTCATTCACACACATGTACTCAGTCTTACTACGACTGCCTTTCATTCTTCTTCTCTCCAGCGCAAACCTCCACCTCTCCAGGTTTTCCTCCACCTGCTCCCTGCTCTCACTACAGATCACAATGTCATCTGCAAACATCATTGTCCAAGGAGACTCCTGTCTGACCTCCTCTGACAACTGCTCCATCACTATAGCAAACAGGAAGGGGCTCAGAGCCGATCCCTGATGCAGTCCCACCTCCACATTGAACTCCTCTGTCTGACCTACAGCACACCTCACCACTGTCCTACTCCTCTCATACATGTCCTGCACCACTCTGGCATACTTCTCTGCTACTCCTGACTTCCTCATACAGTACCACAGCTCTTCTCTTGGCACCCTGTCATACGCTTTCTCCAAGTCTACAAACACACAGTGCAACTCCCTCTGACCATCCCTATACTTCTCCATCAAAATTCTCAGAGCAAAAATTGCATCCGTTGTGCTCTTTCTGGGCATGAAGCCTTACTGCTGCTCACAAATTTCCACTACCTTCCTTAACCTAGCTTCCACTACTCTTTCCCATAGCTTCATTGTATGGCTCATCAACTTTATCCCCCTATAGTTTCTGCAACTCTGCACGTCACCCTTATTCTTAAAGATCGGCACTAACACACTTCTTCTCCATTCCTCAGGCATCTTTTCACTCTCTAAAACCCTGTTGAAAAAACTAGTCAAAAATTCCACTGCTGCCTCTCCCAGACACTTCCAGACCTCCGCCGGGATGTCATCAGGACCAACTGCCTTTCCACTTTTCATCCTCTTCAAAGCCTTCCTGACTTCATCCTTTCTAATCTTATATACTTTCTGTTCCACAGAGTTCACTCCTTCTACTCTTTTTTCCCTCTCATTTTCCTCATTCATCAGCTCCTCAAAGTACTCCTTCCATCTCCTCTGTACACTCTCCTCACTTGTGAGCACCCTTCCATCTCTATCCTTAATAAGTCTAACTTGCTGCCTACGAATTTCATACCGGATCGGTCGAGGCCCGGGTTAACAACAACCGCCATCGGCGCCGTTGACCTACAGGGCGCCGGTGGAAATTGGGCTACTGTTGGTCGAAGAAGTAGAGGAGGGAGGAGAGTGCGTAGACAGAGAGAGAAGAGGAAAGGTAAGAGTGTAGGACTGAGAATGGGAACTCTGAATGTTGGTACTATGACAGGGAAAGGTAGAGAGCTGGCTGATATGATGGAGAGAAGGAAGGTGGATATACTCTGTGTACAGGAGACCAGGTGGAAGGGTAGCAAGGCTCTTAGTATAGGAGCAGAATTCAAGCTGTTTTAATATGGTATGGATAGTAAGAGAAATGGGGTAGGTGTGGTCCTGAAGGAGGAGTTTGTGAGGAATGTTCTGGAGGTGAAGAGAGTGTCAGACAGGGTGATGAGTCTGAAGTTAAAAATTGAAGGGATGTTGAATGCTGTTAGTGGTTATGCCCCACAGGTAGGTTGTGATTTAGAGGACAAAGAGAGATTCTGGGGTGAATTAGATGAGGTGATAGAGAGTATTTCCACTGGTGAGAGAACAGTGATATGAGCAGATTTTAATGGAAATGTTGGTGAGGGGAACACAGGTGATGGGCAAGTTTGGAGTTAAGGAAAGGAACCTTGAAGAACAGATGGTAGTGGACTTTGCTAAGAGGATGGACATGGCTGTGGTTAACACTTATTTTCAGAAGAGGGAGGGGCATAGAGTGACTTACAAGAGTGGAGGTAGGAGCACACAGGCAGACTAAATCCTATGTAGAAGAGGCATTTTGAAAGAGATTAGTGACTGCAAAGTGGTAGTGGGAGAGGTTGTAGCCAGACAGCATAGGATGGTGTAGGATGACTTTGATGGTCTGCAGGAAGAAGAGGTCAAAGATAGAGAAGAAAACCAGGTGGTGGAAGCTGAAAAAGGAGGAATGTTGTGAGGAATTTAGACAGAAGTTGAGGCAGGCTCTGGGTGGTCAGGTAGTGCTGCCAGATGACTGGGAAACTACAGCAGAATTGATCAGGGAGACAGGAAGAAAGATGCTGGGTATGTCATCTGGAAAGAGGAAAGAATATAAGAAGACTTGGTGATGGAATGAGGAAGTTCAGGATAGTATCCAGAGGAAGAGGTTAGCCAAGAAGAAGTGGGACATGGACAGGACTGAAGAGAATAGACAGGAATACAAGGAGTTACAGCGCAGAGTGAAGAGGGAGGTGTCTAGGGCCAAGCAGAAGGCATATGACGAGTTGTACACTTGGTTAGACACTAGAGAAGGAAAGAAGGACTTGTACAGGTTAGCTAGGCAGAGGGATCGAGATGGGAAGGATGTGCAGCAAGTATGAGTTATTAAGGATAGAGATGGAAATGTGCTCACAAGTGAGGAGAGTGTACAGAGGAGATGGAAGGAGTACTTTGAAGAGCTGATGAATGAGGAAAATGAGAGGGAAAAAAGAGTAGAAGGAGTGAAAAGTGGAAAGGCAGTTGGTCCTGACAACATCCTGGTGGAGGTCTGGAAGTGTGTGTTTGTAGACTTGGAGAAAGCGTATGACAGGGTGCCAAGAGAAGAGCTGTGGTACTGTATGAGGAAGTCAGGAGTAGCAGAGAAGTATGTCAGAGTGGTGCAGGACATGTATGAGAGGAGCAGGACAGTGGTTAGGTGTGCTGTAGGGGAGACAGAGGAGTTCAAAGTGGAGGTGGGACTGCATCAGGGGTCAGCTCTGAGCCCCTTCCTGTTTGCTACGGTGATGGACAAATTGTCAGAGGAGGTCAGACAGGAGTCTCCTTGGACAATGATGTTTGCAGATGACATTTTGATCTGTAGTGAGAGCAGGGAGCAGGTGGAGGAAAACCTGGAGAGGTGGAGGTTTGCGCTGGAGAGAAGAGGAATGAAAGTCAGTCGTAGTAAGAGGAAAAAAGGAGGTATATGGATGTAATAAATGAGGATATGAAGCTAGTGGGTGCAAGTGTTGAGGATGCAGATGATAGGGATAAGTGGAGAGAGATGATTCAAAAGAAAAAGAAGAAGAACATGTTTTCTACAAGTTGGTACAACTTTGCAATAATAATGTTGCACAGATCCCTATCACATTTCCATAAGCAGATTCTCTTGGCCTAGTCTCTGTTTCATATGGTGACTTTTCTTTCTATTTTAATGACATTTTCTTTGGGTTGTTTGACTAATCAGAGAGACTAGAGGAAAATTTATATTTCTTTTTAACCAAATTTCATATAGATTAACAAAAATTTACTGGTTCTAATCCTGTTTTCTTTATTTAAAATTGCTGTAGTCAATATATGGAAACTAACTAAAGCAGTGAAAACTATATTTATTCTTTGTGTCCTCTTAAGGTGTAAATTATTAAATTGTTGTTTTTGTTTTTTGTTATTGGTTACCCTGGCCACAGGGAATGTTGTGTATGTATATTTTTGTTGTGCTTTGCCTTCTTTGTGTCTGTGTCTATAACTGTACTGCCTTAATGTTTTGTACTTTTGTCTATGTTTAATAAAAATATAATAATAAAAATAATAATAATTATTATTATGGTGGTACGGTGGCGTGGTGGTTAGCATGTTTGCCTCACACCTCCAAGGTTGGGTGTTCGATTCCTGCCTCCGCCTTGTATATGTGGAGTTTGCATGTTCTCCCCGTGCCTCGGGGGTTTCCTCCGGGTACTCCGGTTTCCTCCCCTCGTCTAAAGACATGCATTGTAGGTTGATTGGCATCTCTAAATTGTCCATATTGTGTGATTGCGAGAGTGTGTGTGTGCCCTACGATGGGTTGGCACTCCGTCCAGGGTGTATCCTGCCTTGATGCCCAATGACACCTGAGATAGGCACAGGCTCCCCGTGACCCGAGAATAGTTCGGATAAGTGGTAGACAATGAATGAATAATTATTATTATTATCATGGTCATTGTCTTCATCATCAAATTAAAAACAATTAAAATCATTTTCTCATTTCAATAATGAAGCGAATGACACTCGAATCCTGCCCAAGGGTTTCATGCTATTGTCTAATTTATTTTATTGCTATGTTCAAATTTTTTTACTAGAATACGAATCTTTGCATCACAGATCACCTTGTTATGGCAAAACAAATCAAACTTTGATATGGTGCTCAGTGTAAGTTGATTGTTTTTTTTATATGAGTATCAAAGCATCAGTGTCGAAATTCACATCACTAAAAAGCAGTATGTCAGAGGGAAGAACAATGGCAGAAGCTTCTCAGTCTGTTGGGCAGTATTCCTGGAGAAATGGGTTAATTAGAAAAGGTGAGTGAATAGACACATGGTAAGACACTGGTAAGAAAACAGTTCACAATTATCAATGTTTTTTGACCTTACATTGAACTGCCATGGGGTAGTGATATATAAATAATGTTCCATGACATGTTACCACTTTTTACTCAGTGAGAAAAACATGCTGCTATAAGAGTTCCATTGTATGTACCGCTTATCTGAGCTATCAACGGGTCACAGGGAGCCTGTGCCTCTGGGATCTCAGGTGTCATTGGGCATCAAAACAGGATACACCCTGGATGGAGTACCAACCCATCGCAGGGCACACACACACAACAGGCAATTTAGAGACTCCAATCAGCCCAGAAGCATGACTGTGGGAGGAAACCCACCAAGCACGGGGAGAGCATGCAAACTCCACTGTTACGTTCCACGTGTGTGTTGTATACATTGTATTTTCTTCTTGCTCTCCTGTCCACTGTATTATTTCTTACTCCGCTTCTAGGTCGGTGTTTATTGGCTGACTAGTCTGTCAATCATCGTTCTGATGTCATGATGCTCTGCCAGTCCACTGAAGTGCCGGCTGTATTTAAAACCTCGACTCGATCGGGTGTGGTGTGCTATGCCCCTGTACCTTGTGTGCCAGCGTAGTCAGCAAGCCAGGTGTTTGGCGCCAGTTGTTTCCTGAGGCTTAACGCATCTTGTCTTATGAAGTCATGCTGAGTGGTGTGCTTTGATCTAGCTTTAGATTCAGTCTGTGGCTATTAACTTGTGTCGAGTTGTTTTTTTTTTATCAGTTAGGTTTATAGATACAAATACAAAAAGGTTTGTAGATTAGGTTTGTGAGTGTTATTTAGTTTAGTAGATTAGGTTTTTTAATTTTCATATTTTGTTTTGTTAGGCAGTTTAGAAGCCAGCTATAAGGATTTGTTTTGTTTTGTTTTGTTTATTTCTTTGAATGGGGTGACACTCCTTCTTCTTCTTTTTCCGTGGCTGTTAAACTATATATATATATATATTTCTTTTTTCCTAATAAGCACCTGTACACTTCCACTCAGTGATCTCAGTAAAGTCTTTTGAAACGTATTACTAATACATCTCAGTGTCATCTTTGATCTGTTCCACACCCAGTGACAATTGTTTCACATATTTGTGTGTTGAGCATTTACTCTAGCAAAGAGTTTCAGAGACCCAGGAAAGTTGTTGCTGACAAACTGGCAGCGTATCTCAAAGAGCAAACAACCAATAAAGAAGAGCTCCAAGGCAGCTGCAGAAGCTGTGGCCAAGCAAGATAAACAACAGCATGAGAAGGAGGAGAAGAAGGCAGCCATGTTGAGGAGTATTGCTGAACACAGAAAAGTTGTGTTAAACTCCAGTTTGGGGAATATATTAAACTATAAGGCGTCAAAACAAGTTGAAATTTTACCTTTAATGTTTTGCTGGTTTACATTTCCAATTATGAAGGGGGGGGGGGGGGGGGGGGGGGGTGTACATGGTGGCTTGGTGGTTAGCACATTTGCCCCACACTTCCAGGGATAGGGGTTCGATTCCCGCCTCCATGATGTGTGTGCGGAGTTTGCATGTTTCCTCCCCCAGTCCAAAGACATGCATTATAGGTTGATTGACATCTCTAAATTGTCCATAGCATGTGTGTGATCATGCCTTGCAATAGACTGGCATCCTGTCCTATCCCTGCCTTGTGCTTGTAGTCTCCTGGGGTAGGTTCCCTGTGTCCCCTCTAGTGGGATAAGCAGGTATAGAATATGGATGGATGGATGGACATTTCCAATTATTTCTGTTACTTTATGTTTTTATATATTATATGGAGTACTAGTACAAAAAACAAGAGGAGAAGCAAAATGCTGCCAAGAGGCTTAATGCAAACAATGCATCAGATCTCCTTTTCCTTCAAAAGCAGAAAATCAAGACCCAGAAAAAGAAAGAAGCATCCAACATAACAGCATTTCTGGTCACTGGTGTGTTTGCATGTAGAATGAGAAAACTAAAGAAGGAGCAGCTCACAAAAAAACAAGAGCAAGAATTTAAGGTGCAGAATGCAAATATTATTGCAAAAGAAGAGTCTCAGTTTCAGAATTTTGCCAAGGTTCATTCAGAGAGCTAGCAAGGCTCCAAGAAATACCTCCCTCTGCACAAGGCCACAAAGGTGGGCATTGGTGGAGGACATGGACCTGTGTTTGGAGGCTTTAGACTGAGTTATCTAGTTCAGGATAAATCAGCAGTTCAGCTGCTCCAGTTATGCATGAAGTAGAACTTGGGACATAAAGAAGCCATATGAGACTTCTGACATTCAGGAGTCTAAAATGTGGCTGGGGCTTTCTTGGTTATCATGAACTATATTGCTGGTGTGACAAAATAAATAGAACTGAAGAATTTGTCAATGGATCACTAAAGTCTAACTATTCAAGTCCACCTTCATTCTCACTATTTGAGAGGACTGGGTTTTTTTTTGAGTATGTGAGGTCTGTTTTTCCATATGAACTTTAGAAAATTTTTGTTAATTCCTTTAGTAGTAGAGTCATTAACAAAAAGAGGAACAGAAGGATATACAATACGAGACAGTCTTTCAGCTTTGGACAAAAGAACCTTCCCACAAAGGCAAAGGTCTCTTTGGAGCCAAAGGTTAAAGATGCTTTGGTTTTTTTTTTTGACTCTGCCAGAAAAGTTAAGCTGTTGTTTAGCTGCTAAATTGTTTGTTAAATAAATACCCAGATACCTTACAGTCTCTTTTGCTGAGGTACCATTCTTTGAAGAATCATCATTTTTATGGAATTTGGAAATATTCAGTCTCACCCCAGGAAGCACATGAAAACTGTTTAATTACATTTATAGCCTTGGATAACTGACTCTTATCAGTTATGTGTCATCAGCCAACTGGGAAATTTTAATTTAATCACCGAATGCTTTGATGTCTGTATCGATAACTAAAACATGAGCTTGAACCTTCTTAATAAAATTGTTGAAACTGTGTTTATTAAACACAGACGTGTACATGTTTTTGTAGAAGGCTCTGACAAAATTAGATATCAAATTAGGATCTGTGCAATTGACACCATTAATATTTAGAGCATTCACAGAATTTTATTTGCAGTTCCATTTCTACAATGCAAAAAAAAAAAAAATAGAATAGCCATTTAGCCCTCAACCTAGCAAAGGCACGTCTAGCAATATCTAAATAAGCTTGATTAATTTGTAGATGTAGCTCCTGATATTTTTATTGAGACAGATTACCTATCATTTAAGAATGTATACTCTTGTTCAGTTATTTTATATCTTTACTTCTTTTTATAGCTACTTGTCTGGCCCTGTATTTGAAAAATTCTTATTTATTTCTATATCCATTATGATTTATATCAGAAAATATATAATTAATTACATTTTAATATGACCTAACCTAATTTTAAAATTATTTGTTTATGATCAGAAAGTGGGGCAAATGAATGAGAGACTCCTATAACAAATTGAAGGGTTGTTGAGGATAAAATAAAAATAAATCAATTCTAGATTTAAAAGACATTTTACTATTTGACCAAGTGAAGTCCTGTGTGTCAGGATGAAAAAAGCACCAAGAATCTGTGAGGAACAGAGAAGAAAATAATGATAAAACATTATTAAAATTATGATTAATATGGCAACTTCCATTGCTTCTAGGAGTAAATCTGTCCAGTGTGTCATCTAAACATTCATTAAAATCACCAACTAATATTAGGAAGGAGCATGGGTATTTATTATTTATTTGTGTCGATTTGCAAGTAATTTGAGAAAATAACTATTTGTTATCAGAGAGGGTATTACAGCCATATAAATTGAAAATAATAAAAGTCGGGTTATCTTGCTTTAGTGACATATATTATATTGCCTAAAGTTTTTTTGACATCCGCCTTTAAATTCACATTAAATTTAATGGCATCCCACTCTTAATCCGTAGGGGTTAATATGGAGTTGGCCTGCACTTTGCAGCTATAACAGCTTCAACTGTTCTTGGAAGGCTTTCCATAAGGTTTAGGAGTGTGTTTATGGGAATTTTTGATCAATCTTCTAGAAACAGTCAGGCACTGATGTGGTATGAGAAGACCTGGCTCGCAGTCTCCGCTCTAATTCATCCCAAAGGTGTTCTATCAAGTTTAGTTCAGAACTATGTGCAGGCCAGTCAAGTTCCTCCACAGCAAATTCACTGTTTTGGTATGCTGAAGCATTAAGAGTTCATAAGGGGCCACGTCCAACCCCTGAAAAACAACCCCACACCATAGTCCCCCCTCCACCAAACTTTACACTTGGCACAATGAAGTCAGACAAGATTTTTCCATGGAAGTGATTGGAACACCTGAATTCAGTGATTTGGAGGGGTGTCCTAAAACTTTTGGCAATATAGTGTAATAATCTATTTGCCTTTACTAGAAGTTATTACCTCCAGAATGTGTCCCTTGAATTTGTGCAAAAGAACTGAAACTCCAGCAGAGTGATTAGAACCATGACTACAATAAATTAAATTCCCTCACTGATTCTTCCAGAATTTTACATCCAACTCAGAAGAGTGTGGTTCCGGAACAAAAATTAAATCCGTTTTGCAGCTTTTACAAAATAAAAATATAGAATTTTACATTTAAAGACATAACAGAAAATGATCTAAACAGAGATCAAAGAACCAATAAAATTACCTATAAATAATGATTTTGTAACCACTTTTTACATAATACAAAGATATTAAAATTAAGTCAAAAATAACTGGTTTAAGCCGAGTTCACACTGCAAGGTTTTCAAAGTCATCGGATCACGGTTGTTTTCACACTGCACGACTGAGGGTTCAGTTGCTGCTCTGTTCACACTGCATGACACAATAGGAAGAATCGCCAACAACTCTGTCTGGTCCAAAAAACTGTGTTTCACAACCGAAAGTATGCGAGAAATAATATTTTGCATGGTACCATTTCCAGTCTGGAGTTCTCTCTACAGACTGGAATTGGTACCATGCAAAATCTTGCGATCCAAATGATCTGTGCGGGGAACAAGGACTGTGCGTTCTGCATAATTGAACACTAATTGAAACACAAAATGAATAATTTAATAATGCGGCTGGTCAAAGCAAATGTTTCTGCTTTATTTCTGTTTGATGTAACTGTAAAGTTTATTTATTCTTATATAACTATATTTGACATTTTTTCCTGATAAAAAAATATAAACTCTATTAAACTATAATATTGTACTCCAACCGAATATTGTACTCCATGCTTGCTGATATTGTGGTCTATAACTCCTCCCCGAACTGCCCGCTGCCGTGTATCTCGCTCTCTCATTGGCTGGAGGTCATCGCTGATGTGTTTTTCAGTCTCCTTTCACACTGCAGGATTTTGAGTCGCTGACAGGTCCAGATATTTAGCATGTGAAATATTTCACTGGCGTAATTGTACATATATACTTAATGCTTAATAATACTTAATAATACACACCTCCAGCATCCTGGGTTCAAGTCTCACTCCCACACACTGTGTGTGCATGCTCACTGGAGTTTGCATATTCTCCCTGTGCTTGGTGGGTTTCCTCTGGGTGCTCTGGTTTCCTCCCACAGTCCAAAGACCTGCTTCTAGGCTGATTGGAGTCATAAAATTGACCAGACTGCGTGAATGAGTGTGTGTGTGCCCTGTGATGGGTTGGCACTCCGTCCAGGGTGTATCCTGCCTTGGGGGTTGAACCATATAGAAGTGTAATAGTTCAGCAATGGGATTGGTCAGTCATCTACATAATGCAGTAACACCCCCGGGATGATGAATTCTCATTAATATTTATGTATGGGCCGGTCTCATTTGCATACGTCTGAAATATCAACCATGTAGGTATTGTTTGAAGGCAATAAAATTAAGATATATAAATCTTTTGCTCGGAAATGCTTCAATAAATGTGATGTTCAGAGTTTGTCATATTTTGCAATGTGCTATTTGTCAGTTATTTTCTCATATTTGTATAAGTCAATGAAGTGTAATGCCCTTATTATTATAGTTTTTATGTATTTTGCCATGATATGTGTCAACATTAAGTAACACTGTATCTGCACAAAATCCTTAAAATAAACTTTTATTTCATCAAAAGTATACTTGTGTGAGAAAGCTTTGTCTTCCTAATTGCCATTTGTTTACATTTATCATACATCTTTATGATTTATGTCCGAAAGTTATTTCAGAATTTTTGAGGATGACGAAAGCTTGTTTAATGTTTCAGCTGCTATAAGTTTAACATTATCTGATATCACTGTTGTGCTATGGTCATGTCCTTACCTAGTAATCTGATGGTTAATGATACCCACCTAAATGTGCAAGAACTGGAGAATAATTTTTGTGAAAGGACTGTGTTCATGATAAATGACTGCCCTTTTACTTGGCCCAGCAGAGGGGTGTCAGGTCTCACCTATAGTCTATACAGTACCTGTGTCTATTAGTAAAGAAATATACAGGTGTTGATTTTATTAATTAAAGTAGATTTATTGGGGGGAAAGCATAAAATGGGCAACACTTAAAAAACAACACAGCATTACAGTGTAGCAAGCATCATTGAACATGAATAAGAACAAAACCTCAATAAAAAATTTAAAAGTTTTTACAATTTATACAATGGCATGCAACTATGTACTAGTGTTTTTATAGTTGAAACAAAAGTAAATAATAAAATAATCAAACAAATTGCAATTATAATGGAAAATATTCCCAGAAAATCCTAAATAAAAAAATTAAATGGAAATGCTTTGTTTTAAAACTAACTAAAATTGATGTACAGCAGAACTTTACTTTTTTTTCCACATCATTTTAATAAAGCTTTTGCACCCTTGGCGGTTTGGCTCCCAGTTCCGACACGTTTCAGCTTATGCTTGTATTGTGTAGATCTTCCCCAGATTCCAGATATGCCTGTACTGTGTGACGTAAAAGTGGTCTGACTGGCAGGCAATATGGGAACCATTGAAGAAAGAGATGTGGCTGGACCAGCAACGTGAGGAGTTGTCTGACTGATGGGGACTGTAGGATGTGTGATGGGGACAGAAATCTCACAGTATGTGCCCAGTGCCGGCAGAAGTGAAAGCGATCTATAGCAGGAGAGTGGCATAGTTATGTCGGTCCTCTCCTTCAACAACTTCGTCCCTGCCGTGCTAGATGTGGGCACATGCTGGATGATCGGGTAGTCCGGTGGAGGGAGGACTGCTGGCTGATGTGGCACCGGAGGTAGCTCTGCGGATGAGATCGATGTGGTCTTTGTGACCGTCGATGGCTGTTTCATAGCGTGCAGGTTGAGGAGCCTCTCTTGACGATGGACGAAATCCCGCACAGTCTTGATGTTTATTTTCGGTAGAGGAATGCCTGCCTTAGACAGGATTGGATCCTCCCCCAAAATCCGGTGCTGAATTCTCTCATATGCCTTCAAGACCATGCTCTTCTCTGGGCTGGTGCGAGATGTATGAGGCGATCGCAACCACAGCAGTTTCACCAGTACGTACATCAGCCTGTTGTGCTGAGGACTGATGTCTCGTTGAGCTGGCGCATAGCGCTTAGCCATCTTGAGCTTCTGGACGACAGCAGCATCAACAAGATCATCCCTTTTTGTCCGGCAGTAGAGGGTGGTACCCCAGTGTGTCCTGTACAGCTGGTTAAACTTTTGTGTCTGCTTAACCTGTTCCTCCACTGCATTCCAGGCTTCAAGGACCTCAGTGGTAAGTGACAGCTTGTCCTCTGCCAGACCAATCCTCACCAGCAAGGAGCAGAATGTTTCCAGTTTTTCAAAGCCAGGAAGAGGGTTAGGATTGCAGGCATCCTCCTGTAAAAAATACAATTCAGAATACAGGAGGTTCAGATGTTGTACGTTGTCTTTTTTTGGGTATTGCGTTTCATTGTAGTAGACAGTAGGCTACTCACAAATGCTGGAGGGTGAACGGTGGAGGTGTCATGGCTGGTGAGCATGATGTGTGACGGGGCGACATCCAGAACGTTGTCTCGCATCTTCACGTCACTTTGGTATGCCTCATCAGCCTTGCCTGTATCAGGGTGTCCCGGCTGAACCACATCCTCCTCACGACCGGGTCCGTCGTTGATGATGTTTTGGAGAGAGAAGGACCCAGATTCACCCATGCTTTGGCTGAATAGGTACTGCAGCCCTAGCAGCTCCCGGAAAGGCACGTCAGCAGGGGCCCAGAAATTCTCCTCCACAGTTTCTCTGGACAGCTGCTGACAGCGAGTGTTGAGGCGGTCAATCAGCGGTGCGTAGTATACCCTGTGGTGCCGTCCTTTTCCACCAAACACTGCATCGGAGCTCCTATCCGCATTCCACCGTGCAATGCCGCTTATCAGGTAAACCTGATAGGGCTGAGTGGCACAGTGAGGACATGAAAGTTACGATAAAGTGTGTTAGAAAAACAACAAGGTCACCTATTTCCTTTGTTACAAGTTTACAGACTGAAGTCTCTCATCTGAAGTCTGAGTCAAGTCTGAAGTCCTTCAGCTGGAGTCCGAGTCAAGTCTGAAGTCTTTATCACTGAAGGCCGAGTCGAGTCTCCAGTCATTTCATGTGTTATTGAGGGAAAAAAAAGTCTATTTAAAAATCCTGTAAATATCCTTTTTTCAAAGTTGTTTTACATAGACAAAACTGTTATCAGTGTTGGAAACAGTTGTGTTGCTTAATATTTTTAATAACCTGTGATACTTTTTTCAGGATTCTTTGATAAACGGAGGGTTGGGGGATCAGCATTTGTTCGAGGTGTAAATCTTTTCTGACAATATACACTACTGTTAAGAAATTTCAGGGGTCAATTTCTTTCTTACTAGAAAAGACTTGTTGGAAGGGGTTTCTATTTGGAATGGGTGCTGGTCTTTTCGGCTTTCTGTTTATCAAAGAATCAAAAAACTATTTCCAACATTGTTAATAAATTAGAATATTAGAATGATGCTGCTAGGGGGCACGGTGGCTTAGTGGTTAGCACGTTTGCCTCACACCTCCAGGGTTGGGGGTTCGATTGTGTGGAGTTTGCATGTTCTCCCCGTGCCTCGGGGGTTTCCTCCGGGTACTCCGGTTTCCTCCCCCAGTCCAAAGACATGCATGGTAGGTTGATTGGCATCTCTAAATTGTCCGTAGTGTGTGAATGAGAGTGTGTGTGTGTGTGCCCTGCGATGGGTTGGCACTCCGTCCAGGGTGTATCCTGCCTTGATGCCCTATGACGCCTGAGATAGGCACAGGCTCCCCGTGACCCGAGTGTAGTTCGGATAAGCGGCAGACAATGAATGAATGAATGATGATGCTAAGTGAGGCAAAAGATGGCGACAGTGTATTATATACAGCGTTGCTTCTGATGACAGTCATTATCAGAGAACAGCGAAAAGTTTTAAGTCAATATAAAATTAAAGGCATGCTGATTACGATATATTCAGATGGGGGGGAACTATATCTTCTCTCTCTCTCATAAAAATATTAAGTAAAAGCCACACATTTTCTATATACTAAAAAATCAGCGTAGAGCTAGATTTAAAGGCTATATTTTCGCTCATGTTTTTAACAGGGTGACAGTAGCAGTCTAATGGAGCGAGCAGCCGTGCACAGTTTTACAGCTATAGCAATGAGTTAATGTGACTAACCTTTGCGGCTGTATTCTCAGGTGTCAGGTGTTTGAAATTGTTGTCCCAGTATCCTTTATTGCTTCTCCACATTCTTTGCATGTGGCTGATCTTCCAGACATTCCTTCTTACACATTAGAAAATGCAAATATGGCACTGCAGGTCCTGCCATGTTTCGTGAGATTCTTAGACATTTCGGATTTTACGCGCCGCACACGGCCAATATACGTCATTGAATTCTATAATAGTGGTCCGGTCCGGTCCGATCTACTGCGATACAGCATACACAAATAAGACAGGTACTCGAGTCCGAGTCACTAACTCGAGTACCCATTTGTAGTAGCGCACATCCACATTGTTGATGATTGTGCTACCTGCCACTCTGTACATTTTCATGTCTGGTGGATCCTGGATGCACTCCAGGTGTCGCTGCTGACTTGCCCACACCTCATAGATGGCCTCAGTAAGTACACAGGGACCATATGTAGAATACAGTGTCTAGCGTTCACTTTGAATACCACAGTGTCAGTACTGAAGTTAAGTTCAGAAATAAAGTACACAATATATATATATATATATATATATATATATATATATATATATATATATAAAAAAGTATTTAGTCAGCCACCAATTGTGCAAGTTCTCCCACTTAAAAAGATGAGAGGGGCCTGTAATTTTCATCATAGGTACGCTTCAACTATGAGAGACAGAATGAGAAAAAAAAAATCCAGAAAATCACAAATTTTAAAGAATTTATTTGCAAGTTATAGTGGAAAATAAGTATTTGGTCAATAACAAAAGTTCATCTCAATACTTTGTTATATACCCTTTGTTGGCAATGACAGAGGTCAAACGTTTTCTGTAAGTCGCCACAAGGTTTTTACACACTGTTGCTGGTAGTTTGGCCCATTCCTCCATGCAGATCTCCTCTAGAGCAGTGATGTTTTGGGGCTGTCGCTGGGCAACACGGATTTTCAAATCCCTCCAAAGATTTTCTATGGGGTTGAGATCTGGAGACTGGCTAGGCCACTCCAGGACCTTGAAATGCTTCTTACGAAGCCACTCCTTCGTTGCCTGGGCGGTGTGTTTGGGATCATTGTCATGCTGAAAGACCCAGCCACGTTTCATCTTCAATGCCCTTGCTGATGGAAGGAGGTTTTTACTCAAAATCTCACGATACATGGCCCCATTCATTCTTTCCTTTACACGGATCAGTCGTCCTGGTCCCTTTGCAGAAAAACAGCCCCAAAGCATGATGTTTCCACCCCCATGCTTCACAGTAGGTATGGTGTTCTTTGGATGCAACTCAGCATTCTTTCTCCTCCAAACACGACAAGTTGAGTTTTTACCAAAAAGTTCTATTTTGGTTTCATCTGACCATATGACATTCTCCCAATCCTCTTCTGGATCATCCAAATGCTCTCTAGCAAACTTCAGACGGGCCCGGACATGTACTGGCTTAAGCAGGGGGACGCATCTGGCACTGCAGGATTTGAGTCCCTGGCGGTGTAGTGTGTTACTGATGGTAGCCTTTGTTACTTTGGTCCCAGCTCTCTGCAGGTCATTCAGTAGGTCCCCCCGTGTGGTTCTGGGATTTTTGCTCACCGCTCTTGTGATCATTTTGACCCCACGGGGTGAGATCTTGCGTGGAGACCCAGATCGAGGGAGATTATCAGTGGGCTTGTATGTCTTCTATTTTCTAATAATTGCTCCCACAGTTGATTTCTTCACACCAAGCTGCTTACCTATTGCAGATTCAGTCTTCCCAGCCTGGTGCAGGTCTACAATTTTGTTTCTGGTGTCCTTTGACAGCTCTTTGGTCTTGGCCATAGTGGAGTTTGGAGTCTGACTGTTTGAGGTTGTGGACAGGTATCTTTTATACTGATAAGGAGTTCAAACAGGTGCCATTTATATACACAAAATACACTTTTAAAACAACAGCAGTAGCAGCAGCCTGATAATAATGAACTTTAATGCTGACTGTTTACTTAATTAAATGGTGCCCAGAAAGAAGCCCTATTTAAAAACAATGTCTGTTTACTGAAAAATATAAAGACTGTGATGGGAAAGAAACCCTATTTAAAAAAAAATGCTTGTTTACTGAAAGATATAAAGTCTACGATGGGGAAGAAGACAATGTCTGTTTACTGAAAAACTAAGTACAAACCCGATTCCAAAAAAGTTGGGACACTGTACAAATTGTGAATAAAAAAGGAATGCAATAATTTATAAATCTCATAAACTTATATTTTATTCACAATAGAATATAGATAACATATCAAATGTTGAAAGTGAGACATTTTGAAATGTCATGCCAAATATTGGCTCATTTTGGATTTCATGAGAGCTACACATCCCAAAAAAGTTGGGACAGGTAGCAATAAAAGGCCGGAAAAGTTAAATGTACATATAAGGAACAGCTGGAGGACCAATTTGCAACTTATTAGGTCAATTGGCAACATGATTGGGTATAAAAAGAGCCTCTCAGAGTGGCAGTGTCTCTCAGAAGTCAAGATGGGCAGAGGATCACCAATTCCCCCAATTCTGTGGCGGAAAATAGTGGAGCAATATCAGAAAGGAGTTTCTCAGAGAAAAATTGCGAAGAATTTAAAGTTATCATCTACAGTGCATAATATCATCCAAAGATTCAGAGAATCTGGAACAATCTCTGTGCGTAAGGGTCAAGGCCGGAAAACCATACTGGATGCCCGTGATCTTCGGGCCCTTAGACGGCACTGCATCACATACAGGAATGTTACTGTAATGGAAATCACAACATGGGCTCAGGAATACTTCCAGAAAACATTGTCGGTGAACACAATCCACCGTGCCATTCGCTGTTGCCGGCTAAAACTCTATAGGTCAAAAAAGAAGCCATATCTAAACATGTTCTAGAAGCGCAGGCGTTTTCTCTGGGCCAAGGCTCATTTAAAATGGACTGTGGCAAAGTGGAAAACTGTTCTGTGGTCAGACGAATCAAAATTTGAAGTTCTTTTTGGAAAACTGGGAAGCCATGTCATCCGGACTAAAGGGGACAAGGATAACCCAAGTTGTTATCAGCGCTCAGTTCAGAAGCCTGCATCTCTGATGGTATGGGGTTGCATGAGTGCGTGTGGCATGGGCAGCTTACACATCTGGAAAGGCACCATCAATGCTGAAAGGTATATCCAAGTTCTAGAACAACATATGCTCCCATCCAGACGTCATCCCCTCCCCCTCCCCCTAGTCCGGAAAAACCTTCGGTCCAGGGAAACCCGGAGAGGAGCGAAGAACATGGAAAGGCAATAAGGCGGGGAGCGAGGAGCAAGGCGAGGCAAGTGGGGGGAGCGAGGAGCAAGGCGAGGTAGGTGACGGGAGTGAGGAACATGGTGAGGTGAGTGGGAGGAGCGAGGAGCAAGGCGAGGCAAGTGGGGGGAGCGACGGGCACGACGGCAAGGCCAGAGGGTCCCAAACGACGTCCACAGCCGAGCAGAAGCGTCGAGCGACATCCACCGCCGAGCAGGAGGGCCAAGCGACGTCTACCACCGAGCAGCAGAGCCGAGCGACGTCCACCGCCGAGCAGCAGCACCGAGCGACGTCCCCTGACGCGTAGTCGAGCTGAGCGACGACCTCAGCCCGGCTGGGCCGAAAACCCCCAAAGGGAGGGAGGGAGGGAGGTGAGGCCGGCGATCTCCTCCGCCGATGAGGAGTGAGGCGGAGCGAGTCCCGGCGAAGACGAAGACGAAGAAGGTCCGATTGGGGCCATCCTCCGCCGACGGAAGTGAGGCGGCGTCCTGTACAGAAGAAGAACAGAAGAAGAACAGAAGAGGGACGCCCCCCACAGGGAACAGAGGCAGAGCGATGTATCCATACTTGAAGAAAAAAAAAATTCCAAACTGGAAACCTCACCGGAACAGGGAAACAGGTTCGTAGGGATGAAAGGAAAAAAATTTCACTCCGGAAAAAATAAACTCAAAAAACAGAAGCGAGGGTAGCCGGTACTCCACTCCGCTAACGGAAGTGAGGTAATACCCTCCACGGAGAACCGGAAGTGGAGCCGTATTCCTCCCAGGGAAAAAAGCGAGCAAGTACCGGCAAAAAAGAAAAAAAATGCAGGTTAAAAATATCTTTCCGCTGCGAAGGGGAACAGACGCGGAAAGATGTGCCGGAGAGAAAAAAAAAAAATCCAAAAACAGGTGCGTTCTAGGGAGAGCAGGAAGAAAGGAAGCCTCGCATACCTCGCGCCGCGTTGGGTATGTACAGTTTGGGCCAGTCCTTCTGTCACAAAACTGCTGAGCTGAGGAGACGGAAGCACGCTGGTTGTGCCGGTGTAGAAATATCAGACCCAACGCAGAGATAGACGGCGGACAGGAGTTTTATTAAACAAAAAAACATAGAATCACGCAGACGTTACACAAAGACGAGGACTGGCAAAGTAATGCAGACAGACAACCACTATAAATAAGGAACATAATCACAGACACATTAGGAACAGGTGAACACAGGCATGAACACATTAGGAAAAGGCGTGGCTAAAACAAACACATGACTAAATACACAAAACCCCTGCTGAAGGCCCCCTAGTGGTCCATCGGGGGCACTTGCCCCCGTAACAAATACTCATTTTACACACTGTATTTTTTTGTCTATGTAGTATATTTTTTAATGTTTCATTTTAAACAAACATTTGTTGATCAACAATCAGCATTTATTCACATGAACAACTTTAAGAAATGATTAAATTATTTTTAAGGTGTGTGTGTATATATATATATGTACATTATATGGACAAAACTATGTAGACACCTGACCATAACACCAAATTGCGGTTCTTCCCCAAACATTTGTTACAAAGTTGAAAGCACAAAATTGTATGGAATGATTTCCCCTCACTGAAACTAAGAGTCCCAATCAGTGCTCCAGCATGACAGTGCACCTTTGCACAATGTGAGATCTATGAACACGTTTTGCCAAGGCTGGAGTGGAACTCATAAGTCCTTTATTAAGCCCTGCCCTCAATCCCACTGAACACCTTTGCAATGAACTGGAACACCAACTACACTCTAAACCTTCTCACCCAGTATCAGTGTCTAACCTCACTAATGCTCTTTTGTGTGTGTGTATATATGTATGTTTTTCATATACACTCATCATTGTTCAATCATGTGGCAACAGCACAATGCAATACATCATGCAGATACAGGCAAAGAGCTTCAGTTAATGTTCACATTAAAGGATTTCAGTAATTGCTGATCCCCTTGGATTTTCACACAACAGTCTAGCATTTATACAGAATGGTGTGAAAAACAAAAAAACGAACAGATGATCTGCACTCTGAAACACATTGTTGATCATCAGGTAGCACTTATTCACCTTTGTAGTTCTGTGCCTTGTGGAAGCACAAGTGAGTTAATTGTTAGATCCATAAATAATAAATTGAGAAATATCACTGCAACAAATTTATTTTGAATACAACTGGAAACTGCAAAATATACAAAATGAATGCTGAGTATCTAAATGTACCTGTAATATTCTTGAGAAATCTTCAGATCTGATAATGTCCATAAACTGAGTTAAGTCTCTCAATATACTGGCTGCTCTGATTGTTGTTTATTCCTCCTCCATGTGGCTTTTAACAAACAAAAAACATTACATGAATGTTACAGGTATAAGTTGGTATAAGATGTGCATATTTATGTCATTTTATATTGTATTATAATTCATCATTATATGGGTGTAGGTGTATAAAACTGTATACAGTTATATATGCAAATGTGTAAAGAATTCACATAGAACTTACAGGGATGTCCACTGTAGCTTTCTTTTTCCATTTCCTGTATGAAAAAATACAATTTCTGTTTTGCAGTGTCCAACAGTCAGCTTTAATGCAGTCTATAAAATATATGTGCTTATAAATAAAGGTAAGATCTTCAATCAAGATTCATTCTAGTTTTAATGACAGGATTAGATGCAGATGTAGTCATTTACCTGTGAATACATACAATACAGACAATAATGAGACAGATTGCAACAGCTCCTGTGACTGAGGATAATATTAAGTGTAGTATTTGTCCTTTGCCCTTTTCCACTGTGTTACGAACAAAATCAGACAAAAAGGAAAGAGTTAATATAAATCATTTATATTAGTCACAGAATGAATTATACATTGTACAAAATGATTGAAACTGAAATTAATAATTTTCTCCAATAAAATACAGCACTAACCTGAACAATGTCAATATATGGCATGACAACACTTAAAATGCATCGTCAGTCTCAGGTGCATTTTGTGCAGTTATATAAGGAAATTATCTGGTATGTTTACTGAAAATCAGAATCGGTCACAGTTCTGAGACTTTGACTGTCACACTCGCTTCTGTTTTTGTGGGTACGACCTGACAGCCAGCATTCATATTTTGTCTGAACAGGATGTAACCTTATGGTCTCAATGTGATCCACATCATAGATTAATAGGGATACATTGGAACCTTGACATATGAATTTGATTTGTTCAGGAGGTGAGCTCTTAAGGCGGAAATTTGTACAATAATTTTTACAAATTTTCCCATAAGAAATAAAATTGTACGAATTTTCCCATAAGAAATAATGTAAACGCAGATAATTTGTTTCAGCCACTCAAAAATATTACCAAATATTACCAATATGAAGGGTATGTACACTTTATGGCTGCTTACAATGAAATGACCCAAGCCAAGCATTCCATGTCAAGGGTCCTCAAAGGAAATAGAAGTGACCACCCATGCCACCAAGCGGTGAACAAAAAAATTAGTGAAAAATCACGTAGCTTTTGAATGCATACCGTTTCCCTGTGAATTATCATCTATGGTCAATATCCACTGCAGGTCTAATGGAAAACATGAGTATAATCCTGCATCTGAAGGCTGTACATCAGATATCTGTAGTTTTCTTGCATTTTGTGGGTCACACATCTGCATCCTGCTTGATGTGTAGTTGATCACAGTTTGATTTATATCTGGACTGTAGTTACAGAGAAGAGTCCCGTCTTTACGCCAACCAAAATCTACATTAGTCAGTTTACTAGTCAGATTTCCATTGCAGTGTAAAATAACAGTCTCTCCCTTAAAAGCAGTTTTGTTCATCTGGGGTTGAGTAACATTCTCATATGACTCAGAACAACCTGTGGGAAATAAGAGCTTTAGTAACTTTTTAAATTACTTTACATTATTAATGTCATCTTAATAATTGAAATCATAGACATGATATTGTTATATAATATAGCAATTGTAAAGTAAATCAGGAAATTAGCATCAGACTAAAAAGAAAGTGACCCTGAGTAAACACTCAATTTATGACAGAAAATTTTATTTTAAAAATTTAGTACACAAAACTCCCCAGTTTACAATCCATTGCATCAAAAGGGCTTGTTTATATAAAATTATGCATCTATGATTAGGTAACCATTATGAGATTAAATTATATCCCTAAGATTATGACAACCACATTTAATTTGGTTTAATTTACTAAGTCCACTCTGTTGCAGAAAAAGCATGATAGATTCACAATACAGTCACCAATTCATTACAAAGACAACTTAAATCTATTACACATATAAATCCTTACCTCCACAAATTACAAGAATCACAAGGGTACAAAATCCTAGATGCAAATTCCTGGTCTGAAGAAATGCCATAAGGATACAGTGTTTCATGTTATCAAAGTTTAAAAACTTTACTCGTTTTCAAGCTCAGCCTTGTGTGAGATAAAGAATCTGAAGTGCGTGATGTACTAACTATAGAGAGAGGAGTAAGAGGAAGTGAGTTTTAAGAAACGAAACATCCCCCCTCCTCTTCTCCATGAGATAAATGATACAACTGACCACAGTTGTGTACACAGTGGTGTTCATTCCCATTTTCTGAAACTCAAGAATTTACTTACTAACCTTTGCATGCACTGTGTAAAATTAAGACAGGAGGAATTAGGTGAATGCCTAAATAGCAGCTGTTAAGGGGAAGATTATATGCATTTTGTAATATCAGTTTGTTTTACATTGTGTGGCAATGATATCTGAATTCAGTGCATCAATGCTAAACATATAGCTATTACAAAACTGTATGGGCAAAACCAATGGCCTTTACTTGAAGGTAATGTCAAAGCCCAAAGGTCTCAGTAATTATCTTCAAAAAAAAAAAAAAAAAGGTCACCTACACACTTTCTGTAATCACCAGCAACTAGCACTAAAACTGAAAATGATCAAATGATGAAAATGATGTTTTATTTCATCCTTATTATATTTACTCTGTATCTGTATACTGCTGATAAATGCTGGTATTAATTAAATATGGAAATACTTAAAAGACCATATGACCTAAATGATTTATATTTGATTCCTGCTATTTTTTTGCACTCTAATTAGACTTTATATTTGATGATGTAAATAAAATATTTCAAATAGTCAAAATCTAAAAAAAGTATTGGGCCTGAAGTTAAATCTTAAATAAATAACAGTCTGTCCACTTTTTCCTATGTAAAAAGTAAAAAGGGAATTTGCTCAGCAGGCCTTTAAAAGACTAAGTATAAAATAACACAGCTTTTGTTTGTTGTTTACTAAACATCCGTTAGCATAAATATTATACTTTAATCAATGTGATTATAAATACAGTATGTTATATATGACACTAAGTTAAATATACATACAAATGAAATAGAGATTTTACATGCTTTAACTATGACTTGAGTTTTACATTGTGTGGCCTATCTGAAAACAGACTGATCTAACACTAACAAGACAATGTTTTACTGGTTTAACCACATCACAGTCTGAGTAGATTATTATAAAAGTCAGAGTCTAACACGGCTCAGTAAGAATGAGAGAGTCTCATCACAGCAAGACTTTAACTTCCTGTATAAGTTTCTCACCCTAAACACTTTCTCTCACTTTTGCAATCTCTTTTATACACTTTGAATTATTCAGTCACCTCACTGGGGGGGAAGGAGCCTGAGCTGGTGAGGGAGGTTGAGCGGTACCGGCTAGAGATAGTCGGGCTTGCCTCCATGCACAGCCTGGGCTCTGGAACCCAACTCCTTGAGAGAGGTTGGACCCTCTTCTTCTCTGGAGTGCCCCATGGTGAGAGGCGTTGGGCTGGGGTGGGCTTGCTTATAGCCCCCCAGCTCAGCCGCCAGGTGCTGGAGTTTTCCCCAGTAAACGAGGGGGTTGTTTCCCTGCGCCTTCGGGCCGGGGATAGGTGTCTCACTCTTGTTTCGGCTTATGGGCCGAACGGCAGTGTGGCATACCCAACCTTCTTGGAGACCCTGTGAGGGGTGCTGGAAGGTGCTCCGACTGGGGACTCCATAGTTTTTCTGGGGGACTTCAACGCCCATGTGGGCAACGACAGTGATACCTGGAGGGGCGTGATTGGGAGGAACGGCCCCCCTGATCTGAACTCGAGTGGTGTCCTGTTGCTGGACTTCTGTGCTAGTCACAGCCTGTCCATAACGAACACCATGTTCAAGCATAAGGGTGCCCATCAGTATACGTGGTACCAGGACACCCTAGGCCGGAGATCAAATGATCGACCTTGTGGTCGTGTCATCTGACCTTCAGCCGCATGTCTTGGACACTCGGGTGAAGAGAGGGGCGGAGCTGTCAACCGATCACCACCTGGTGGTGAGTTGGATCCACTTACGGAGGAGGATGCCGGACAGACTTGGCAGGCCCAAACGTATTGTGAGGGTCTGTTGGGAACATCTTGCTGATCCCTCTGTTGGGGGGGGTCTTCAACTCCCACCTCCGGGAGAGTTTCAACCAGATCCCGAGGGAGGTTGGGGACATTGAGTCTGCGTGGACCATGTTCTCCTCCTCCATTGTTGATGCAGCCATCTGGAGCTGTGTCCGTAAGGTCTCTGGTGCCGGTCGCGGCGGCAATCCCCGAACACAGTGGCGGACACTGGAAGTAAGGGATGCCGTCAAGCTGAAGGAGTCCTATCGAGCCTGGTTGGCTCGGGGGACTCCGGAGGCAGCTGAGGCATACCGGCAGGCCAAGCGAACTGCAGCCAGGGTGGTCTCGGAAACAAAAACTCCGGTCTGGGAGGAGTTCGGTGAGGCCATGGAGAAGGACTATCGGACGGCCTTGCGGAAATTCTGGCAGACCGTTCGGCGCCTCAGAAGGGGTAAGCAGCTTCGGACACGCCTTCCGTTGAGGAACCAGAGGCCAAGGACTCAGAGGTAGATTCATTCATCACCCAAGTTGAGGTCACTGAGGTAGTTCAGCAGCTCCTTGGTGGCAAGGCACCAGGGGTGGATGAGATTCGCCCTGAGTACCTTAAGTCTCTGGATGTTGTGGGGCTGTCTTGGCTGACACGTCTCTGCAACATAGCGTGGCGGTCAGGGACAGTGCCTCTGGACTGGGTGACCAGGGTGGTGGTCCCTCTTTTTAAGAAGGGGGACCGGAGGGTGTGTTCCAACTATAGGGAGATCACACTCCTCAGCCTCCCAGGGAAAGTCTATTCCAGAATACTGGAGAGGAGAGTCCGACCGTTAGTTGAACCTTGGATACAGGAGGAGCAATGCGGTTTTCGACCTAGTTGTGGAACACTGGACCAGCTCTATACCCTCCACAGGGTGCTCGAGGGTTCGTGGGAGTTTGCCCAACCAGTCCACATGTGTTTTGTGGACTTGGAGAAGGCATTTGACCGTGTCTCTCATGGCATTCTGTGGGAGGTGCTCTGGGAGTACGGGGTCCGTGGCCCTCTGTTAAGGGCTGTTCGGTCTCTATATAACTGGAGCAGGAGCTTGGTTCGCATTGCCAGCTGTAAGTCACATCTGTTCCCAGTGCATGTTGGACTCCGACAGGGCTGTCCTTTGTCACCGGTTCTGTTCATTGTTTTTATGTACAGAATTTCTAGGCGCAGCCAGGGGCTGGAGGGAGTTTGGTTTGGGGACCACAGGATTTCATCGCTGATTTTTGCAGATGATGATGTCCTGTTGGCTCCTTCAAGCCTGGACTTACAGCATGCACTGGGGCGTTTTGCAGCTGAGTGTGAAGAAAAAAAAGCCAAAAAAAGGTGGCTTACACCCTTCCTTCCTCAAGTGGAGAAGTTTAAGTATCTCGGGGTCTTGTTTACGAGTGAGGGAAGGATGGATCGTGAGATTGACAGACGGATCGGTGCAGTGGCAGCAGTAATGCGGTCTATGAACCGGTCGGTTGTGGTGAAGGAGCTGAGCTGAGCCGGAAGGCAAAGCTCTTGACTTACCAGTCAATCTACGTTCCTACTCTCACCTATGGTCATGAGCTCTGGGTCATGACCGAAAGGGTAAGATCCCGGATACAAGCGGCCGAAATGAGCTTCCTCTGTAGGGTGGCGGGGCGCTCCCTTAGAGATAGGGTAAGGAGCTCTGTCACCCAGGAGGAGCTCGGAGTAGAGCCGCTGCTCCTCCACATCGAAAGGGGGCAGTTGAGGTGGCTCGGGCATCTGTTTCGGATGCCTCCAGGACGTCTCCCTGGGGAGGTGTTTCGGGCATGCCCCACCGGGAAGAGGCCCCGGGGAAGACCCAGGACACGCTGGAGAGACTATGTCTCTCTGCTGGCCTGGGAACGCCTCGGGGTCCCTCCAGAAGAGCTGGAAGAAGTGTCTGGGGAGAGGAAGGTCTGGGCATACCTGCTTAGACTGCTGCCCCCGCGACCCAGCTCCGGATAAGCGGAAGACAATGAAGGAGTGAATTATTTGGGTTTTACTCTGCAGAAACCCTTAAAGATTCTTGGTAGAACCCTTCAACAGAGTCTCCTCGTCAGAAAATGTTTGGATTAAAACCATCTTTATGGCAGCGAAAAATATTTTCACATCCACAAAAGACTCACACAATGAGTTCTAGCAGGGCAAAAACTCTTCTGCTGAACTGACTTGCTGGAAAACATAACAGAAGTAGCTATCTGTAGAACAAATAAACCTTTGTTCTTAGGTGGTATATGAATAAATGCATATAATTAATAACATTTTGTTATTGGGAAAAATGAACAAAATCTAGGTATTACTTATAAACTCTACTTATAGGCACATGCTGAGATGACTCCCTGCATATTAAAGTCACT
This sequence comes from Hemibagrus guttatus, assembly GCA_033459395.1. Classification (NCBI taxonomy): domain Eukaryota; kingdom Metazoa; phylum Chordata; class Actinopteri; order Siluriformes; family Bagridae; genus Hemibagrus; species Hemibagrus guttatus. The sequence continues at coordinate 7,794,110 of JAUCMX010000006.1, forward strand.
GAGCATCACTGATGTGACTGCTGATTGTCTCTGTCTTACTAATAGACTAATGACATATAATTTCAGCCATTTTAATAGAAAAAACTTGTTAGTAGAAACCAAAATATATTTTCTTAATTTACAACTGCACATCAAATTCTCTTTGACTTGTTTGTTGACTATTATAATTTAGCTGAAATTATTATTTAAAATGATCTGAAATGTTCCTTTTAATTTTAAGACTTGCCATTTGACCTCAGTTGTTTCTCTGACAAATGACCTCCTTGCCCAGTTCCTGACTGTCTTCTCTAGCTTATGCTATATTCTTTCAGTTTTAAATAATGTTGTTAATAATGTCTGTGAGATGTTCAAATTTCTTTTATAACATTTTATGCAACCTGTTTTTTTTTTAATAAATCCCTGACTTTTGTCTTGTTGATTCTGTTTATTTACGTATATTCTAAAAAACCTAAGACCTTCAAGGAAAAGGTTTATTTATATTAAGATCATGTGACACTTTAATTGTAGACAGGTTGATTCAAAACAACTATTTAACTAATTAACTGATTTAGGCAATAATAATTTTGCAAACTCTATTAATAACATATGATCCTAATTAAGTCCATTTCAGTTACTGTTTCTAACAGTAAAAATGTGCAAAATAAATGAATGAATCATTCAATCAAGTTAATCAATATATTGTCTGCAATGACAATATAGCATGTGCTAAACAGACAATTCCAAAATTTCGTATATCTACATTTACATACTATGCACACTTTGCAACACAAATGTGTCTATAGTGATACCTTACAATGCATTAAATAAATTACATATCTTCTAAATGGAGATATATGTAAATAATTTTTAATTGTCTATTTAGCACATGCTATATCATATATATCATAAAATCAATATATTGTGTGCAATGACAAAGATAATATAGCATGTGCTAAATAGACAATTCAAACTTATTTACATATATCTACATTTACAAAGATATGTAATTTATTTTATGCAATGTAATGTATCACTATAGACAGATTTTTGTTGCAAAGTGTGCATAGTATAAACTATATCTTTGTAAATATAGATATAGTTAATACTATGCACACTTTGTAACAAAAAACTGTCTATAGTGATGCATCACATTACATAAAATAAATTACACACATAACATAGCAGCAATAAATACATCTGCAAGCTAGATAGTATGACTATAAACAATCATGTTTCTAACAAAGAGCATAATCACTCTTGGACTGTGTAGTTAAGACATGACACATATACAAATAATACTTGTATAAGAGAAGTCACTACTTAAGTCATAATTATTAAGTATGGACTAGTACAAGAAAAGATTCTCTCTTTATATTTTCTCTGTGCTCATATGTCTGTATTGATGGTACATACTGTAGGAAACAGTTACTCATATTCAGTCAAGACAAACAGATTGGTTTTCACAGTCTAACCACTGGAGTTGTTTTCCCCTGCTAAATAGGTCACTGGTTCTAGTTTAAAATATTTGAATATAATAGGTCCAATTTCAAATACTGTGTTCTCTAACAATCACTGTGATCGACTGGTGTGCCTGGGGGGTCCTTCCAACTGGAAAACATGCACATTTGACACGTCTGGTATCTGACTATAGAGAGTCTTAAGAATTTTTTTACGAGTATTTCATCTGTTGTTTATGCAGCCACTGATACTGACAGACACCGCCTACATTCTTATAGACACTCAAATGTCCTGCACGGTTGCATTGCTCTTGCATTGGGTTTTTTTTTTCCTTTTCTTTTTTTATTTATTTGATCAAGCATGTAACCCAATGAAATAATAAATCTACTACTGTAAATACATAAAGATTTAGTACCTCTTTAATTAAAAAAAAATTAAATAGAATCGTTATATTTTAAATGGTGAAATAAAAAGGCAGACCAAAATAACATGCCATGTCATGATGTGGGTGCTGTATGTCCATGACAGCTTTCTGTGTGGCCACACTGCTTACCACTTCCTGAAGAGAAGTTTTTCACACATCATTTCTTTAAAAAGGTATTATATTCCTTTACTAACTTTTGCAAAATCCACACCGTTTCTTTTTTAGATGCTCACGATTAGCACCAAAATTCTTCTCATGTTTGTCAACAATATCTGACATTGAGGTTTGACTTTTTTGAGGCACTGAAGAAAGTAGTGACTTTTCCACTTCATTATCACATGACCAAGTCTGAAATTGTCCACTTTCCGCTCATTGCTCAGTAGCCCTTCTAAATATGACAAATTGTCTCTCACTCTTTGGCAATGTAAGTTCCCTTACAATTTTCTCCTCTTTGATCTTTTAACTGTTTTTGATACAATCAATATTAACATTCTCCTCTAGTCTCCAAAACTTATTTAGATATCTGATTCCCTGACCTGATTTAAACAACATTTTTGTATGACTATGCAAAATATGCAAGGATCAGTTCACTCTTGGTGACATTTTTCAGTCATTGTTTCAGTACTTTTTTTATGCATGAGACACACAAACCTACATTAGCACTGAACTTTCCATTCCACTTCCACCTGCCTCACATACAAAATACTGTGTATGTAAACTTTATATGTATCTGCAGGGTCACTCTTCACAAATAGTGCCCCCAGTGGCCAATTCTTCCAATTTAAAAACAACGAAAAAGAGAGCTTAAGATAATCAATTGCTCAATGGTAGTTCAGTGAAAAGCTGATTGGTTGTAAAAAAAAAAAAAAAAAAAACTAATTGAAGTGAGTCAGTGATGATTAATAATCCAGAATAATGTGGAACACCAAGTTTCAGCTCAGATGGGCTACTGAAAAAACCCAGCTATTTAAACTTTCCTCCTTGATTTTCACTTGAGTTTCCTGGACCTTGTACTGAACATATCTTTTTGTTTGTTACAATTTTGTTACAAACTGTTTGAGTAAACATGTTTTTAATTGAACCTCACAAATCTCCTGAGTAATTTGACATCAATATTTTGAATACTAGCAACAAAATCATATGAAATAATATGATTAAAGACGTAACCATTTGCACTATTCATCTTGTTTGTCTGAGTAGCTGGAGTGATGATTACAAAATGTGTGTCTTTTCAAGTTACTGTGTGATCTGTAAAATTTTGTTTTAGGAAAGAAAAGAAGATGATTTACTGCTAATTCAAACCCAGTTATAATACGCAATTTACCTTTCACTGTTTTTGCAGCTCTACAACTCCATAACCAAAAGTTTTTCATCTTCATGATGTCTCCAGCACCTTCATTGACTCTTTTGATTTTGTGATGTAGTGACTGTATTCCATGTTTTTGCAGACTGTCATTTCATTAATTTTCAGTTCCCTGAAGTATCCTGCTCAGAGTGATGGCAAATCCAGAGTCTAGGAATATCCTAGGAATATTGGGTGTAAGGTGGGAATTCATCATGCACAGGATGCCAGTCCATCTCAGGCTATCATGCACACACTAAACACGTTCTTACACTAATTCACAACTCTCCAATCTGTTATGGGGGCAAGTGCCCCCGATGGACCACTAGGGGGCCTTCAGCAGGGGTTTTGTTTATTCAGTCATGTGTTTGTTTTAGCCACGCCTCTTCCTAATGTGTTTCTGCCTTTGTTCACCTGTTCCCAATGTGTCTAGGATTATGTTCCTTATTTATAGTGGCCGCCTGTCTCAGTTAAGTTGCTAGTCCTCGTCTTTGTGTTACATCTGTGTGGATATCTGTTTCTTTTGTTTAATAAGCCCCTGTCTGCCGCCTATCTCCGCGTTTTATCTGATATATCTACACCGGCACGACCAGTGTGCTCCGTCAGCTCAGCGATATGTGACACAATCTACCTACTAGCATGGTTTAACAAGTAGAAGAAACATGAAGAACCCAGAGTAAACCCACACCAACATACACAGAAATGCTTTTCCCCCCAACAGATCTCTACCTGCACACCTGTTCATGTAATACACATGTTAAATCTCATGATTTCTAACTAATCATGCCACCTTATTTTCACATTTTATTACAGTGGTTACTCGTGTGTGTCACAGACACGCCAGGCTCCAACGAGAATTTATCACAGCGCACTCTCTCACCAGAATTCTAAACACACACACCTGCACGTAATCACCTTCCTAATCACCGCACCACATAAAAGACACACACACACTCCATTCACCGTCCGGTCTCGTTTCAAGATAGAAGGACTCACTCTATGCCGAGAAGCTCTCTCAGCTACGCTCACATTCACGTTTCTTTGTACCTCGTGTTTTCCCCGTGTGTGTCTATGTGTTCGTCTCCCGCTTCCAGATCTGCACCGACTCCAGTCATCTCACCCCGATCCTCTCCAGCACCCGATCCAGGGCAGTATCTCTCTCTCTCTCTCTCTCTCTCTCTCTCTCTCTCTCTCTCTCTCTCTCTCTCTCTCTCTCTCTCTCTCTCTCTCTCCTCCTCATTCTCCATTTTATTCAGCTGCTTGAGCCCCAATAAAAACAGCTCACTGCATCTCTCCGTGCCTTCTGTCCCGTAACAGTGTGCAAATAATGTGTTTGTATGTTTGATTTTATTCACCATGTCTGGTGTCCTTGGGTGTAGAAAAATGCACAAACACATAACATGTGCATGGAACAACAAGCAAAAAAATAAAAGCCACAGTGTAAATAGAAGTGGTCGAAAGATGTTTAGCGGTTCAGTGTGGTTCAAACCCATTCCCATGACAGCTAAAAAAAACCCACAAAAAAAAGACAGTTAAACGTAAACTATATTGAAAAGTAATGCATACTTTGGTATTGATTTGCGATCCTCTAGTAGATAGCCAGCTGTCTGAACATATGTAGGATATCTAACCCTAGATCTACAATGATATTCTAAGTCATCACAACTACCTATGGAAATAAATAATTTATACTATTTTATATGGATGTGTTGAGTTGTTACATTATTAAATATTAGATACTAGGTACAAATATTAGAAAGAAATCAACATCTATATGGCATGTTTGCATCAGATTTGCTATTGGTTCTGACCTTAAAGGAAAGTTAACTGAATTTTTTTAGCATCTACATATTTGTACATAGAATACAGCCAAGTCAAGAAGCTTTTGTCATTTCGACCATATATAACTGATGCATTACACCAGTATATTCTGAAACCAAAATAAATATGAACAATCAAAGTAGTATGAAGATAACGTACACAGACATCAGGCTCTAAGTGCACTAGCCGCAGGATAACAGATCCAACCTACCTACATTCGGTTTCCATCAAAAGCTTATTTAATTTATTCTGATAGTAATCATGGCTTAAAAGCAGCAGTAGACAATACGAGGAGGAAACCTTGAGAGGAAAAGGACTCAGAAGGAAAATCACTCATTTGGGTGACACCAGAGAGTCTGATTATAAATAATGTCCTTTCTACAACAGTACATGATCAAGTGGAGTTGTCATGTCCCCAGTGTCATAAAATATTATATCATGTCCCTGAAGACTCCATACATAGTGGAAGTGAACACTTTTCTTGTAAAAAATTCACGTAGTCATACAGTTCATGATGTGCCTCCATTACAACCTTATTATTACAACCTGAAATAAACACAGTCTAAAATAAATATAAAAAAGCTAAGCATGAAAAAGTTTGGAAGACATTTTGCTAAAACATAATTTATCTTTCTATGAACATGTTTGGGACTTTGCATGACATATGTGATATGTGCTAGACAGGATGGTTTATTTCACAAAATGAGTGGGCTTATGTAAACAGAGCAGATTGACACCTCTCTTCAGCTTTTGAGTATGACTAAGTTAAATGTGCATGCAAGAAACTGATACTTTTAAATTTGAGCTTGATGACCATCCTGTTTTTCAATGTTCAGAAGAAAGATTTTGACCTTAACTTGTGGTAACAACCCTCAGGTGTCAGTGGTTATCTGAAACACTACTTCATTCACCCACACATTTCCTGTAGCAGCAAAAATTGATACTGGCAGTGAAAATGTATGTCCTAGTTCAATCTTATCTCTCTTCTTTGTAAATAACATTACATTTTTTGTATTTTAAATACCAGTCAGACGAAGTAGATATTTTATTTCATATAAGTAGATAATCTTTTGACATATAAAGCCACAACATTGCAGTTTTTTTTTTCCATTAAATGAATTAAGAATAAGAATCTGCTTCATTGAGGACACTCAAGGGTTTCAAAATCCAGATTTCTCTGTACATTATAAAGCCAGTCAGTTTATATTTTTGTGTAAGTGTTTACCTTTATATGTCCTTTCACTATGAGTATAACAAGTTTGTTTATGTGCACTCATGTGATGGAAAAAGCAGAAGAAAAATAAGGGTAAACTATAAAAAAATAAATATATAGCTTGAGTACCTTGTAATCCGAGTTGATTACATCAGAATGAGTGAAAGACATAAGTGAGTGAGTTTCAGTTGGAAACTTACACAGGAAGTTGTTATATCAGAGTGTTGATCACAACTAATTTTTGGCAGAAGCAAAGAGAGCGTGCTGCACATCATGTCTGTCCATTTCCAGCACCAGAAAGAGATTCACAATTGCTGATGTTGAACAATACAGTGGTGTGAAAAAGTGTTGGCCCCCTTCCTGATTTCTTATTTTTTTGCATGTTTGTCACACTTTAATGTTTCAGATATATTTAAATGTGTTTTAGTCAAAGATAACAAGTAAACACATCATGCAGTTTTTAAATTAAGGTTTTTATTATTAAGGGAAAACAAAATCCAAAACTACATGGCCCTGTGTGAAAAAGTGTTTGCCCCCTAAGCCTAATAACTGGTTGGTCCACCCTTAGCAGCATCAACTGCAATCAAGCGTTTTCGATAACTTGCAATGAGTCTGGTACAGCGCTGTGGAGGAATTTTGGCCCACTCATCTTTGCAGTATTGTTGTAATTCAGCCACACTGGAGGGTTTGAGCATGAACCACCTTTTGAAGGTCATGCCACAGCATCTCAATTGGATTGAGGTCAGGACTTTGACTAGGCCACTCCAAAGTCTTCCTTTTGTTTTTCTTCAGCCATTCAGAGGTGGACTTGCTGGTGTGTTTTGGATCATTGTCCTGTTGCAGAACCAAAGTTCGCTTCAGCTTGAGGTCACAAACAGATGGCTGGACATTTTCCTTCAGAATTTTTTGGTAGACAGCAGAATTCATGGTTCCATTTATCACAGCAAGTCTTCCAGGTCCTGAAGCAGCAAAACAGCTCCAGACCATCACACTACCACCACCATATTTTACTGTTGGTATGATGTTCTTTTTCTGAAATGCGGTGTTATTTTTATGCCAGACGTAATGGGACACAGACCTTCCAAAAAGTTAAATTTTTGTCTCGTCAGTCCACAGAGTATTTTCCCAAAAGTCTTGGGGATCATCAAGATGTTTTCTGGCAAAACTGAGACGAGCCTTTATGTTCTTTTTGCTCAGTTTTCGTCTTGGAACTCTGCCATGCAAACCATTTTTGCCCAGTCTCTTTCTTATGGTGGAGTCATGAACACTCACCTTAACTGAGGCAAGTGAGGCCTGCAGTTCTTTGGATGTTGTTGTGGGGTCTTTTGTGACCTCCTGGATGAGTTGTCACTATACTCTTGGGGTAATTTTGATCAGTCGGCCACTCCTGGGAAGGTTCTCCACTGTTCCATGTTTTCGCCATTTGTAGATAATGGCTCTCACTGTGGTTCGCGGCAGTTCCAAAGCTTTAGAAATGGCTTTATAACCTTTTCCAGACTGATAGATTACTCAATTACTTTCTTTCTCATTTGTTTTTGAATTTCTTTGGATCTCGGCATGATGTCTAGCTTTTGAGGATCTTTTGGTCTTTTGATCTTTTGGTGAGTTCTTGATTGCGAACAGGTGTGGCAGTAATCAGGTCTGGGTGTGGCTAGAGAAATTGAACTCAGGTGTGATAAACCACAGTTAAGTTATGTTTTAACATGGGGGGGCAAACACTTTCACACAGGGCCATGTAGTTTTGAATTTTGTTTTCCCTTAATAATAAAAACCTTCATTTAAAAACTGCATGATGTGTTTACTTGTGTTATCTTTGACTAATATTTAAATGTGTTTGATTATCTGATACATTAAAGTGTGACAAACATGCAAAAAAAAAAGAAATCAGGAAGGGGGCCACTTTTTCACACCACTGTATATAAGGGGAGACCCAAATAGCTTGATGTGGCACACAAACTCAGTGTAGTGGTAGTTACAGGTTTTGCAGATAGGTAGTATATGCTTACAGTCTGGTGACTTGTATTTTTAACACCCCCAAAAACAAGCAAACAAACAAAAAGTTAGGTTGAATCATACATCAGGATGGTGGTTGGGTTTTTTGACATTAAAATTCAGACAGCTCAATGACAGTTTTTATCCTTGACCACCATAGTGATTATGTTTCACTGTACTCTCACATGTGATCAAATCTGACAACTGAAAAAGTGGACCATGTGAATTTAAAAGATTATGTAGGGGTAATATGTAAGTGATGCTGCCTCATTTAGTTAGTGCGAATGGCAAGACGAGCTGAGGTACTGTTCCTATAAACATATAACCAAACATTAACAGGAACCAAATTGTGAAGGCTAGACTAGTTGATAAGAGTATCAACAAAACAGCTGGTCTTGTGGGGTGTTCTCAGTGTGCAGTAGTTAGTACCTACCAACCGTAGGCCACAGAAGGACAACTAGTGAACCTTCAACATGGTCATGAGCACCCAAGGCTTACTGAATCATCTGTGGAGTGAAACCTGGCCTTGTAACCCAAGAAAAGCTACTTTAGCACAAATTGCTGAAAAAGCAAAAGGATGAACTGTGGGAAGAAGGCAAGCTAGTGGATGCAGTGTGATTAACTGGACAATGTTCTGCTGGAATACCTTGGATCCTGCATTCATGTATGTGTTATTTTGACATGTCATTTCATGGTTCTGGAGGCACAGGATGGCATGACCATGTAGATTTATATAGCTGTGCTGTTAGGTGTTCTATGTGTAAAAATAGATGTTCCAGACTGGCCGATACATCCAGCACCACCACCACTATTACACCATGAAGACTACATTCATATCAAGCTTGCAGAAAACATTCTTGCTATGAAGAAAAGACAAACTCAGAAAATGAGTTGCAAAACAAAATTTGATGTATGGTAAATGCAGCAGAGTTGGGAGTCTGTGGTACATGATTAAATTAGAAAACATGAAACACATGGTCACTGATATGGAAGTAAAACAGTTGGGACAATAAGGGGTGCATTGTTTCAAAAGTAGGGACAGACAGCTAGAGTCTAAAAAGTAGAAAGGGAACTGCTATAGGACAGCTTGTGGAACTGAAACCCCCATTTGATGAGTCATCTGATAGGAACAGTGAAGTTCTCAAGTTTAGGCACAGCAGAGACCTGGCTTTCTCATGTACTCCAAAACATCTCAGTCTAGGATACTAATGCTTCCGCTAATGAAAGGGAGTATGCCGTCATAATAGACACAGGTAGCACATAATCATTGTTACAAAAAGTATTCTGAGTCAATTATAGAGGATAAAGGGAAGTGAGAACCCAGCAGAAGACATACCTTTCTTGTTAGGACCATAAGGCTTGGTCAAACTGGACTGTAAGCTTGATAATCACAACATTTGCCAGTATTTATACATCATGTAACCATGACCTACTATTTTCTTTGTTGTAAGTTTGAATTTGTTATGTATCAGTCTGGATTTTAAGAAGGTCACCCGCAGTTTCTCAAGAGAGCATCCTGGTCCACTCCCTACAATGTGACAAAGAATATCTAACCTTACCTCTTCGCAAACATGTAGCTTTAAGTGGCAGGATTCGATAAAACTGTTGGAGGGAATAGGCATAGTAGATAGTGCTGGTGGGCTCTTAAGAGATTGGCCATTATTGCTTAAGGAGGAAGTAGATGGCATGCTGAAAAATGGCAACAGACAGTCTACATGAAGCAGGATTGACTCAACTTGAAAATCCCAATCTAGTTAAGAGCTCCCAAGTCTTCCTAGACCTATGTTTAAAAAGAGGAATGCTACCTTGTCATGGTCAGAAAATGTTTGAGACCATTTCTATACTGGCTGCACTTGACTTTATCAAACCTTTGCAGAACTAAACTGATGTCAGTAATTTTGTCTGCCTATTTCTGTCTAAATCTGTCTACCTATTTATTTTATTTCTGACTCAAAGCTTGTTTAATAGTCACAACTTTCCTATAAATCACCAAAGAAAATCAAAGCAAGCTAAAAGGTCAGACATGTGTGTGTGAAAACTGATCACACCATATTGGAAACAGAATGAACATGTTCCATCAGTTAGCTTTACACAAGTGGTACTAACAGTCATGTTTCCTGTTCATCTCACTGCAACTACAGACACTTCCTACATTTTAATCTACATTTACTACCACCAGACACTTTATTATGGAACTTGTTTTTGCTGCCATAACTGCTGCTAGGTTTATTTCTGCTACATTACACAATCCTTTATAGACTATAATTCATATTCTAGGCATTTATTGTCCTTTGTATATATTGTTCTCTTCTGTGTATTTATTGCCCTGTACTCATCTCACACTGTTGTGGATTGCACTTGTACATGTTGTCTTGTATACTCATGGTCCAGGAAAAATGATAGTTTGTTTCAATCAAAAAAGAGGAATGACAAAAACCCACTTGACATAACTTCTCTGTGTGTATTTACACTTCTGCATAAGGCTTGCTAAACAGTTTAATTTACAGTATGGTGACACCCATTAAACCTTACTTATATGTTAAAACAGTGTAGACCTGTACAAACTCATGTAGTGGTGTACATCTTTGACAGTTTTGAGTAACAGTTGTGTTTACCACATCCTGAGGAGAGAGGGGTTTCACATGCACTACCCCACCTACAAGGTTAACTCACACTACATCATTTGCAGTAGAGGCTTATTGTTTCTACAATAATTTGTTAGATACATTATTGTTTGCTTGCATTTTAAATCTGTGGAGTCAGTGCAGGTTGATTTTGTCATCTCAACAAGCCTGTGCTTTTTCTGTAATTTCATGAATGACAGGATTGGATGTGGTGCTGTCTTTATCTGGAGCTAATCTTTTGCAAAAGTGTCTGAGGAAGTATGCACAAGCTGTGGTAAATGAAATGCATTTAAAAAGCATTTAGCTAATTGCATATGCGGTCAGGCACAATATGTGTTTATGATCTACCGTCCCCTAGTGGCTTTCCTGTCACCTGAACACATGGTTAGTACTAGTAGCAATTATGGCCAAAATATAAGAGGCCAAGTAAGTTGTGAGACCAAAAAAAAAAAAAAAAAAAGACCTGTTGATCTTGTCATGTACCTGTTGTACCAGTTGAGAGGGAGCAGACCCATATGCAGGGATAGACACAGAACAGGGGTTTATTCAAAATAGGAACACGGGGGAAGAAACCCAAACACAGAACAAAGACTCAATAACAATGAGGACTAGCAAACACCACAACCACAGAAACCACTATAAATAAGAGGGGTAATCAGTAGAACATGAGGGACAGGTGAACAGAGACAGGAACACATTAAGGATCAGGCAGGGCTAAAGGTCATAACACACATCTTCTTCTTCTTCTTTCGGCTTTTCCCTTCAGGGGTCGCCACAGCGAATCATCTCTCTCCACCTATCCCTATCTTCTGCATGCTGAACACTTGCACCCACTAGCTTCATATCCTCATTTATTCCATCCATAAGGTCATAACACACATGGCACAGATAAACAAAACCCCCTGCCGAAAGCCCCCTAGTGGTCCAACAGGGTATGTCCACAGCCTCCATGACTGGATGTTAAATATTTGCTTAAAACCTGTGATTTTTTCAGGTTATATTGAAAAACTATATACAGTGTATGAGCTACATCGTTATTATATTTTTGTATATAAATTGCTTAAAAGAGTATTTAGTATTAAATGCTCAGAAAACCATATCATCTAATTATTTTCCAGACATTTACTCCTTTTTTAAATCTTTTATTCTGTTTTTTTAACAAGCATTTGTTTGAGCAGTTAAAAAGAAATATAGAAGTATAATTATAGAAAACACGGCTATGCCAGAATATGCTTCCTAATTGACAACTAGAGGTTTCAGAATACAGATTTCACTGTACACTATTAAGTCTAATCAGGATTTATGCACTTTCTTCAGTTTCTTCTTTAAAGCAGAGACAATTTGCCCAGGATCCAACATTTTAGAAATGGTAATGTTATTTCAGATTGTCTTGGTATAGACTTGTTAAAAGTTAATAAAGGTTAATTGAAGAAACATAGTAGCTTCATATAATGACAGTTGAGTTGATTTAAATGCTTGGTGAGGGTAAGTGAAAGGGTCATGGTTGGGTTAGTGGGTGGTTGAAAAACTTACACAGGAAGTTATTGTGTCATTATAGTGTCACTCTGACAGTGAAAACTCTCATGAGACTCTTCATGTGCTTTTACCTTGTTACACGGATAAGAAAAGAAATAATACGTTAAGTTCATATTTAAAGAAATCTGAAATGTATATAAGTTAGAAAACTTCACTAGAAACTACATTAGAAATAACTCAAGGTTTTTAATACAAAACGTAATGACTTTACAAACATTATAAAACATTTTTTAATTCTATATAAATTAATATTTAATAAATATTTTTTATTAACGTAAACCTATAGGAAGCCCACAGATGACATTATTAAGGGAATCTTCCTAAATTTATAAATAATGAAACTTGAAACTAATGAAAGTAGAGTTTCACAAAACTTCATATTGAATTTATTATTTGATAAAATGCCATTTCAAAGCATGTGCAACTTCATTTGCAATTTTCACATTAGAAGGTTACACTCAGTTATGTCTCAATATACTGCAGAAGGCAATAAAACATTGCACAAATATTTAAATGTTATATTATTTACTGGTATTAGTTCTAGCAGATTTATACCTTGTAGAATCATGTAATTAAAGTTTACAAATATATTCTTATATATTAAATGATTATATTTATAATATAAAAATATACATAACCAATCAAATGCTTATATATTTATTTCAAAGTAAGAACTTACAATCTCATTACCACATTCTGTTTGATTAGAGGTTCCACTTTCTTCACATTTCCTGTAATGAAAAATAAATGTATTTGAAATAAAGCTTTAATTTACAAATCAACTTTGCAGAAGTATATAAATTTCAGATTTATGTGGAAAACTTGTTCCAGTTCTGATTAAACTTTGACACTGTTACACAGTAGTATGGGTATAATATCTGTGTGCATGTAGCATATGTTGCATGCTAATTAAAAATGGCTGCTGTTGGTAAATGTTTAGATTGAGATTGAGAACAGGATTAGTGGACACAAACTATATATCACCTAATAATTAGCTTCTCCTGGAACCTGTTAGCTTAACATATTACATTTCCATCACTGCAGCAGAATTATAATTTTGTAATTTTTACACACCTTCCTTTTTTTTCTTTTGATTTTGGACTTATTTTGTTTTCTGAACCTACAACCTTACACCTGGGATTATACACAACCCCAGTGCATAAAGATTCGGATTGTATAACCTGTCTATCCAGCAAACACTGTTCTGTGTATTTATTGTATTATTTACACTCACATCAAACTGTTGTGTATTTTCCCTTCATGTAGTCATTTGTATCATGCTGCTGTATTGTTACTTGTTAACTTGTTAAGTTGTGCTGCTTTTGAGGACCTAGTCATTCCACAATATATACAAATAACACAATATATTTCAAAAAGATATATTTACTATACACCGACCAGCCATAACATGAAATGACCTGCCAAACATTGTGTAGACCCTCCCTTGTGCTACCAAAACAGATGTGCCATATTAAAGCATGGTCTCCAAAGACCTCTGACGGTGTGCGTGGTATCTAGCACTAAGACATCAGCAGAAAATCCTTTAAGTGTTGTAAGTTGTGAGGTGGAGCCTCAATAGATATAACTTCTTTGTCCAGCACATCCCACTGATGCTCAACTAGACTCAGATTTGGGGAATTTGGAGGCCAAGTCAACACCTTGAACTTAGTGTCGTATTCCTCAAACTATTCCTGAACAATTTTTGCAGTGTGTAAGTGAGCATTATCCTGCTGCCATTAGGGAATATTGTTTCCATGAAAGGGAGTACTTTGGTTTACCACAATGTTTAGTTGGTTGCATGTGTCAAATAACCATCCACATGAATGACCCAAGGTTGTCCATCCTTGGACCACATTTCTTAGGTACTAACCACACCATACTATGGGGAACATCCCGCAAGACCTGCTGTTTTGGAGTTGCTCAGACCCTGTCATCTAGCCATCGAAATTTGGCCTTGTGAAAGTAATCAGATCCAGATTTGCACATTTTTCTTCTTCCAACACATCAACTTTAGTTACAGCTACAGTAAGTCAGCTATTCTTGCCCAAAACAAACCAACCATGAGGGAGTGTCACTTATATACAGTATTACCCCTGCACATCTGACAAGTACTTTAAGTTGTGAATTGCTGTAATATGAGTAATTAATTTTCAAATTAGTGTTCACAAGAGAGAGAAAAGTGTGACCATGTGTGTGTTAGCTTAGAGAACTGACTGTTCACTCACGGCCTAATATATACCACAACTTGAAATGGGAGACTGTAATGAGATAATCAGTGTTATTTATGTCACCTGAAAGACCTAGGTTATTTAGAATGCATTAAGCATCAATGGCTTCGAGAAGAGACACACTGCGACACACTGTGATTACTGTGAAAACTATGTAGAATGGCCTTACTGGATGTGTTGGTATTGGCAAAAGCTAAAATAAAACCCAAAGAGTAATTTGTATTAATCACAAATGCAATGACATTAAAAGAACTCTGATTCATCAGATTCTGTTAGTTGCTATTTTCATGGTGCTTTTGAAAAGTACACATTGAATATCATTTTTACATAAGCTTTATGGTCAATATACACAGCATGTGTAATGGAAAACATGAGTATAATCCTGCATCTGAAGGCTGTACATCAGATATCTGTAGTTTTCTTGGATTTTGTGGGTCACACACCTGCATCCTGCTTGATGTGTAGTTGATCACAATTTAGTTTATTTCTGGGCTGTAGATAAAAAGAAGAGTCCTGTCCTTATGCCAACTAAAATCTACGTTCATTAGTCAGATTTCCATTACAGTATAAAATAACAGTCTCTCCCTTAAAAGCAGTTCTGTTCATCTGGTGTGGAATAACTCTCTCATATGACTTGGTGGTATCTGTAGGGAAAAAATGCGGAGAAGTTGGTTTTATGATGAAGAACATGCTATGAGGATGTAAAGCAGTGTTTTAATTTGTTGTGTCATTAACAAAAGTCAAACTCATATGGCAGTCATTCATGTGAAACTGAGAAATAATACAAAAATAATATTATGCACTCATATATACAGTATATTCCATACAAAAGTCTGGAAGCAAACAGTGACCTTTAAGACTAGTTTACAGTTAAGTACTATTCAAGTTATACAGTCAATATCTTTAATATAATTCTGTTATTGTAGAATGTATGCAAAAGGAATTATAAGTATATGTGTTGGTAACCAAACTTTGAATCATTCTAATAATGTATTAATACTTTCATTCATTTTTACAAAGTCAGTGTAGCCACCTATATTTTTGAACGCATCTAAACATTTTCAATTCAGCTATATCAGACGCACATGAAAAAATTAATTCCAGTTTAAATCATGTTTACATTCTCTGCTCTTATCATCTACAGTAATAAAAATGATGTAATTTTTAAACTGAGTACATTAAAAGTATGTATATCAGAAATTCTAGTCAGGCTATGCTGTATGCTCCTCACTAATGATTATGAAGAGTAAGTATAACAGAGAAGAGTAGGTGGAAACACTTGTTCAGACCAATGCAACAGAGGGAATACCATAAACATTCAAAAATAAATAATAATTCTCATAATTTCTGATAAAAATACAAAATGCAAAATCTTGAAAATGTCTGTTAATGAATAATTGTGTTATTTTACTGTTTAAAAAGGACTTTTTATTACTTTTTATCTGCTATTTTGAATGTTTTGAAAAAATATGCCAAGTCAATATGACACAAATACAGCATATTTCGGATTTATATATTTCTTATTATCTATTATTATTGTCAAGGCCCATTTTAATTATAATAATTTAATTAAAATTAATCTCGTTGTGTTAACAGAAATCATATTTGTTTTTTTACGTTTTTTAAACACAGAATTAACAATATCTATCTTTAAATATAGAGTATTTTATAGTTTTTTAATCTTTATATGAGTTGCCATTCACACATTCTTATATACAGTATACAGTAGGTAAATGCCTGATGTGATAACGGTGCATCTGTAAGTATGTTAAATGTCTGAGGGGTCTATGTGCTCAAGTTAAAATAGAAAGTTAAAGCATGATGGCAAAACTGAGACAACATGAAGGCCTCACTTCACCACACTTTCTAACCTTGACCTAAAAATGTGTTCCACTGATGTTCCACCAGACCAGAGACAAGGCCACACTGTTCTCTCAAATGTGAACACATCTGCGAAAACACTTATAAAAACTCTTATATCTATATGTGTGTGATTTAAAGATAGTAAGAAGGCAATGGTAAGTTTGTATTTTAATTTTAACTTTGGTTTACAAAGTTACAAAATTTTTAGAAAGACCTTTCATCAGATGCAATTTCATTGGATGCTATTGAAAGCAACAGAATAGTCCCATCTTTGTGCCAAAAAGAACAGTCCCATCTTTATTCCAACCAAAATTTATAAACTACATATGGTAAAATATACAGAATCGTGTAATGTAATAACACCTGATGTTTGGGTTATTGTTCATGCTTTCGGGCCTTACGCTTGTTGAGTTTTTAGATCTGCTGTCCCCTAGTGGCATTTGATTGTAGTCCTGACCCTCCAAGATGGTTAATTTGTTAGATTGCTTTTTTGCGAATAGCTTAAAAATAATATTTAATATCCTCAGTTTAAAATAATGAAAAAAAGAAAAACAAACAGAACACCCAGACTCACTAAATATTTTCAATTTTAGGTCTGCAAAGCCGCAACATCGACATGAATCTAATTAAGCACGCAAGGGATGCTTTATTTAAAATATCTAAGACTTATCAATAGATAAAAAGGCAAAATGTATTCCTTGTTAGTTTTTTCAAATAAACATTTAAATAAACATTTAACTGACCTATATTTCAGTAGCAAAACATAAACATAGATGCAGAGATTTTAACACAGTTATTAAAACAGCTGTATAACATACACACATCTGCTTACTAGAGTACAGGCAAAAGTTTTAAAATCCAGATTTCAATTTCTGTAAAAGGAAAAGCTGGTGACTCGGTGAAGCAGAAATGGCTGATGCTCAGGATTCAAAGATATAGCCGATGGGAAAGTTATCTGAGCTTGTCATGGTGTAGACCTGTAAAAATAATAATAATAATAACCATTCATTCATTACCGCTTATCTGATCTATACTCAGGTCACGGGGAGCCTGTGCCTATCTCAGGCGTCATAGGGCATCAAGGCAGGATATACCCTGGACAGAGTGCCAACCCATCACAGGGCACACACACACACTACAGACAATTTAGAAATGCCAATCAGCCTACAATGCATGTATTTGGACCGGGGGAGGAAACCAGAGTACCTGGTGGAAACCCCCGAGGCACGGGGCCCCATAATAATAATAAATAACAGTAATAATAATGATGATAATAACAACAATAATAATAATAGGGGGGCACGGTGGCTTGGTGGTTAGCCTGTGCTCCCTGTGACCTGAGAATAGTTCATAGATAGATAGATAGATAGATAGATAGATAGATAGATAGATAGATAGATAGATAGATAGATAGATAGATAGATAGATAGATAGATAGATAGATAGATAGATAGATAGATAGATAGATAGATAGATAGATAGATAGATAGATAGATAGATAGATAGATCAGTCTAGTTTGACTGCATCATAATTTGAGTCGATTTGCTCAGGGTAGGTTCATAGTGGTAAACTTACACAGATAGTTATCGTCTCACTCTGATGAACAGAAAATTCATGTGCCTTTGCCTAGTTACACAGAAAATAAATTAATTGTTCAAGTTTTTTTTTATGAACACAAAAATAATTTATGCACAAATGTTAGAAAGGATTTTAGTGAGGCCCAATGTTTACATAATTTAGACAATTTCTACATTTATAAATGATAAAACATGCCAGTTTAAGTAGAGTTGAACAAAGCTACACAACAAATTCATCAGTTAGAAGGTAAAACTCAACTATGTCTCAATATTGAAGAAAGTAAAACATTATTACTCAAATTCTAAACATTTCAACGTTATATTTATTATTGTTAGTTTTTGCAGACAACTAATTCATAGTCTTTGCAGTTTCTCCATTTAGGGATTTATTTAATTAAGGATAAAAAGACTAATATAGACTATTCCAAATATGAATATTAATCCACCATTCACATGTGAACATATTTATTTAAAAAAATAACTTACAAGTTCATTGTTAGTTTTAGTTGGATCAGAGGCTGTTCTTTCTTTGCATTTCCTGTAAAGAAATCCAAATTCTCTATTCTTTGCTTCACAGCATAATGTGAATGTACCAAACAAGCACAAAAGAGCTCACAAAAAGTAACTAATCTTTTTTTCCAGTCCAGGGTGTAAATTGCGTTTATGTGCTATAATTACTAATACAAAAGAAGAAACCACAGATGTTGGAAATAAAGAACAATTCCAATAGGCAAAAGGAAATTCTAACTGAAATGTATTATGTACATTAAGGCTTGACTTTTGCCTTGACTAATACCATAAGCATGAATTCATTTCAGCATAAAACTTTTTAGCCTAACACATTAAATCTCTTTTAATTATAATTTTGGTCTTATCTTTTTTCTCTTCTTCATGACAACAACAACAAAAACAACAACAGCAATAATAATAATAATAATAATAATAATATGGTTATGATTTCTATAACATTACACTGTTGTGTATTTGCCCTTAATCTAGCTTTGTTTAATGCTCTTTAGGTCATTGAGTTCAACTTAATTTGAAAAGATGCAATATATACTATATACTACATAGAATTTAATGTTTTAAAACCTGTTATTTAAAATGAATTAAAAATGTAAAAGTTTTATAAAATATTTGGTGGTCACTCACCCATGAAAACACACAGCACAGAAGACAGAGAGACACACTGTGACACACACAGTGCTTACTGAGAAAACTATGTAGAATGGCCTTCCATTAATTTTTAATTCACTCTGTGTGTTGTCTAAGGATAAAAAAAATACAACATAATCAGTAATCTATATTCTCACAAAATATCATATATAATATATAATTGTTGGAACTCAGAGTCCCCCTCTGAGTGGACACACTACATGGTGGTTCTAAAGTCTTCTCCAATGACCTATTCTTGCTTACAGAACGTCACTAAATCTATAAAAATAAAATTTTCAAAAGAAATTTCTTCAGGCTTGGATGAGAAGAAGCAACCGGCTTTATTTTTATCAGGACGATGCTTAACAACAATAACACCAAAATGGCACTCAAATACACAGCGTCAGGCCTGTGCACCCGCCCATACAAAAATCCCCTCTATTTATCTCGGCATCCTTACACCTCCTATCGCTTATTTGTCTCATGATTGTTTTGACTTGTTAGGAAACTTACCCTATAAATACCCTATAAAACAACCCCCCCATCCTTTAGCATCTGTCTATCTTTTTATTTTAACTGATGACCCTGTTGATACCAATCACTGACCTTCAAGTTAGTCACAGTGCTGTTTATCATATTTGTTCAAGTGAGCTCAGCCTTATTATTACAAATGTTAGAATCATTTATTGATATTAGTTATTACTAATAGTACCAGGAATGTATTTTATATCCCATACACTTGTGTACTTGAATTGTGAGGATTATTGTGGTTAGCCTTTTGTGCCCATCATATAGAGCATACTGAGAGGGCATTGGTGGCTCAGTGGTAGGTTTCTCGCCTACTATGCGGAAGGCCTTGGTTCAATTCCCAGCCACTGGGTGCGGTACTGGTCCCAAGCCTGGAAAAATGGGAGGGTTGCATCAGGAAGGGCATCTGGCATAAAACCTGTGCGGACCAGTTGGTCTTTTGTGGTGACCCCGAACAGGGAGCAGCTGAAAGCAACTTCTTCATTGTGGTTACCTGACTTTTAATTATTTTGCTCTTATTATCGATGCTATGGCTCTCTCAATCACACTATCATATTTTTTCCTGTTAGTTTAATCCCATACCATACTTCATGCACTGTATCCGGCCCTAGTTTCACCCCATCTGTGCTTGACTGCCATTCACTATCTTTATACAGTAAATATGGTATTTTGCCGTTTTCCTCAGTTGTTTCAGTTAATAACAGTTACTAGAATTGTTCTTTTTTTATACACAGTCACCTTAAGGGCCTACATAACCATCATATGTATTCAGTTGCTTTCCTTCCAACTAAAAACATGGACATTTCATGTGGTTATTATATATACTATTTTAAACTACTTCTAGTTATTTCTATAGCTGATACCTGATAATTATATTGATTAAGCACAGATTAAAATAAGTGAGATTAATATATGTAAATTAAAGTAAAGATTAAAATTAAAATTAACTCTGGATTATGGATTATAATAGTCTTAGATTTGATTTAGCTTAAATGAGTAAATTGTAAGGATTAAAATTAACTTTTGATTTAATGATTCAATTAGATTAGATTTGATATACTGATTAAACTAGATTAGAATTAGATTTATAAGAATGAACATAATCTATAATATTCATTAATTGTCTACCGCTTATCCGATCTATTCTCGGGTCACGGGGAGCCTGTGCCTATCTCAGGTGTCATAGGGCATCAAGGCAGGATACACCCTGGACGGAGTGCCAACCCATCGCAGGGCATACACACTCTCATTCACTCACGCAATCACACACTACGGACAATTTAGAGATGCCAATCAACCTACAATGCATGTCTTTGGACCGGGGGAGGAAACCGAAGTACTCGGAGGAAACCCCCAAGGCACGGGGAGAACATGCAAACTCCACGGGAGACGGGAACCAACTGGGAACACACCTCCAACCCTGGAGGTGTGAGGCAAACATGCTAACCACTAAGCCACCGTGCCCCCCCCCCAATAATCCATAATATAATTATTTTAAAAAGATCAGATACAAGATGCTATATTTGATACTGTTTTATAAGATGGTACTGAAAAAGATTAAACACTTAAAATAGTATTTAAATACCTTCTATGGTCAATATCCACTGCATGTCTAATGGAAAACATGAGTATAATCCTGCATCTGAAGGC
Source organism: Hemibagrus guttatus (assembly GCA_033459395.1). NCBI lineage: Eukaryota > Metazoa > Chordata > Actinopteri > Siluriformes > Bagridae > Hemibagrus > Hemibagrus guttatus. Next base: position 7,815,501 of record JAUCMX010000006.1, read on the forward strand.
TGTACATCAGATATCTGTAGTTTTCTTGGATTTTGTGGGTCACACATCTGCATCCTGCTTGATGTGTAGTTGATCACAGTTTGATTTATATCTGGACTGTAGTTACAAAGAAGAGTCCCGTCTTTACGCCAACCAAAATCTACATTAGTCAGTTTACCAGTCAGATTTCCATTGCAGTGTAAAATAACAGTCTCTCCCTTAAAAGCAGTTTTGGTCATCTGTCGTTGAGTAACATCCTCACATGACCCGGAACAATCTGTGGGAAATAAGAGCTTTAGTAACTCTTTAAATTACTTTACATTATTAATGTCATCTTAATAATTGAATGTATGTATGTATGTATGTATGTATATATATATATATATATATATATATATATATATATATATATATATATATATATATATATATATATATATATATATATATATATATATATATATATATATATGTGTATGTATGTATGTATGTATGTATGTATGTATGTATGTGTGTGCGTGTGCGTGTGTGATATATATGACACTAAAACTGATATGTAACTGTGAGCACAAACATGCTAGTTTTAAATAAATAAATTAATATCCACATCAGTACAGTGAATAATGAAACTGCTGAGATGATAATTATATAAACTTTTTTGTGCATGCCGGTATTTTACTACAAAACATTTAATTTGTCTACTTGAATAACATTGATTTAATTTGTACCCTTACCTACAAATGTCTAACTTGTACAGCAGTGGTCTCATTTAAAACTGAGAAATACTGCATGTTTGCATAAAACTTGCAATTTATTACTTAATTTAAAACAATTCTAAACAATATAAACAATATTTTCTGACAAGAAATCAGTTGAAAAGGATTCCTTACAATAACTGTCTGCGTAGAATTGAAGGTAAAACAAATAAAGAATTTGTTATACTGTTTGTACAAAACTGTTACAGCCTAACACTGTTTTATGTTAACACTGTGATAATATGTTAATTTCTTTTTGATAAGTTGGTTTTGCCAATTATATTTAAAAAAAATTATACTCTTTTTTGTCTGTTTATTTGTGATAATTAATTTGTGATAGTGACTAGTCACTAAAAATAGGTTTGAATTAAAACTCATTGATAAATTCTGTCCCTTCATCAGATAATAAAAACTTAATCTTATTGCAGTAAATATACCAATGTATATCCCAGAAGTACCAGATGTGCATACCAATGTGTACGTATACCCAGACATTATAACCAGAATTTCATTTAGGCTGTGTTGTACCAATAAAATGTTATTACTACACTTGAATTACACTTCTTGCACAAATACTCGACAGACACTCAGTGAGCAAAACACAACAAAACAAGTAGTGAAAACTGAATACCTGCACAAGATAAAAGAAACATGATCACCAAATACAGCATTCTGATAATGGTGATGATGATGTTGATGATGATAATGTTGGTTTGTTTAAAGACGAGGCTTTCACACTCTGTACTGGTTAAAGTACAAGACTGGCTTTAAAAGATGGTTCTCTTTAGAGAAACCGCAGAGCAGGCGGAAGCAGAAGTTAAGAAAAAAAGTGCAAAAGAGAGCAGACAAGAGTTCTTGTGTCCAAAACTGAATAATAATTCTCATAACTTTTGAGTAAACCTGCAAATGCTAATATGACTATTGAATTGCCAGTTTAAACAAGATGATCTTTGCAGACAGAGGCCAAAACAAGATTAGAAACTAAATAAAACTACACATTGTTTTGGTAAAATATAAGTAGAGATTTTGGTAACTGCTTTATCCTGAGTGGATTCAGAGAGAATCCCAGGAACACTGGACTTAAGGTAGGAGACTTTACCCTGGCTGGGGCACTAGTCCAGTGCATAGTTAAATCAGAGATTCAAAATACATTAATGGCAGAAAAACATTTGGTCAAAACATGATATTTCATTATGGTTATCTGTGCATAAAATTTAGCCATACAGACTTATGACTTATTGCTTTTTAATTATTTTTAGAAGAAAAGATTTATAGAATTCTGGGTATTGATCCCATTTAACATTTTATTACTTCTTCCGAGTTGGCATGTGCAAATTCCTTCAACTGTGTAATGAAAGACTGTGATGATAGTGTATCTATTGTGAGGTGGATTAAATGTATTAGTAGTCTAATTTGCAAACAGGCAATACATGTCAATAAAAACACAGAGCTTGAGCTGGAAACTCAGACATCACAAAATAATAACACATTATTTTTTAACCTTGAGGTAAACATTGGCTATGTTCTAGTAGATAACATCAAGTGTCACAATATACTCTCACATCTGAACAACGGCAAACAATCTTAGAAGTGTAGGATTAGAAGATTTAACTCAGACGGGGTAATACAGTAAGCAGAGATGGACATTAACAAAGTACATTTACTTGAGTACTGTACTTAAGTACACTTTTTGAGTATCTGTATTTTACTTGAGTATTATTTTTTCTGGAAACTTGTTACTTTAGCTTCACTACATTTGAAAGACAAATATTGTACTTTTTACTCCACTACATTTCTGTCAAGGTCATTGAGTAAAAAGTAGTTACGTATATTTCTGTAGTGCTGAAATTCTATGACAGTTTCCTGAGAGACATAATTGTTTACCACATCCTGAGAAGAGGGGCTTCAGGTGCACTATTTCAGCTTCACACCTCAGTCCAGTATGGGGCTGAAATGCAAACTGCAAAAAAATTCATCATAAGAAGAATACGAAGGGCCGCGTGTCATGGCGAAATGCACCAGTATATATATACAAAATATATATATATATATATATATATATATATATATATATATATATATATATATGCATTATATATGTGCATTGTCTCAGTGTTAGTGGGAATATACAGATCTTAAATATAAAAAAAAACCTTATATATATATATATATATATATATATATATATAATGGGTTTTTTTATATTTAAGATCTGTATATTCTGTATATTCCCACTAATATTTTTTTTACAAAAACAGTCTTTCACGAGGCACCTAACTTTATTATAATACCATCTCAAATGTGGACTAGGTAGGCCGGGGAGCTGTCCACTTCTATTGGTGGTGGGGGTGCAATGTTGTCGTCTGGGGTTTCACTGGTCTGGGCGGGTTTAAGGAGAGAAACGTGGAAGAATGGAGACATCTGATAATTGGCTTGTAGTTCCAGTCTGTAGGTCACAGGGTTGATTTATCTAATAATCTTAAATGGGCTTAGTTTCCGACAGGGGAGTCTGAGGCAAAGGTTTCTGGTAGACAAACCATTTGTCCTGGCTGGTAAGCAGTGTGTGGGTGGCACATGCAGTTAGCTTGTGTGCATTGTCTGCATACTGCTCTTTGGAGATGTATGTGGGTGCTTTCCTAAGTTTCTCTGCTTCAACGATACCAGTCGTTCACTGCTGCGATGTTCGATGGATCCTCTGACCAAGGAAACAGTGGTGGTTGATAGCCCAAAACACACTGAAATGGCATGAGGCCAGTGGCTACTTGTGTGAGAGAATTTTGAGTGTAGTCGGCCTATGGGATGAACTCAATCCACCTTTGTTGTTCCTACCTGCAGTAAGTACAGAGGAAACACAAAGCAACAAAATACATGCTCCACTAGCCCACCAGCTGTTTCCATTGCCGTGGGTAGGCCCTTAAGAGGAACAAGGTTGCAGGCCTTTGAGAACCAGTCAACTACTACAAGGATTGTAGTAAAACCATAGGATCTGGGAGGTCGGTGATAAAATCAACCAAATCATGTGACATGGGGTACTGAGGGTTTCCAAAAGTCCGGCTGGTACTTGGCAGGATGTGCATACCTGAGTACAGACGGGGACATCCGTGGGTAGCGAAGGCCACCAGAATGTGTTCCTACAGAGCTGTATTGTTCTCTGGATGCCCGGGTGCCCTGAACTGTTTAAGGTGTGCACCCACTCTATGGTTCATTGACAGAGAGTCGTGTGTACGTACTGGTGTGTCATGGGGCATTCCTGAGATGGTGGTTTGTCTTGCTGGGCCCTGTGGATCTTCTTCATAATATTCCAACGAATGGGGGTGACTATGATTGGGGAGGGTAGGATGGGTTCCGGTGTGGGCTCCAAGAGGGCGAGGTCATGGCGGCATGATAGGCAGGTAGGTGACTGTGAACTGGAACTACTTAAGGAATAGTGCTCATCAAGCTTGCCTTGGATTGAGTCTTTTTGCTCCTTTCTTTTTGATGTATTCTAGGTTCTTGTGGTCAGTATGAACTTGAAAAAGGTGGTGGGCCCCCTCTAGCCAGTGCCTCCACTGCTCCAGGGCTTCCTTGATGGAGAGCAGCTCTCTGTTGCCAATGTTGTAGTTAGCCTCTGCAGGGGTTAACTTATGGGAAAAGAAGGTACATAGGTGGAGTTTCCCTGGGTCCCCATAGCATTGTGATACCACAACTTGAAGCATCCACCTTTACAGTGACTGGGAGGTCAGGGTCGGGGTGGCATAGGATAGGGGCTGAGGTAAATCTTGTCTTAAGTTTATCGAATGTTTGCTGGGCAGTGTCAGACCATCGTAACTTCTTGGGCTTCCCCTTAACGAGGCGTAAACCAGACGGCCACTGAACTATAACCCTGAATAAATTGGTGGTAGAAATAGTGAAGCCTAGAAACTACTGTAGGTCTTTGATGTTCGATGGAATGGGCCACTCCATTACCATGCTGACTTTGCTTGCGTCCATCTGTACTCCCTGGTGGCTGATGTATTCCAGGAACTTGATTGTGTGACAGTGGAATTCACATTTTTCCCCTTTGACGAACAAACTGTTGTAGGAGTTGTTGTAATATTTGCCGTACATGGGACACATGGGCCTTGTATGTCTTGGAATAAATAAGTATGTCGTCTAAATAATCAATGATGCATTGGTTTAAAAGGTCTCTGAAAATTTAATTTACGAAAGACCTTTCGTATGAACTTTGCTGAAACTTTCTGCAGGTCCTGATATTCCTTCAGCAAGTCCATTGATAGTGCGTTGATGGCTGATCTGGAGTCTACATGGGCTAAAACAACAAGAGAGGCAATAGCATAATCTGCAATAAAACAATAGGAGAGGCAATAGCTTTACTGGCTGAAAGGACAGTGGGCCGGGCTCACATTAGAGGGTCTGCTGGGAGGTCTCTATGGGCAGTCGGCGCAGTGATGACTGGTAGAAACATAGCCCATATCACTGTTGGCACTGACACTCCTCAGATGAAGTTTAGGTGTGGCCTATTTGCATGGGCTCTGATGTTTCCATTTCCCTGTGTCATTTCACATTATTACACACAAATTTATAAATTTTGGAGTGGCCTAGTCAAAGTCCTGACCTCAATCCAATTGAGATGCTACCCTACCCTGCTACCCTACACGACCCAACTCGTGCAGTGGGTCCTGGGTCCTTCCTGGGGCACGACAATGCCCGGCCTTATGTGGCAAGAGTATGGAGGCAGTTCCGGGAGGATGAAGGAATGGATACCAATGAATGGCCCCACGCTCGTCTGACCTAAATCCAATAGAACACCTCTGGGACATTATGTTTCGGTCCATCCAACGTCGCTAGGTTGCACCTCAAACTGTCCAGGAGCTCAGTGATGCCATGGTCCAGTTGGATGTGTGTGTGTGTGTGTGTGTGTATGTATGTAAACGCATATGTGTAAGTGATCATTTGTGAGCCCGTTTCTTTTTCACCATATTCACATATACACACACACTCCCAGGTGTACAGTATGTTGAGGCAAACATGATAAGAATGTTAGTGGACACTTTTACAGGAGAGGAACATTTTCTGCAGAAGCCATATCAGTCCTTTACATGGTACAAAACCATAGTCCACTAACCAGTCAGCATTCACCTGAATTCTGATTGTTTCATAGAACAGTAGAGGTGCGCAACACACAGTAAGCTCTCTGGAGGAAAGGTACAGTTTGCTCATTCTCATGGTGTGGACATATTCATATTTCATATATTATTAAAATATTCTCTCTCTCTCACGGCCGGTGGTGTCTGGCAGGATATAACAGACCCAACGCGAAGCTTCCGTGAAAAAAACGGGGTTTTATTAAACATAAAACACGATACAGCACCATGAAAACAGAAACCGCAACACCACATCGGCCTGCATACAAACGAGGACTAGCAACTAAAGCAGACAAAGACAGGACTATAAATAGGAAACGTAATCAGGAAACATTGGGAACAGGTGAACATCAATCAACACACAATAGGACAGGGCGGGGCTTAACTAACACATGGCCGAGGTAAACAAAAACAGACATGACATGACAACCCCTACTGGGATCCCCCTAGTGGTCCAACCTCAGCCCTGCTACCCGTAACACTCTCTCTCTCTCTCTCTCTCTCTCTCTCTTTTGTTTTAAATACAGCAATAAGGGTCATTAGTTGGGGTTAAATGTCTATTGTGTTCTATTGACTCATTTCCATAATCTGTTCATATGATCTGAAAATGCTGTGGCATAAATATTGAATGGCTGAGCCTAGATAAATATGAAAACGAGACACTCAGGCTGAACAATCAGGCTTACAGTGCATACAGTTGTACACTAAAAGACATTTGATTACTTGAATTTGAGCTTACCTGGAATTGAGTTACACATTGAATGTTCACTGTAACATGCAAGATTCCTTATTTTTAATCAGATGTAAGATGTAAGTTCCTTATTTTTAATCAGAAGTTTATAATCGTATACTTAAACAAAAGGAATATGTGGTATGTCCGATTTAAGACAAAAATACATATACCAACTTCACTGTGAAATGTCACAGGGATTTTGACATCTAAAACTATAGTATTATATGTACAGTCAGACAAATGGGTATTCTTAAATATCTATTCTCGGGTCACAGGGAGCCTGTGCCTATCTCAGGCATCATCGGGCATCAAGGCAGGATACACCCTGGACGGAGTGCCAACTTATCGCAGGGCAAACACACACTCTCATTCACTCACACAATCACACACTATGGACAATTTAGAGATGCCAATCAACCTACAATGCATGCCTTTGGAATAAATAAGTAATTTGAAAGCAGTTTCCCCAAGAATATGATGTTTATCTTTGCAGATGCTGACTTACCATTAATTAACAAATACATTTCCTTTTAGGTATTTTACAGTGAACAAGACTCTTTCCAGTCTTGAGGTCATGAAGGACATTTTTCCATGAAGGACAGTTTTTCCACCCCAGCCTTGGCAAAATATGTGTTCATGGAGCTCACATTGTGCAAAGGTGCATTGTCATGCTGGAGCACTGATTGGGTCTCTTAGTTTCAGTGAAGATCATTCTTTACAATTGTGTGGTTTCAACTTTGTGGCAAAAGTTTAGGGAAGAACTGCATATGGGTGCAATGGTCAGGTGTCCACATAGTTTTGCCTATATAATGTACATATACACACACCTTTAACAAATGATTAAATTATTTTTAAGTGATTCATTTGAATAAATGCTGGTTGTTGATGATCATTGAACAATCAACAAATGTTTGTTTAAAGTAAAACATGAAAAAATATACAAAATACCAAAAATAAAAAAAAATTCTATTATAGTACTATATACTATTTCTTTATAGTATTTCAATCAGCTAATCAAGACAGTTTTTAACAATACTTGAATAAAAACAGGTCACTAACTGCAATGTTTATTCTACATGTTTATTCAGTTTTAGCAACAGCATTAAAAACATTTTTACTATTCCGCTACGTTCCTTTTCTCTGGCTCAATTATTATTTAATAATAATTAATTGGTTTATTATTATTATTATTATTATTATTATTATTATTATTATTATTATTATTATTACTATTATTAATGCTACTACTACTACTAATAATAGTAATAATAAACCAATTAATTAATTACATTAATTGACAGTGATGTTCCACATGACAAACAAAATGCAGTACAGCACCAGATACTAAATGTCAACATAAATCTAATTGATAATCAGCTAAAGTATCTAGTATTGTGTACCTTAAATGAACTGTATAAACGAACATCTAAGTGTGCAATAGAAATAAGTATACCAGAAATGCTTACTTAAGCAGATTTATAACCCGGGTTTTTTTATTTTGTGGCTAATATAATATGGCAAATTGTAAATGTGTGTGTGTGTGTGTGTGTGTGTGTGTGTGTGTGTGTGTGTGTGTGTGTGTGTGTGTGTGTGTGTGTGCGCGTGTGTGTGTGTGTGTGTGTGTGTGTGTGTGTGCACGCGGGGCGCTGGACAAACCAGTGTGTATGTAGATCCGTAAACTTTTGAAAAGCATGTGATTTGAGGCTGAACTCTGATTGGCTTGTTTAAAATTTTCCTTGGGCCACATCACTCTGCGCCCCGAACACACCAACTTTTGTTGTTATCGAATCAATATTGTTTTCACATATTTGGCCTCATGTGATTGGACCATTCTCAACGAGTCCCATTACCACTCAGCAGATTGTCAGTTAACGGACAGGTACTGATTAATATGGAAGCAAGCGAAATATCTCAAGATGAAAGAAAATTCGGTTATATCTTTACAAAAATACCCTTTCACAAGGCGGATGAAGAAAAGAAAAGAATCAAGTAGCTTGTACCAGATCAACCCAATTTGCAAATTCAGCAGCAGTCAAGTGATGGAGGTCGAGCTTACACTCAGTGCTTTTCCAGCACTTCTTAATAAATTCATTGGCCATGCTGTCAGTGGAAATGACATTGATGTCTGAGATGACTGACTTTAACCAGAAGGTCTTTGAGAAATTTGCAAGCCACAAAAAAGGAGAGCAAAATTTCTTTTCGAACAGTGCCACTGACCTGTGATTAGGGAACTTTCTAGTGTGTGTGCTTTTTTAATGATTACCTTCATTACTAATAATAAACCCACATTGAACTCAGATTCACTGATTCATAGTAGATTTATTGCATGCTTTAACAGTTGACTTTAAAGAGTCATGACCATGTTAGAGCATGTTAGAGTAACATTTTCAATATTTTATTAGGTTAACAACGACCGCCATCAGCGCCGTTGACCTACAGGGCGCCGGTGGAAATTGGGCTACTGTTGGTCAAACACGTAGAGGAGGGAGGAAAGTGCATAGACAGAGAGAGAAGAGGAATGGTAAGAGTGTAGGATTGAGAATAGGAACTCTGAATGTTGGTACTATGACAGGGAAAGGTAGAGAGCTGGCTGATATGATGGAGAGAAGGAAGGTGGATATACTGTGTGTACAGGAGACCAGGTGGAAGGGTAGCAAGGCTCGTAGTATAGGTGCAGGATTCAAGCTGTTTTATTATGGTGTGGATAGTAAGAGAAATGGGGTAGGTGTGGTCCTGAAGGAGGAGTTTGTGAGGAATGTTCTGGAGGTGAAGAGAGTGTCAGACAGGGTGATGAGTCTGAAGTTAGAGTTTGAAGGGGTGATGTTGAATGTTGTTAGTGGTTATGCCCCACAGGTAGGTTGTGAGTTAAAGGAGAAAGAGAGATTCTGGAGTGAATTAGATGAGGTGATGGAGAGTATTCCCACGGGTGAGAGAGTGGTGATAGGAGCGGATTTTAATGGACATGTCGGTGAGGGGAACACAGGTGATGAGGAGGTGATGGGCAAGTTTGGAGTTAAGGAAAGGAACCTTGAAGGACAGATGGTACTGGACTTTGCTAAGAGGATGGACATGGGTGTGGTTAACACTTATTTTCAGAAGAGGGAGGAGCATAGAGTGACTTACAAGAGTGGAGGTAGGAGAACACAGGTAGACTACATCTTATGTAGAAGAGGCAATCTGAAAGAGATTAGTGACTGTAAAGTGGTAGTGGGAGAGAGTGTAGCCAGACAGCAAAGGATGGTGGTGTGTAGGATCACTCTGATGGTCTGTAAGAAGAAGTGGTTAAAGATAGAGAAGAAAACCAAGTGGTGGAAGCTGAAAAAGGAGGAATGTTAGGAGGAATTTAGACAGAAGTTGAGGCAGGCTCTAGGTGGCACATCAGCATTTTTGTGAGACCCTGAAGGGCTTGTAACAATGTTTCTTTAATAAAAAAGAAAGGCTAACAGAAACTATATAAGTGTATGCATTGTAAGGTGATAACATTTACTATTCTGATTATAATTCAAGGATATGGAATGCATTCCTTTGTTTAATAACATTTAACTGGATAAGAGCTCCTGTGAGCATAAACTATATTAGCAAATTGAGATGATACATTTTTCATGTTTTTGTTTCTTAAGCTACAAACCTCTGTAAGCACAAATATATGAAGATGGTGAGGTAGTTTGCTGAAGTTTACTGCAAAAGAAAAGCAGTTTGAAATTAATAATACTGAGTGTTATTTTCTCCAATTATTAACAAGATATTTTAGCTTTGCTAAACTGAAGTGCACACACCCAGGTTCATGGTAACTGCCTTTCAGATGGCTACACTGCAGACCTGCTGTGAATCCTGGATAGAGTAAAAACACTGAGCAGTAGTGCAATTTCGTATTATTTTTCCAAGTTCACATGGGCCAAATGAAAGGCTGGATTTAGCCCACAGGCCTTGTGTTTGACAACTCTGCTATATCCTTTAGGGCTGCAACTGTCGATTATTTTACTTATCGAATATTCTACCGATTATTCCATCGATTAATCGAGTAATCAGATAAGAAGTACTTTTTCTTTATTAAAGAGGAATACTAAATATGCAAGAGAAAATAAGATTGGTCTCTTAAAATAAGCAACTAAGGTCTTTCATATTTAGAAAAATGAAAATAAAATCTAAACTTATTTAGTGCATTTAATTGATTCAAAATGCAAATACAAATATATAAATAAATAAAAATTACTTAAAAAACGTAAACATAGTACAACCTGAAACTAAATAATAATAATAATAATAATAATAATAATACCTAACCATTGCATTTATGTTGTGCAACTTAACTTTAAGTCTACTACAAACTCAGTTTACTTCAGTAACTACAAACTCAAGCAGGACATGAGCCTTTACTGTCTTCCTGGAAGACTTTGTGGCTTTTCTAAGAGGCAAAAATTAGTGGACAGAAAGGTAACTTGGAACAAGAACAAGAGTCTATACACATAAAATAAAGAAAAAGAGTTATCTAAAAAATTAGAGTTATTTGGAAAATAATCCCTCTTAAATATCTCTCTACATACTGGTGTGTGTGTGTGTGTGTGTGAGTGACAGAGAGTGAGGCCATCAACATGAATGATGCTTAGGCTTTTACAAAACTTAGCTAATCATAACATCATAACTAGCCACCATGCTGATTTACGGTCTTAAATAGTCACTACATGTAGCCACAATCCACATACATTTTTCCGGGCCTTAATTTCAACTAGCAGTCATATTGATTTAAGCTAAGTGCGAATGCTAACGTTAGCTTCTGTCGACTCCGTGGACTGTGTGTTTTCGAATGAGATATTGAAGTATCGAACTTGTACTGTTGTGGTAAACCAGTTCAATCTTACAGTAATCACACTGTACGGAGTTTTCTTTCTCCCAGGGGGTGTGGCTAAGTAATTCCAAAGGGTATTATGCCTATTTTACAAGAGATCCAGCCTACAGCAAAGTCTTATTCAAATTTATGGTGGCAAATCCATTCCAAAAATGCCAGCGGTTACTGAAGCTTGTGCTTGCGGCAAATCTAAACCGTGAGAAGAAAACAGCCACACGTGAAAAGGGAATAACCCGCATGCTCGAGAATACTTTAACAGCAGTTGGTGGTTTGACTGTAACTTTAAATATCATTGGCTAACTGCGATGAACCATTATCGAAGTTACCAGTTCTTCCTGAGAGACATAAAGACATGACAGGGGGCCCAAGATGGCAGTGAGATAGGTGTTTCTGACATATCATCAGTAAAGTTTTAGGCTGGTTGATATTGGAACCATCATAACTCAAATAACTTACACAGAGTCACAATTTTTCTTAGTAAATATATTTGTAAAGGTGCTATTGACATGAAATTTTCACCAGATGTTGATAACTACCCATGCAATCCACACATGCAAAGAAATCAAACCATAGTTGTGCATAAATTGTGTGTAATAATGTGAAATGACACAGGGAAAAAGTATTGAACACGCTTAATGAAATTTGTTTAATACTTTGTACAAAAGCCTTTGCTGGTAATGACAGCTTCAAAACACCTCCTATATGGAGCATTGCTCAGGTCAGATTTTGGTCCATTCTTCCACACAAACAGTCTTAAAATCTTAAAGGTTCTGTGGGCCTCTTCAATGAACTCTGACCTTTAGTTCTTTCCATAGCTTTTCAATTGGATTCAAGTCAGGTGATTGGCTGATCAGCTTTATTTTCTTTCTCTGAAACCAATTGAGTTTTCTTGACTGTGTGTTTGGGATCATTCTCTTGCTGAAATGTCCAGCAGGTTTTTATCAAAAATGTCTCAATACATTTTTCCATTCATCCTTCCTTTAATTATATGACATTTGCCAGTACCATATGCTGATAAACAGCCCCAGACCATGATGTTCCCACCTCCAAACTTCACTGTTGGTATGGTGGTTTTGGGGTGATGTGCAGTGCCTTTTGTCCTCCAAACATGGCTTCTATTATGGCATTCCAGGTGTTTCTGAAGCTCTCCACAAGTGGTCCTTGGCTCTTACACAACTTTTCTGATAATTCTTTTCACTTCCCTGTTAGAAATCTTGCGAGGAGCACTTGGTTGTGGCCGGTTTATGGTGAAATTATGTTCTTTCCACTTCCAGTTTATGGACCCAACAGTGCTCACTGGAACTTTTGGAAATTTTGAAATCCTTCTGAAACCAATACCACCAGTATGTTTTGCAACTATAAGGTTACAAAGGTCTTGAGAGATCTCTTTTACACATCATGAGATGTTTGTTGATGACACCTTGGTAATGTGACACCTTTTTATAGGCCATCAGTTGGGACTGAACAAACTTATATTAATTTGCACTTACAATGGGCAGGATTGCTTTCTAATTATTGATTGATTTCGGCTGGTGTCATGGCTTTTCATGTCTTTCTGCACCTCCTTTTCTTCATGCATTCAATACTTTTTCCCTGAGTCATTTCACTCTATTACACCTAACTTAATTTATGGACATCTATGGTTTGACTTCGAGCTAACAACACTCCACATATATTGTAGCTATAATTCATTGCAATTTAACAATAACTACCAATGTAAGTTAGTGAAAAACAGCCTGTGTTATGTTAGCTAGATTTTATTTTAATAGGCCCCATTATTATCAACAACAAGGTTTGGACACTGGACATGGCATTGCACCATCTCCTGTTGACAAATGCCACAGTTTTTTTAGAGATTTACTCTGTTGTCGGGTTTCTGATCTGAAGTGACGTGAAGCTTAGACAGAATTGACACCTCCAATGTGAACATCCTCAGATCGACTCTAAGTGACTCGCACTCTTAACACTTCCATTTTTTGATTAGTTTTTACCTTTTTCCACTTATTTATCCCAAGTTTAAAGTTGTGCAGAAAAGAACTGACTATGTTTCACTGCCAAAAAAAAAATTCAGAGGTTGTGCAGATGATAAAATCTCACAATAATTGATGTGCATAAGTTTTAATCAGTTACGTTGTGCATTGCTTTGGACTATTATTATGCCCTGAAGATAAGATACAGTGGGGCAAAAAAGTATTTAGTCAGCCACCAATTGTGCAAGTTCTCCCACTTAAAAACATGAGAGAGGCCTGTAATTTTCATCATAGGTACACTTCAACTATGAGAAAAAAAAAATCCAGAAAATCACATTGTCTGATTTTTAAAGAATTTATTTGCAAGTTATGGTGGAAAATAAGTATTTGGTCACCTACAAAAAAGCAAGATTTCTGGCTCTCACAGACCTGTAACTTCTTCTTTAAGAGGCTCCTCTGTCCTCCACTCGTTACCTGTATTAATGGCACCTGTTTGAACTCATTATCAGTATAAAAGACACCTGTCCACAACCTCAAACAGTCAGACTCCAAACTCCACTATGGCCAAGACCAAAGAGCTGTCAAAGGACACCAGAAACAAAATTGTAGACCTGCACCAGGCTGGGAAGACTGAATCTGCAATAGGTAAGCAGCTTGGTGTGAAGAAATCAACTGTGGGAGCAATTATTAGAAAATGGAAGACATGCAAGACCACTGATAATCTCCCTCGATCTGGGGCTCCACGCAAGATCTCACCCCGTGGGGTCAAAATGATCACAAGAACGGTGAGCAAAAATCCCAGAACCACACGGGGGAACCTAGTGAATGACCTGCAGAGAGCTGGGACCAAAGTAACAAAGGCTACCATCAGTAACACACTACGCCGCCAGAGACTCAAATCCTGCAGTGCCAGACGTGTCCCCCTGCTTAAGCCAGTACATGTCTGGGCCCATCTGAAGTTTGCTAGAGAGCATTTGGATGATCCAGAAGAGGATTGAGAGAATGTCATATGGTCAGATGAAACCTACTACCTACTGTGAAGCATGGGGGTGGAAACATCATGCTTTGGGGCTGTTTTTCTGCAAAGGGACCAGGACGACTGATCCGTGTAAAGGAAAGAATGAATGGGGCCATGTATCGTGAGATTTTGAGTAAAAACCTCCTTCCATCAGCAAGGGCATTGAAGATGAAACGTGGCTGGGTCTTTCAGCATGACAATGATCCCAAACACACCGCCCGGGCAACGAAGGCGTGGCTTCGTAAGAAGCATTTCAAGGTCCTGGAGTGGCCTAGCCAGTCTCCAGATCTCAACCCCATAGAAAATCTTTGGAGGGAGTTGAAAATCCGTGTTGCCCAGCGACAGCCCCAAAACATCACTGCTCTAGAGGAGATCTGCATGGAGGAATGGGCCAAACTACCAGCAACAGTGTGTAAAAACCTTGTGGCGACTTACAGAAAACGTTTGACCTCTGTCATTGCCAACAAAGGGTATATAACAAAGTATTGAGATGAACTTTTGTTATTGACCAAATACTTATTTTCCACCATAACTTGCAAATAAATTCTTTAAAAATCAGACAATGTGATTTTCTGGATTTTTTTTTTCTTATTCTGTCTCTCATAGTTGAAGTGTACCTATGATGAAAATTACAGGCCTTTCTCATCTTTTTAAGTGGGAGAACTTGCACAATTGGTGGCTGACTAAATACTTTTTTGCTGCACTGTAGATGGATAGGTAGATAGATTGAAAAATAGAATTGTAGAGGAAAATTATGTAATCACACTACAGACCATTACAAGAGAAAACAATAATTAAATATGTCTGGTCCTTAAATATTTCCGGTACAATTTTTAAATCACAGATCTGTGAAAACAAAATGATTAGCAAGTACTTTATAAGTCTGGCTCAAAGTAAATGG
>JAUCMX010000006.1:7831325-7926325 GCA_033459395.1 Hemibagrus guttatus
GAAGTGTCATGGCGTCTGGGTGCTTTAAACAACTTGGTGAAAGTAAAAAATTTATGTCACTGTGGACTCTGAAGGAAGATACACTGTTAAAAACAGCCTGGTTGGAAATGCATCCAAGGATCTAAACCAGAAGGAGGTTCAGTGTGTGGTCACACACCCTGGCCTAAAGGAGAAACTGGAACTGAGTTACAAGTTGAATGTTCACTGTAAGATGCCAAGTTCTTTATTTTTATGCAAAAGCTTATAATCATGTACTGAAACAAAAGCATATTTTTGTTAAATTTAGTTTAAGCAAATTTCTGATTCCTTGTTTGAATTATGGAGCGTGAGTGTGATCAGTTCATGTAGTATTAACATACACCAATGTCGTGAAATTGAGCCTTTTGGAAACTAGAACTATAGCATTAAATGTGACACTGTTTCTGTGATAATTATTCCTATTCATTTCAAATTATAGAACCAGTAATACAAAGCAAAATAAATCTTGGATGCTACTGAAGACCGTGTGTCAGTTATAAAGATTAATATGCAAGTGGATTTTTCCTTTGTCCTTTTTGCCTTACTTCGAAATGTTATCATTAAAGTATTAATGTTTCTTTTTATTTTTCTCTCAGATCCTCCTCAGGTGGTTTATATTATTTCAGGAGGTGATCAAAGGGAAACTCGTGAATTTCATTGTGAAGCAGAAGCTAATCCAAAACCTACAAACTTCACATGGAGCAGGTCACCATCAATTTTTCTAATTTTATATGGCTTTAACAGTAAGAGCAAATAAAACAGTGTTGTTAATCTAATAATGTTAATCTAATAATTTGATCTGAACCCAGACGTAGTCAGACCACTCTATTCTCTATTATGGTGATATTTTGTATGATGTATTTAGAAAGTGTTTGTCATCAGTACAAAGCTTAGTAGCTTTAACTTTGTTCTAATAATGTAAACGTCAACATTCTTGGGGCATAGAACCGTTTAGATGCTAATACATGTCTCGTCATCACAAATGTCGTTATTGAAAACATGACATGCAAAATAAGTGATATGAAAGCAGTTTTTTCACAGTACTACACAGATATTTATCTCTATAGTATGCTGTTTATACAATCACATGTACCATTATTTAACAAATAAATTTCCTTTTAGATATTTTCCAGTGAACGAGACTCTTTCCAGTGGTGTCAATAGCAGACTGATTATTCAGCTGACCCCTGACAGTAACGACTTTTACTATTGTGTGGCATCTAACCAATACGGGAACGCTGTAGGTTCCCTCTACATGCATGTTATACCATGTGAGTATTTATATAATTTTCCCTTCACTGGAACAGTGAACAAATGCTCTTACTTGCGAGACAGTTCACATAAAATGTTGTTAATTTTTATAGACACCCAGTTTAATAGATAAACAGAATCACAAGACGGCAACCTACATTTATTCAACATTTATTATGTTAGTCTTAACATTCCAGTTATAGTCAAATGTACTGGAGTGTAGAGTGAAAAAAAAAGTCACTTTCACTTGATATGCTCTGTACTGTGTGATTTATTTAACATTTAACCTTCTGGAAAGGTATCAGGATATAAATCTTGATGAAGTGTGTTGTGTGAACTGTGAACTAACTATAATACTTTCTCAATGGCATTGCAGCTTCAGAATCCAAAACCTGCTGGACTTTGTACATCATAACCCTTGTGGTGTGTGGTGTGGTTTGCTGTTTTCTCATTTGGAAGTTTAATTTGCATCAGTATTTTATAAGAAGACTGCAGTAAGTTTGAACATTTTACCAGTCTAGTAGTGAGAGCAGATTATAAGCTTATAAAGGGTTGTTTAAGTGAGTTGCTTATTTTCTGTTTTCACTCAGGTGTAATAGCGGTGATCCTGTGTCCACTGAATCTTCAGACTAGGAAGAGGTCTGTGTGAAATCCGTTATTTTCTTGTTTTGCTCACTTGTGTTCGTAATTACATAAAATATGTTTCTTTTGGCTAGGGGCATTATATGAATGATTCAAACCTCTCTATTGGGACCATACCTTGCCGTGGTGGAGGGGCTTATTCTCCTTCAGGTTCAGGAGAAACCAAATGGTCCTGTAGGCTTTGTAACCTGATGATCCAGTTTGGGGCTCCATCTTTCCACTTGTCACTTATTAAAGGTGGCCATAGCATCATAAGGTTTGCTGACTCATCTGTTGTCATGAGCATGATTCTTCAACAGGACTATATAAGCAACATATAAATGAAAGAATGACACCCAGGCATCAGAACCAAGAGAAGATCACAAACATCACTTTCTGTTTACATTTCCTCGAGATTACACCTGGATGCTTATTACAGAACCTCATTTCATCACACCCTACTGCAGAACTGGGTGAAACCAATTTTAGCAGATGAGTGACTCTTCACAGATCATCTGAAGTAGATAGGTACATACAGTTCTTGTAGGTTTACAGTGATTTGTGTTGATGACACCAGCTAGTCCCTTTTCAGAGACAACCCCTCCTCATTTCGGCGAAACCTGACAGTAAATATTGCCAATGTAAATGTCTTTTCTACAGCTTTGTATACTTTAGTGGAGTTGTGCAACAGATACAGTACTGGGTAAATTAAATAAATAATAGTCTATACACAGGCCTGTGTTTAACATCTAACAGGATGTCATCACACAGAAACTCAGTTTGTTCAGTGCACTTTTCATTTAAACCTGTTTAAAGAAAGGAAACCGAGTGATAGGATGATTGGATGGTTCAAGACATTTTTACATAACTCTCTACCCACAGTAAGATTACACAGATTTTATCATTTAAATGCGCTAACAATGAAACCAGTGTATTGTGGACTGACCCAGAAACATAATTTGTGAGCAAGCCGAGTTAGATGCGTTCACATGACTTTATCCCACTCTGCTTTATCCTGAGAGTCTGGAATGTTTGCCTAATTCAAATTCAGTCATAAGGTGGATTAAGATCATAATAGCTAGGTTTACTGTCTGTGTGTGGTTTCACCTGTAGGTGTAAGTGGACTGGCTAGTCAGCATTTAGTGTGTGTGCATGGGCTTCACCTGCTAGGGATCTGTGGTAAAATTATACTGGCATTGGCTCTGTTGCTAGCTTTGTCCTTAATATTTATTATATATTTGTTATTATATATGTTTGTTATTTACTACACACACTTAGTTGCATACAGACCTTAGCAGTGTTTCAGAGTTGTAGATGATGTCTTACTTGGCAGGTTTCCAGTGGTGCATTATGCATTTTGCGTATGACTAGCATGATGCTACATTGTAAGAAGCAATATATTAAATTTCTTTTTGTTTGTTTGGGGTTTTTTTTTGTTGTAATGCACCTCCGGCATCAGGAGTGTGATGATCCATGAGCAGAGCAAGGAGATAATCCCAAGACATGAGGCAAAAGCTAAGTCCAGGCAAAAAGGGTCAAAAAACAGCAAAGTCAAACAATCCAGCAACGGTACAAAAACAGAAAATGAAACTCAAAAATGAAGAAACAGGCTGAGATTAAACACGAAGATGGCAAAAGCAGAGGTAAATCCAGCGGCTTGATATGCTTAACAAAGAGACGATACTTTGCGCTAGCTAGCTGTGCGCATGCCCTCTTAGGATTCAGGCGAGGGCTCCGTGTGGCGGCCTAATGCCAGTGACGTTACATTTGTTTGTTTCTAAGGGTGGTAAGTTATAGTGTCATGATTTATAACATTTGATGTCCTGTAATGAAAACATAAAACGCAAAAAATACAAGACACTGAGCATGTATGAGGAAATGTCATATGATTTAGAGTGATCTGACGCCTTGTCTCATGAGTCAAAAAATATTTATAAATACTAGAGAATATTATTGTCATGTGTTGGGTTGAATATGTTCCTGTTCCTTTTCATTTGAGCTTTTATTATACTACTATAATTGAATAATGAGCGATACAGTGAGGCATTGTCTGGACAAGTTGTTGGGTGTCAATTGGGATACGGTGTGCTGTGTGTGGGACAAAAGTGTTTGTAAAATGACCCATTAGAAAAGGCTTAATCAAAATATCTATAACATTATTTAAAGAACTTAAATATGGGCTTGACTGAAAGCTATTTTCATTTCATAGCATTTCTGTTACACCTAGTATAGGCTCTTTTTCACAATTACTTTATTTATGCCTGTCTGTGTCTACTGTCTAAGTAGTTTCTTTGTCTCGTAAGCAGTAGGAGTATTTTGGCAAAAAAAAAAAAAAAAGGTCACAGATCTGCACATTTTTTCAGCTTGTTTCCACTGCTTCTTCAGAAAACAGCAGGGAAATAACTATGGATGCCTCCTTAATTGTCTTTTGTTAGCAGCAGGCTGGTCAGCTACAACAGCTAACTGATAGGTGATATAAATTTAACTCCTCAGAACAGTAAACTGTATAGTCAGTAATACAGATTTCCTTTTACAATGGACATTATCTCAAAGCAGCTTTACAAAAATAGAGAAACAGAAAGGAGAGGAAAAAAAGAATCATTCAATTATTAGACTATTTTATTCCTAGTTATCCCTAATGAGCAAGCCTGCGGTGACGGTGGCAAGGAAAAACTCCCTGTGATGATATGAGGAAGAAACCTTGAGAGGAACCCATCCTCATTTGAGTGACACTGGACAGTAAATAATGTAAATGTAAATAGTGTCATTTCTACAACAGCAACCAAGGGCCCATGAGGAACTACTAGGTCAAAGTAGTTACTGAGTTCATTATAGACACTAATTCCTTGCTGTCAAAAGCTGACAGATGTAACAGCAGATCGGTGACGGTGTTAGTCTCCAAGTGGCTCTGTCCACGGCTGTCTCCTGGACACAGTGTGGCTAAGATAGGAGTGATGTGTTCATATCTTCTGGTTCTAGTTAAGACTCTAGCTGCTACATTCTGGACTAACTGCAGCTTGTTTATGCTCCTACTGGAACATCCTTTATTTCTCTCCATTTCTTTTCATCCTCTCCTTTATTACAAAGTGGACCGTTCATGGCACCTGTTTGTACATAGTTCTTTTATATGTTAAACCTTAAATTGTGAATTATGTCTTTGTAACTAAATCTGAATAAAAATGTTGATAATAAAAAAAAAGAGGGATCCGCTGGTCCACCAAAGAAAGGCAGCGATATGTTTTTAACTGATGGCTTTAACTTTTTTCATTAATATTTATCTTTACTTAGGCTTTACAGTGTATAATGAATATAATATTTGCTAGAAAGAAGGGAGTTAGGCTAATTTTTATTTGTTTAGTACACATTACACAGTATATTACATTATGCATTATACAGTATATTACGTAGTACACAGTATTTTTAACAATGTAACAAAGGGCTTGTAGATTTTGTAGACGTTAAAAAAACAATAAACAAAAAACAGGACACTAAGCAATAGAGGAAGTCATTTGATCTAGAGTAGCATTGTGGCAGTGGTCTAGGTCTAATCTGATGATGGCCTTGTCTCATGAGTTAAAAAACATTTATGAACAATAATTTTTTTCTTCTTCTTCTTTCGGCTTTTCCCTTCAGGGGTCGCCACAGCGAATCATCTCTCTCCACCTATCCCTATCTTCTGCATCCTCAACACCCTTTCACCCACTAGCTTCATATCCTCATTAATTCCATCCATATACCTCCTCTTTGGCCTTCCTCTTTGCCTCCTGCCTGGCAGCTTTTTATGTCCAACATTCTCCTACCAATATACTCACTCTCCCTCCTCTGAACATGTCCAAACCATCTTAATCTGGCCTCCCTAACTTTGTCCCCCAAACGTCCAACATGAGCTGTCCCTCTGATGTACTCGTTCCTAATCCTGTCCAACCTTGTCACTCCCAAAGAGAACCTCAACATCTTCAGCTCTGCTACCTCTAGCTCTGACTCCTGTCTCTTCCTCAGTGACACTGTCTCCAAACCATACAGCATGGCCGCTCTCACCACTGTCCTGTACACCTTCCCCTTGATTCTCGCTGATATTTTCTGATCACACAGAACTCCCGACACCTTTCTCCACCCATTCCAACCTGCCTGCACTCGCTTCTTTACCTCTTTCCCACACTCTCCATTACTCTGGATTTATGAACAATAATAAAGAATATTAATATAACATGTTTACATAGTCTGTGTGTAGTTTCACCTCTAAGTGGAAGTGGATTTATGATCCCTTAATGGTGCCCTTCTGTTGAGTAACCTTCCGCTTATTAGGAGAATCGCAACCGATTTCAAAAGCAATATTTCACATGAGAAGTAACAGTAACACTCTGTGTGTCACAAGGCTTCATGACTAGGTGAATCATGGTCATGGTCAAACAGACAAAAATAATCTGTATTGTCATGGCACACATTGCAAATGGAAGTCATGGGTTATGAAATGCTGCGCAGTTGGGTTAAGGTCTGGTGATCCCCTGATGAAGGCCTTTTTTCCCCCCGATGAAGACGTTTTTCCTCTGATTACTTGTCAGTGTTTTTTGGGTCATTGCCTAGCTGAATGATGAAGTTTCTAACACAGTTCTAACGCTACTTTCAGAGAGGTGTAACACTTTGGGTTTGGGTTGGAATGAGGAGATGCAATGCAGGCTTGGGACATCAAAATAAAAACTCTGATTTTACTTTTAATATGTGGTTTTCACTTTTCAGCTGCTTTTTAATTGATGTTGCACACACAGAGCTCTGTGCTGCTTGTATCTCTCTCTCTCTCTCTCTCTCTCTCTCTCTGTTCATCTCTCAAAACACATTAGAGTAACCCTATACAGATACATATCCTTTTCCATGACACAGTTGCATAGATGTGCCTTTGTTTAACTGTATTTGATAAAGCAGATGTGCTTCACAGTGTCACATTGTACAAGACATACCTTCATATCAATTGCCAGGGTTAACAGGTTTCAGCTAGATTTCCAGACAAAACCCACACAAAAAAAATTTATTTTTCCCCCTTAGACTTTGTGTGTGGGATATAAGATTACCATGGTGAATACATATTTGTGATGTTTGTGAACAGATATGTTCTCTCCATACATCTCCCTTTCCTTCTAATATATCTTAAAATTGTACAAAATTCCTCTGTATATCGTAGAATACCCGCTGCACCTTTTATGGACAGTTATATTTAATTCAGACCATTTGCTCTGAAACAAGATAGGGGCATTGGTGGCTCAGTGGTAGGTTTCTCGCCTATCATGCGGAAGGCCCGGGTTCGATTCCCAGCCAATGCCTCAACCCCAGCCACTGGATGCAGTGCCGGTCCCAAGCCCGGAAAAATGGGAGGGTTGCATCAGGAAGGGCATCCGGCGTAAAACATTTGCCAAGTTGTTGTGCGGACCAATTGGTCCGCTGTGGCAACCCCGAACAGGGAGCAGCCGAAAGCAACTTTGCTCTGAAACAAGGCATTGATGGGTCCTCCTCCAATGTAGAAATGTAGAGTTAGAATGGAGAATCAATAGAATCAATCTGAGTCCTGCCCCACTGGGCTGCTGCAAGTGCTTATTCCCATCCCTTTTTTTGACCACTAGGTACATTAACTCTATGGAAAATTGTGCAAAATTTATCAAATCAACAGAACAGCTGTCAAATAGCAAAATTTGTTGGTTGAATAGTTCTGTCAAGCTTGTTAGCTTGATTTGAATGATCTGTCATGCCTGTAAGACCTAATGCAAATCATGCAAGCATGCTTTGTATAGTCAAATTACATTGTTTATCACCTGGCAGCTAGATGGGTTTCTGAAATTTTTTTTTTTTCCCATTGTCTGTACCGCTTATCCGATCTATTCTCGGGTCACGGGGAGCCTGTGCTTATCTCAGGTGTCATCAGGCATAAAGGCAGGATACATCCTGGACGGAGTGCCAACCCATCACAGGGCACACACTCACTCATTCACTCATGCAATCAGCCTAGAAGCATGTCTTTAGACTGTGGGAGGAAACTGGAGCACCCGGAGGAAACCCACCAAGCACGGGAAGGACATGCAAACTCCACACACACAGTGAGCGGGACCAAGACTCGAAACCCAGGACTGGAGGCGAACGTGCTAACCACTAAGCCACTGTGCCGCCCTGTTTATGAAATATGTATTTGAATTTTCCCAAGCCTGGATAAAATGGGAGGGTTGCATCAGGAAGGGCATCTGGTGTAGAACATGTGCCAAATCAAAAATTTGCTTATCAAATGAGCCGCTGTGGCGACCTTGAACAGGGTTCAGCAGAAGGACAACAACCGATATGAAGACAGACACCATATTACAAACAGCATGTGTGATCGACTATTAAACAAGATGCCACACACAAATGTGCCTTAACATAAACAAGCTTACATGCATTATAGTTTGTTTCAGTTCTTTTGATCAGTCAAATTATTTGTTTCAACTGACCAAAGAGGAAGCTATTTTGGCTTCCAGTCTAGTCACTGACATAAAAAGGTTTGCAAAATTATGACAAGTTACTTTGTTACCTATCTACCACTTAATTAGTCAAGTAAATCCCACTTTTGCCTTTAATATAACATTATTGTATTCGGGAAGGGGGGCACGGTGGCTTAGTGGTTAGCATGTTTGCCTCACACCTCCAGGGTTGGGGGTTCGATTCCCGCCTCCGCCGTGTGTGTGGAGTTTGCATGTTCTCCCTGTGCCTCGGGGGTTTCCTCCGGGTACTCCGGTTTCCTCCCCCAGTCCAAAGACATGCATTGTAGGTTGATTGGCATCTCTAAATTGTCTGTATTGTGTGAGCGAATGAGAGTGTGTGTGCGCCCTGCGATGGGTTGGCACTCTGTCCAGGGTGTATCCTGCCCTGATGCCCAATGATGCCTGAGATAGGCACAGGCTCCCCGTGACCCGAGTGTAGATCGGATAAGCGGTAGACAATGAATGAATGTATTAGGGAATAGAGTAAAATATCCTTTACATTTAAATGTGGTTCTATGATCAAGTGGTTGATATAGAAGATGAGAACCTTTCAAAACTTTCGCTTTTTTCACCACATGGATTCAAGTCAATTTGCACACTTTTTTTTTTTTTTAACTTAATGGATGTTGTGGACGTTTGGAGAAAATAGCACACTGGTAGGCATAGGCAAGACTAAAAGGTTCACAATTCATTTTACTGCTGCGCAACAAAACCCAACTCTCTCCAAGAAAATTTCAAAGAGGGCCCTGATCATTTGTTACACTGAGTTTTTATAAACATGAAACAAAGAAAGAAAAACATTGTCACTCATTTGCTACATCACAACGCCTGATCAGGACAACCTTACCACGGTCTGCCTAAGCTGATTCTTAGCCTCGAGTCTCTCTCGTCTCCAACACATTCTGACTTTCTGACAATTTGCATAAACAATCTCTGGTCACAAATAACTTCTAGCCACTTACACAGAAGTTCAGAACTTCTTCCTTTAAAATTTCCCATCACATTGATGGGTTTGAGGCTTAAAGGAGATATTGCCAGAAAATGATGCAAATATTGTGCAAAATATTATTTTTAATCACATAGTACACAGAGATGTTGAAGTGATGGCTAGGGGTCTATAGGTTCTGCAAAAACTAGTGATGAAATAATCTTTTTCATCACTAAAATATTATCACTATAAATTCTCACAGTTATTAACTCCTTCTTGAGCTGAATCAGGTGTTTTGGGAGTGAGCAAACCTGTGGGTATCAAGTCAGTAAGACTAGTTGAAAACCCAACTTTCTCATTTTGTCTATTTTATTAGATGTTCTTGTGTAAGTGTTCTTGTGAATTTTTCTACTATAAATATAGTCCTACTGTATCAGCCATTTGTTGATATAAGTATTCTCTGGGTGTTGTATCAGCCACTGGATTCTCTGGTATTGGGTGTGTAGTGTATAAGACAGATAAATAGAGTCTGGCAGTTGTGTTAAGGCAAGGCCAAAGGGTGTGCGGTTCTAGACATATGACGAGGGGAATGATTAAATATGCTCTGTTAAAATACACTAGACCATCACACCCATATGTGCTTGTTGAAAATAGCAGTCCAGATTTAGTTCCCACTTGCTGTTATATTGAACTCCACTCTTCTGTGGAATCTTTTCACTACATTTGGAGCATAGCTTTGGGGATTTGTGATCATTCAGACACAAGAACATTAGCGAGGTCTGGGGTTTAGTCAGTATTCCAGTTCATTCCAATGCTGTTCAATGGGGTTGAGGTCAGACCTCTTAGCAGGACACTCATTTTCCTCCATACCAAGATTGGCAAACCATGGTTTCATGGAGCTCACATTCTGCACAGGGGCATTTTCAAGCTGGAACAAGTTTGGGCCTTGTAGCTCAAGTGAAGCATAATTGCAACACTACAGCATACAAATACCTCCTATACAACTGTGCTGCTAATTTTCTGGTAAAAGTTTGAGGAAGTATCACACAGATGTGACGGTTTGTCACAGTCTGGTTTTTAGCCACAGTTTCAAAACCTCCACTCTATGGCATAGTTTCTTGAATATGATCATGAAGTATTCTCTGTCCAAATCTGTAGCTAAATAATAACCAAAGTAGCTAAATAGCACAGCCCTTGTTGAGTTGAAGTTGGTGTATTAGAACAGAGGGAACACTTAAATGGTGGAGGAGATTTTCCAGGACCAGGTATGGGTGATAATTAAACTACATTAACCTATCATTTTATTAGAGTACTTAGGCCTCTATCCAAAATGGCATACAATTTCAAGCAAAATAAATGGCACGATAAAGCAAAAATAATGGCAGGTGTGTTGTGGGAAGAACACTAGACTAGACACAAGGGCTGAAGTAACTTCTACAAAAACTAAACAATTAAATAATCATCATAATCATGTTTAAATGGTACTCAAATGTAAGGGCTCTAGAAAGCATCATTACACAAGTACCACTGAATCTGCTTTTTATAATTAGCACAAAAAATGATCTTAATTAGTTCAAATCTTAGCACCACCGAGCTGGCACTGTGTAATATAATGTGATGAACTTGTGGGTGTGTGAAACTGGTGTGTGTGCTCTGAAACATTCAAACCAAATGTGTGGTTTTCATTAGAGTAGTGACTCATTTAGACCTGCTGAAAATAAATGGCGTCAGTCTGGTTTGCTATTCATTACCATTATTAGTTACCATGGAGTGATCATGTTACGCTGTGCAAACCTTGTCTTTATCTCGCTTCAGAGGCATTTTCATGGTGGAACAGGTTTGGGCTCTTCCCCTTAGGTTTTCCCCACTATGTAGCTTGAAAAGTATCATTCTGATCTGCAATTTTCCAACTCCTGGGGAAGTGGAACGCAGTGTTTATAGAGAGGACAAGGGGAAGGAAAAATCATACACTTGTTACAGTTCCCATTTTTGACACTAGTGAGATAGCTACTGTATATGGAAGCTAAATGGTGTGGTGAACAAGCAAGAAATTAATAAAGATACACAATACAAATGGTGAATGGAAAAGGCCAGAGGAAAACAAATAAACTGTAAATATCAAACATAAAATACATTTCAATAATTCAACACCAACTTTCACACCTTACACATGCAAAACACATCATAGAACCCCAAAAAATCTTATGTCACGCTCCACACAGTCAGTAACCTGAGCTCATAATCAAAGTGGAGCACCTTTAGCCCTGAGATGGCACTACCACTTTATCATCTGCCACATTAAACATACACTGCTTTTCCATCCCAGTGTTTAGTAACATTATAACTCGGAAGAACTCAAGGCTTAGGTTACTCATTAATCTTCTCACCTGGCTGGCTTTGATGTGAACGAACCTTCATGTCCAGCTGGAGGCTGATAAAATGAAGGAAATAAAATGTTATGGTCAAGACTAGATGAAAATAATATAAACAGCTGTTAATGTTTTTTTTTTACTTTTTTTTTTTGTTTTTTTAAATAATTGTCTCCCTTCAGAATTATTGACACCCTTCATGAAAATAGAGGAAAATATACAACAAAAAAATGCAGGGATTTTCTGCATGCAAATTTTTTAAACTAAAACAGAATAGATCGGATAAGCGGTACAGACAATGGGGGGAAAAAAACTAACATGATAGAAAGTGGCAGTTAAACGAAAAGTGGCAGTTAAACGAAGCGTGGCAGTTAAAAGGTACTTTATGCTTGTAGGGATGTAGCTTGTTAAAGACCACAGACAGATGTACAAAAAAAAAAAACGAGTTGGTTCCTGTTGGGTTTCCTATAGATAAACTTGACACTGAATTACTACAAGCTCTATTCTACCAAAAATAATTTTATGCATATTTCAAAGCTGCATTTTACAATTTTATTCGTTTTTCTATTTTACATTTGTACAACATTTTATGTTTCTTCATCCTTATAAGTAAACTGTTCCTGTGAATCAGGTGATACAGTGGTAGCTCACAGGAATAACACAAATGCTGATGTATTTCTCAAGAACGTTATCTGTATTTGATAATTGTCTTTATTCTCCTTACAGTCATCTGGTGGATCAGCAAATAAACACAAATGAAAGGCAGACAGTTAATGTATTTGCTAAGAAAAAATAATCATAAATTTTTTTTCTTAACTAATTACAATGAACAGCTGATTGATTTATATTATAAATTCAGCAGTTACTTATACAAAGATATGTGATTTAATTGTTCTTTTTTAAAAACCGCAGCATTTTCAGGTCCCGATGTGCATCAACACTTACATCGACTACTTTACAAATCTCTGTATGTGATCAGCAAATGAATATCTTCGTTAGAGGGATTAAAAAGTATAGATGAATACTAAAGTTGATTATGGAACATTACTAGCTTGTGGCAAATGTTGTCACAAGGCAAGAACAGTGGAAACCAGATTGTGTACAAAACTATTTTGTAAATCATGAAGCAAATTTCATAAGACCACTCTTTCTCAAGAGCAGTGCAACACTTGTAAAATGTAAGATCCTGGTCCTCATTAAAACCAGTTAATTAATTTTTTTCCCCCAAATCATAATTTCCTTAAGCCACTTTTGCTACTGAATATTTTGATAAATTAAGTCTCTGGAAGTGATATTTCCCTAATAATTAGACCAACATTATTAGAGAAACGGTGTAATATTCATGATGAATGTAAAAGCTGATCACAAAAGTGAAATACAGAAGTTACAGTGAAGTAGAACATTACTGTAAGTACAATTAAGACAAGCAGGTGCCATGTCCCTGATAAGCATGTGGTCTATCGGTCTAACAGTCGTCTGTTGTTGTGAATAAGGAACTGTTGTTAATATATTGTAGTGGTGTCCTAGTAATGTGGCCTTTAAATTAAAATCCTCCATTGTAGCAGCATACAACTGACCAACTGGTTACAGCAATCCCTGATCAGGACTTCCTTTCACTCACATTATTCTATTAGAATATTAAAAACAACACAGTGTCGTTCTCATATAGTACTGAATTCGAACACAAACATCAACATGGCTTTAGTTAGTATTTGGATGACCCGTGATTTTACATGTTTTAGACAGTCATCTATTCACGAGTCTTTCATACTCTACACAATAATGTGTTTTCTGAAATGTGAATTAGCTGTTGTGTGACAGGAGTCAGCCACAGCCCAGATGAGGCTGGAAGTGAAAACCTAGAGCACAATAGCATTAACGGTTATGGTAGGATCCTCAATGTCTGCTTTACTCTGCACCATCCTCAACTCCAACTGCGCAGGGCTTGGCCTCCGGTCGGGACCTGCCACCTCTGATGAGAGAAAATTAAAGTGTTTTATTCAAGGGTTTTGTAGCAGTACACTCACATGATACTCTATTTCTGTCACACCCACTGCCTCTGACTCAGTGCAGTTTGATTACAGTATTATGGGAGTATGTTATTCTGGGATTTTTTGGCCTTACCCTTGGCGTAAGTGATAGTCCTCTTAATGACATGCTGCATCACAGACACAGTCTTCTCACAGGCTGTCTGTTAAAACACCATAAAAGGTAATAACAGCTATAGAGACCCAAATAAAGTGTTTCTGAAGCTCTTTGCTGTCTACTATGTTGCTTCTGTTAAAATCCTTTACAGATTCCTAAGTGAAGCACTGTGGCCTGGAGAGGTTACTGTAAGTCTAGACTGATCTGGCAACAGACACTAGACATAGTGCCAACTGTAACAAATACATCCACTATTATTTTAATAAGATCATCTGTAAACCTGCCTATTCATGCAGTTATCTAATCAGCCAATCATGTGGCAGTGGCACAATGCAAAAAATCATGCAGGTACAGGTCAAGAGCTCAGTTACTGTTCCTATTAAACATCAGAATGGAAAAAAAGATGTGCTCTCTGTGCCTTTAACTGTATTGTGGCTTTTGGTGCCAGATGGGCTGATGTGAGTATTTCAGAAACTGCTGATCTCCTGGGAATTTCACAAATAAGAGTTTTCAACGTTTATGCAAATCTAAGACCCATGACCTGTATCTGCTTGTTTTTATCTATTCTGCTGCTCGATGGCTTGGAGAACTGCATAAAAGGTACACAGGTTTTCCTGATAAAGTGGATGTTGAGTGTATGTGTCTGTAATTCTACAGTATTTTAACTTGAACCAATTACTTTCTTCTTCTTCTTCTTTCTGCTTTTCCCTTCAGGGGTCGCCACAGCGAATCATCTCTCTCCACCTATCCCTATCATCTGCATCCTCAACACTTGCACCCACTAGCTTCATATCCTCATTAATTCCATCCATATACCTCCTCTTTGGCCTTCCTCTTTGCCTCCTGCCTGGCAGCTCCATGTCCAACATTCTCCTACCAATATACTCACTTTCCCTCCTCTGAACATGTCCAAACCATCTTAATCTGGCCTCCCTAACTTTGTCCCCCAAACGTCCAACATGAGCTGTCCCTCTGATGTACTCGTTCCTAATCCTGTCACTCCCAAAGAGAACCTCAACATCTTCAGCTCTGTTACCTCTAGCTCTGACTCCTGTCTCTTCCTCAGTGACACTGTCTCTAAACCATACAGCATGGTCGCTCTCACCACTGTCCTGTACACCTTCCCCTTGATTCTCGCTGATATTTTCCTATCACACAGAACTCCCGACACCTTTCTCCACCCATTCCAACCTGCCTGCACTCGCTTCTTTACCTCTTTCCTACACTCTCCATTACTCTGGACTGTTGACCCCAAGTACTTAAACTCCTGTACCTTCTTCACCTCTTCACCCTGTAACCTTACTGTTCCACTTCCCTCCCTTTCATTCACACACATGTACTCAGTCTTACTACGACTGACTTTCATTCCTCTTCTCTCCAGCGCAAACCTCCACCTCTCCAGGTTTTCCTCCACCTGCTCCCTGCTCTCACTATAGATCACAATGTCATCTGCAAACATCATTGTCCAAGGAGACTCCTGTCTGACCTCCTCTGACAACTGGTCCATCACTATAGCAAACAGGAAGGGACTGAGAGCTGATCCCTGATGCAGTCCCACCTCCACCTTGAACTCCTCTGTCTGACCTACAGCACACCTCAAACATCCATCTGCTCCTCTCATACAAGTCCTGCACCACTCTGACATACTTCTCTGCTACTCCTGACTTCCTCATACAGTACCACAGCTCTTCTCTTGGCACCCTGTCATACGCTTTCTCCAAGTCTACAAACACACAGTGCAACTCCCTCTGACCATCCCTATACTTCTCCATCAAAATCCTCAGAGCAAAAATTGCATCTGTTGTGCTCTTTTTGGGAATGAAGCCATACTGCTGCTCACAAATTTCCACTACCTTCCTTAACCTAGCTTCCACTACTCTTTCCCATAGCTTCATTGTATGGCTCATCAACTTTATCCCCCTATAGTTGCAGCAACTCTGCACGTCAGCCTTATTCTTAAAGATCGGCACTAACACACTTCTTCTCCATTCCTCAGGCATCCTCTCACTCTCTAAAACCCTGTTGAACAAACTAGTTAAAAATTCCATTGCTGCCTCTCCTAGACACTTCCAGACCTCCACCGGGATGTCGTCAGGACCAACTGCCTTTCCACTTTTCATCCTCTTCAAAGCCTTCCTGACTTCATCCTTTCTAATCTTATCTACTTTCTGTTCCACAGAGTTCACCCCTTCTACTCTTTTTTCCCTCTCATTTTCCTCATTCATCAGCTCCTCAAAGTACTCCTTCCATCTCCTCTGTACACTCTCCTCACTTGTGAGCACCCTTCCATCTCTATCCTTAATAACTCTAACTTGCTGCACATCCTTCCCATCTCGATCCCTCTGCTAGCTAACCTGTACAAGTCCTTCTATCCTTCTATAGTGTCTAACCTAGTGTACAACTCGTCATATGCCTTCTGCTTGGCCTTAGACACCTCCCTCTTCACTCTGTGCTGTGACTCCTTGTATTCCTGTCTATTCTCTTCAGTCCTGTCCATGTCCCACTTCTTCTTGGCTAACCTCTTCCTCTGGATACTATCCTGAACTTCCTCATTCCACCACCAAGTCTCCTTATCTTCTTTCCTCCTTCCAGATGACACACCCAGGACCTTTCTCCCCGTCTCCCTGATTACTTCTGCTGTAGTTTCCCAGTCATCTGGCAGCACTACCTGACCACCCAGAGCCTGCCTCAACTTCTGTCTAAATTCCTCACAACATTCCTCCTTTTTCAGCTTCCACCACTTGGTTTTCTTCTCTATCTCTATCTTTATCTTTGACCTCTTCGTCTTACAGACCAACAAAGTCATCCTACACACCACCATCCTATGCTGTCTGGGTACACTCTCTCCCACTACCACTTTAAAGTCACTAATCTCTTTCAGATTGCCTCTTCTACATAGGATGTAGTCTACCTGTGTGCTCCTACCTCCACTCTTGTAAGTCACTCTATACTCCTCCCTCTTCTGAAAATAAGTGTTAACCACAGCCATGTCCATCCTCTTAGCAAAGTCCACTACCATCTGTCCTTCAAGGTTCCTTTCCTTAACTCCAAACTTGCCCATCACCTCCGTTCCCCTCACCAACATGTCCATTAAAATCCGCTCCTATCACCACTCTCTCACCCGTGGGAATACTCTCCATCACCTCATCTAATTCACTCCAGAATCTCTCTTTCTCCTCTAACTCACAACCTACCTGTGGGGCATAACCACTAACAACATTCAACATCACCCCTTCAATCTCTAACTTCAGACTCATCACCCTGTCTGACACTCTCTTCACCTCCAGAACATTCCTCACAAACTCCTCCTTCAGGACCACACCTACCCCATTTCTCTTACTATCCACACCATAATAAAACAGCTTGAATCCTGCTCCTATACTACGAGCCTTGCTACCCTTCCCCCTGGTCTCCTGTACACACAGTATATCCACCTTCCTTCTCTCCATCATATCAGCCAGCTCTCTACCTTTCCCTGTCATAGTACCAACATTCAGAGTTCCTATTCTCAGCCCTACACTCTTACCTTTCCTCTTCTCTCTCTGTCGCTTCTCTCTCTGGCACAGAAGTCACTGGACTGTGACCCCCATGGCTAGATTACTTGAACCAATTACCTTACATTTAACTAAAGAAAATGGTAATACAGGATGTTCAAACTTTTGCTTGACAGTTTAGGAAGTTTGAAATATCTACATAGTTTCTTTTCTAACAGATCATAACTTAAAAAGTATATCAGCACAATGAGTCAATGAGCTGAGCTCAAATTCACTCCATTCAATTTTATTCTATTTGTTTAGATGACAGACAGCTGCAAAAACGAAACATCACACCACTCCCAACCCCTATGTGGTGGGCCTAAATATGGCACCCGTTTCATTTCCTGGTAAACAAACACCTAATCAAAAATACTACTTGATCTCAGTGCAGCTTTTGACACCACTGACCTTGACACCATTGATTCTACTTGATAGGTTAGAACATGTTGGTGTTAAAGGAACAACCCTCTCCTGGCTCAGGTCTTATTTGACAGATCGTTATCAGTTTATAGATCTAAATGGTGACTTCTCTATGCATACTAAGGTTATGTTTGGTGTTCCACAAGGCTTTGTCTTAGGCCCACTGCTTTTCTCCTTATATATGCTACCCCTTGGTGCAATTATTCGTAAACATGGTATTAGCATCCACTGATGACACACAGCTGTATGTTTCAGCTAAGTCAGATGAGAGACACCAGCTTATTAAGATTGAAGAATGTATAAAGGACATTAGACAGTGGATGCTTACTAACTTCCTCCTGCTTAACTCTGACAAGACAGAGGTGCTTATATTAGGACCACATGCAGCTAGAAGTAAGCTTTCTGATTACAGAATAACTGTGGATGGTCTTTCTGTTTCATCTCGTACAGCAGTAAAAGATCTTGGTGTGATTATTGACTCTTGTCTTTCGTTTGAAGCTCATGTAGATAATATCACTAGAGTAGCCTTCTTTCATCTTAGAAATATTGCTAAGATAAGAAATATGTCGTCAATTCATGATGCAGAAAAACTAGTTCATGCTTTTATTACTTCTAGGTCGGATTATTGTAATGCCTTACTGTCTGGATGTTCCAGTAGGAGCATGAATAAGCTCCAGTTAGTCCAGAACGCAGCAGCTAGAGTCCTAACTAGAACCAGAATATATGAACACATCACTCCTATCTTAGCCACACTACACTGGCTCCCAGTCAAATTTCACATTGATTATAAAATACTGTTACCGACCTATAAAGCACTAAATGGTCTCGCGCCACAGTACCGGCGTGACCTTTTGGTTGTTTATGATCCGCCACGCCTACTCAGATCAAAGGGTGCAGGTTATTTGGTAGTACCTCAAGTAGCAAAGTCTACAGCAGGGGGCAGAGCTTTTTCGTACAAAGCCCCATAGTTATTGAATAGCCTTCCAATTAGTGTTCGGGATTCAGACAAAGTCTCAATGTTTAAGTCTAGGTTGAAGACACATTTGTTTAGTCAAGCCTTCAATGTATAGCTTCGCAAGTCACTTAGGTTTGCTGACTGTGAAGTGGTTGGACGCTTTATGTCGCGGGAAGCCTTCATGTCTGTGACCTTCTGGCTCTCCCTTTCAGTTATGCTGTCATAGCTAGTTCTGCCGGAGTCCCTGCCTGCACTTTCCACATAATCTACGTTGTCTTTAAACTGGATCTGTGTGGAAAGCCTGTGACCAGGAGACAGCCGTGGACAGAGCCACTTTGTGACTATAACACCATCACAGATCTGCTGTTACATCTGTCAGCTTTGACAGCAAGGAATTAGTGTCTATAATGAACTCAGAAACTACATTGACCTAATAGTTCCTCATGGGCCTTTGGTTGCTGTTGTAGAAAGGACACTATTTACATTTACATTATTTACTGTCTAGTGTCACCCAAATGAGGATGGGTTCCCTTCTGAGTCTGGTTCCTCTCAAGGTTTCTTCCTCATATCATCACAGGGAGTTTTTTCCTTGCCACCGTCACCGCAGGCTTGCTCATTAGGGATAAATAGGGATAAAATAGTTTCATAATTTAATGATTCTTTTTTTTCCCCTCTACTTTCTGTTTCTCTATTTTTGTAAAGCTGCTTTGAGACAATGTCCATTGTAAAAGGCAAATAAATTGAATAAATTGAACTGAATTGAAATACTCCCAGTTGCAGATCTTTACATGCACTGAGCTGAAAAATTCTGAGGCAAATAAACTATACAATTAAGTACTTTTTTTTTTTTTTTTTTAATTTGTCTTATTAAAATTGCCAACTGGTATACTAACAGGGCTGAGCTCTCCCTGTCTACAAAAAATGACCTCCAAATAAGGCTTTATTTTTGGGATATTACATCATCTTTGAGATCATTAAATACCTCTAAGCTGCATACAAATAAACATCATTGGGGAAAACAATATAAGTCAGTTGTGTCAAGTGCTTAGATTTGATCTAGATTTGTGTGATTTTTTTTTTATTTTATAAATTGTGAATAGATCTTGGCATGTTCTGTGCAGACCCCATGATGTCTTCGTTTATGACTTGGAAATTCTTTCTGTTCTGTTCTGATAGATTTGTGCTGAGCCCAGACACTCTATAACAAACTCAAACCATCATCAAATGCTTAACCACCATGCCTATTTCTGCTGATGGCCTTTCCGTTATCAGTGTTGCCTATAGATAACACTGAATACCACAACTTCTGTTGAAAAACCTCCCTGATGATCTCAGTAAATTCTGAAGAGTTTCACTATGCAAACACGTTCTCCATGTGTTTCTTTAGCACACTCTTCCCTAAATTCAGCTTAAAGGTAGAGGCAGCAGCACGACTCATGACTTCTTCTCGGAATCCGAATAAACCAAAAATTATTAAATCATAATTTAAAGTTGGACATTTCTAAAACACTATCAAAACTAACTAAGGAGATTTATATGAAACAAAGTCATCCATTTTTCATAATGTATTTACAGACGAAATTACATGTTATTAGACTAAAGCCTTTACCAACATAGCTGTTGCAGGGACTAACATCATCATTGAAGATTATGGGAAATGAGCACAGAAGAGCATTACATACTTACTGTTCACACGCAAACACTTGGTGTGAGTGTGTTAGTGTCTGTATGAGTATGTGTGTTATTGGTTTTACCCACATTATTCTTATACCCTGTGATATTAATCCCCATTAATTACCATTACCATCATCAGGCATTATAAAAAGCATGACAGCTAAAAATGAGGCTTATCAAAAGGCATTTTGGGGGATTTTGGTTTGGGTAAACTCTAATGTTAAATGATTTTCCCCCTCTGATTGCAAGACAGAATTACTAATGAAGCCTAATTAAAGAACTGAGAAGCGGCATCTCACTCATCGACCCATCACTATTATTAATTTTAAAGGAAGTTAAGCAGTTCACCATGACTATGATTCATCAGATAAAATAAGAACATGCATTATACTTTGAGCTCATTAGGGTGGTGGTGTGTCCACGCCAGCAGCAAAGCAGCGAACAGATCCCCAGTGCCCACAAACACAGCATCTACTTTCGGAATGTCCATTCGGATCCTTTGTTTCTGTTTACTGCCATCTGCTGTCACTGAAATGTGCAAACACACATCCAAGTCATTGGCAACATGGAAATACAAACAAAATCTTAGTGGAGACTATGAATACATTTACATCAGCAAACGCTCCATCTGTGATCCATGTTTTCCAGACAGTAAAAAAACAGTCATTATAAGTATTTTTAGAGCATTATTAAAGATAGGGAGCAAATAACATGATAAAACATTGGATTACATATTATTACCAGAAGTAAACAGCACTAGCATTAACAGATTTAATAATAAATCTGTTATTAAAAACATAATTCTTCTTCAAGTTCTTCCTTCAAAATGTTTTCCACTTTCCAATAAAATTGTAAAGGTTTTAAACTGAGACAGGTTAATTAGCATAGGCCATAGTCACTGATTATCTTGAATGCAAGTTATAGCAGATGCAGTAATTGCAGGGTTCACCTGTGTTCTGGCTCCCCAGGGCCACTAAATACTGATCCCCCAGAGGAGAGAGCAGATCTGAGCTGGTAATGACCACAGTGTCAGGACCCATAGCATGCAGCAGATCCATTGCCTACAAGAGAATGACATACAGTTATACAACAAACCTGTTGCGGTCAGTATGGCCTTAAGAAGATTATAGCCTCACTTTTCTTAATTCCAGGTTCAGGATCCACCCTCCCCATTAGTGCTACTCCCAGTACACTTGATCCAACCCAAAGGCTTAATTAAGACCTGATGAGTGCCAGAAACTAGGAAACCTTGCATCTCTGCAAGACTGCAATTTACATCAAAGTGACACTTGGGATTTTAAGGACGAAATTGCTGATATAATCGAAAACACTTTGTTATGCTTATGAGAAGTCTCTTTTTCACAATATGCTCATGCTGAATAGCCTTTCAACACATTTAATACTGGTTGTCCTATATACAGTGGGGCAAAAAAGTATTTAGTCAGCCACCAATTGTGCAAGTTCTCCCACTTAAAAAGATGAGAGAGGCCTGTAATTTTCATCATAGGTACACTTCAACTATGAGAGACAGAATGAGAAAAAAAAATCCAGAAAATCACATTGTCTGATTTTTAAAGAATTTATTTGCAAGTTATGGTGGAAAATAAGTATTTGGTCAATAACAAAAGTTCATCTCAATACTTTGTTATATACCCTTTGTTGGCAATGACAGAGATCAAACGTTTTCTGTAAGTCGCCACAAGGTTTTTACACACTGTTGCTGGTAGTTTGGCCCGTTCCTCCATGCAGATCTCCTCTAGAGCAGTGATGTTTTGGGGCTGTCGCTGGGCAACACGGATTTTCAACTCCCTCCAAAGATTTTCTATGGGGTTGAGATCTGGAGACTGGCTAGGCCACTCCAGGACCTTGAAATGCTTCTTACGAAGCCACTCCTTCGTTGCCCGAGCGGTGTGTTTGGGACCATTGTCATGCTGAAAGACCCAACCACGTTTCATCTTCAATGCCCTTGCTGATGGAAGGAGGTTTTCACTCAAAATCTCACGATACATGGCCCCATTCATTCTTTCCTTTACACGGATCAGTCGTCCTGGTCCCTTTGCAGAAAAACAGCCCCAAAGCATGATGTTTCCACCCCCATGCTTCACAGTAGGTATGGTGTTCTTTGGATGCAACTCAGCATTCTTTCTCCTCCAAACACGACAAGTTGAGTTTTTACCAAAAAGTTCTATTTTGGTTTCATCTGACCACATGACATTCTCCCAATCCTCTTCTGGATCATCCAAATGCTCTCTAGCAAACTTCAGACGGGCCCGGACATGTACTGGCTTAAGCAGGGGGACACGTCTGGCACTGCAGGATTTGAGTCCCTGGCGGCGTAGTGTGTTACTGATGGTAGCCTTTGTTACTTTGGTCCCAGCTCTCTGCAGGTCATTCACTAGGTCCCCCCGTGTGGTTCTGGGATTTTTGCTCACCGTTCTTGTGATCATTTTGACCCCACGGGGTGAGATCTTGCGTGGAGCCCCAGATCGAGGGAGATTATCAGTGGTCTTGTATGTCTTCCATTTCCTAATAATTGCTCCCACAGTTGATTTCTTCACACCAAGCTGCTTACCTATTGCAGATTCAGTCTTCCCAGCCTGGTGCAGGTCTACAATTTTGTTTCTGGTGTCCTTTGACAGCTCTTTGGTCTTGGCCATAGTGGAGTTTGGAGTCTGACTGTTTGAGGTTGTGGACAGGTGTCTTTTATACTGATAACGAGTTCAAACAGGTGCCATTAATACAGGTAACGAGTGGAGGACAGAGGAGCCTCTTAAAGAAGAAGTTACAGGTCTGTGAGAGTCAGAAATCTTGCTTTTTTGTGGGTGACCAAATACTTATTTTCCACCATAATTTGCAAATAAATTCTTTAAAAATCAGACAATGTGATTTTCTGGATTTTTTTTTTCTCATTCTGTCTCTCATAGTTGAAGTGTACCTATGATGAAAATTACAGGCCTCTCTCATCTTTTTAAGTGGGAGAACTTGCACAATTGGTGGCTGACTAAATACTTTTTTGCCCCACTGTAGATTATAGTTATGGATGAGTACTAATTTATACCAAAATCCTCCCAACTCAGGTTGGATTCCCTTTCAAGTCCGGTTCCTCTCAAAGTTTCTTCATTTTGCCATTAAAGAGATCCCACCCCCACCTCCATTGTTTCCTCTGGTCTGATTGTTAGGAATCTAAATCTACATCCAGTTTTCTGTATGTAGAAAGCTGCTCTGTAATGCTTCTCTGTTGCTACACATGCTACATGACAAACATTGCACATTAAGCAAAGTGCTTCATATAGAGTCAGAGATTTATATATATATATATATATATATATATATATATATATATATATATATATATATATATATATATATATATATATATATATATATATATATATATATATATATATATATATATATATAAAAAAAATAAAAAAAATATATATAAAAATAAAGACTAACAAGAACTGCTGTAAAATTAAGTCAACTGTAAAATGAAATTAGCGTCATAGGGAGGTCTCTGCTACTCCCTATTAAATACTGGTTTTTATGGCCAAAGTATGTTTCTCAAATGGTTTAAAAAAAAAATTTCATCTGTTTAGCACTTCCAGTAAACCCCCTGAACCAACATGAGGAAGAAACCTTGACAAGACACAATCTCAGAATGGAGCCCAGCCTTTAAAAGCAGAGTTGCTCTGAAATATCAAACAGCATAGAGCACTATGAAGACTCACCTCCACTGCATCTTTTTCTGTACTGATCTTTCTTCCTGTAAGGAGCCTTTTAGAAACAAAAAAAATCTATTAAATAAACTATTTATG
This sequence comes from Hemibagrus guttatus, assembly GCA_033459395.1. Lineage (NCBI taxonomy): Eukaryota > Metazoa > Chordata > Actinopteri > Siluriformes > Bagridae > Hemibagrus > Hemibagrus guttatus. The sequence goes on from JAUCMX010000006.1 coordinate 7,855,558, forward strand.
GTCATAAGATGCATCTGTAACTGTGTCACATTTTCATGGCTGTTCCTAATTCAAACCGGAACAATTGCACTACAAAAAGATAAAAAATGTAAAGTTACCAGAAGTGCCAGATTATTACACCAGAGGTTAATCTTCTTATCGTTATCAAGTGTGCAAAAAATCATCTGTATTGAGTGGGGAGTCCAGCGGCGTCATTTATAAACATAGACGTTACATTTTCACGAACTGTGATTGGTTGCTTCAGTTCTTTAGTAAACATTTGCACTAAACCTTCCCAAGCATGAACCTGGACAAATGTTTACTAAAGAACTGAAGCAACCAATCACAGATCGTGAAAACTGAAGACTGGGGAACAACCATAGATTGTTCATTTAAGAAAGTTGTACAAATATTTATGTCTATACCGTGAACTTCATAACACTGGGCAAATATAGCATTTATCTGATCCTTATAAAGGTTTCCTTCTTCCGTGAGGAAAGTATAGCGTAACGAGTGTTTCCAGATGGACTGTAAAAAACGTGATACACCCGTCTCCCAGAAATCCGGAAAAATTCCTTATTAGAATAATCAGTAGGCGACTTTGAAACTCCAGAATTTTCTCAGATTTTGTCTCAAAGCTTTGGCTGAATGCAACATTTTTGAAACCCTGTGGATATGTAGTGAAGTACAGTATTATTTGGGTACTGTCATTTAGCATGAACCCAGAGAGCACAACACTTTGAGGCTTTTCTCAAGATTCCTGCTATGGGCAAAATAAGAACATTAGTGTGCCATCAATGCTTTTTGCCCTGAGGACACAGAAGTTCAAAGACCTGAGCATAAACTACACCTTTCCAATCTGTAGCCACAGTTTCTTGCCTCCTGACCATGTTTGGACGCATGGAGCAGGAGATAAAGAAGACAGACACCATCCTGCGACTATCTGAGTACCTGGAAATCATGGAGAGACATGAAAATGTCCAGGTCTTGGAAATCTGTGGTGATAAGTTGGGCTGCAAGCAGCAGTACACTGGTAACTTCTGTTACCATTCTGTGTTAAAGCATGGTAAGAAGTGGGACACCTTAAAGCCAGCGTCAAGGAAGAAAAGAAGGCCGATGTGCTGAAACTGCTATGTAAGATAGGATAGGATGGGGGGGTGCCACAGCAGCCAATGACGGAGAAGGTTCAGGATAGTTTGTCTTTCAACCTCCCTCTAGGTGAGGTATGAGTTAGACAGACAGTCGACAAATTCCATAAAGATGCACTGGCAGTTGTGAGAGGTGACCATGTTGGCAGGCAGGACATGGAGGAAAGCAGTGATGAGGACTGCTAGGTAAGATAGGATAAGATGAGATAAGCCTTGATTAATCCCCAACATTTGGTTTTGCCACAGCAGTAATGATAGATAAGGTCCTGGATGGTCTTGTCTCTCGTTCTCTTGTCTCTCGTTCTCTATAAAGGCGAGCTAATGTTAGGAGTTAAGCAGCCCGGAACTTCTGACAGGTGCACTAATAGGTATGGGAGGTGACCCCATAACATCAAGGACTCAGTTCAGCTAAATGCTGTGAAACAATGAGTAACAATAACATGTTTTAACATGTTTTTATAGTTTTAATATTGTAATGTTTTGTGAATTGTGTACATTGTGATGTCTCTTTACCAAAGCAAATTACAAAGCAATTACTTGGTTTTGTTTAACTCTGAAAGATTAAATGTGGAGTTATCTGCTTTCGCCAAAAACGACTGTTGGAGTTCTCTGTTTTTTGCTCAAAACCAAACTTTTAATAAATAAAAAAAATCATACTTTCAATGAACTTTAATTTTGTAAGTTACCTGTATTTTTTGAGTTATTATTACTTAATCAAAACAACCCAACTCCAGTTTGATTGATAATTGATGATATTGATTTGATTAATGCACAATAAAAAAAACAATTTCTGAAAATTAATAAAAATGGAGTTATCTGTTTTTGCAAATAAACTCTTCAAATGTATTCACACTTTCAACAGCAATGTGATTTCTAAAGCAGACATGACACACACAACTGTATACACGATTCTGTAAGTGTAATTTTTTTGTGCTCAGGCCATCCTCTGGGTTTTGTGGGTATACATACTTTCACTGGAATCCATGCAAAGTTTTATAAATGAGGCCACAGGACTTATTTGAGAAACACACGACCATGCAGTACACATATACGAATAGATACACTATATTGGCAAAAGTTTTGGGACACCTGTCCAAATCATTGAATTCAGGTGTTGTTTTTCAGGGGTTGGGCAATTTCATGCTCCCAACTTTATAGGAACAGTTTGGTGATGGCCCCTTCCTGTTCCAACATGACCACACACCAGTGCACAAAGCAAGGTCTGCCAACTGTAAATTTCACACTGTAGGCCTGACATAAAAGCTCCTGAGATGGAAAATAAGTTTATCACTCACTCTGCCTCAAAGTGGTTAGGTGTTATGATGTCTGACACGGGCACCACCTTTTCCCTGTAGACCGGCAGCAGGGCTTCTGGAACATACTACAAACAGGACACGAAACAAGATGTATGAATACCACCAAGAGAACATGAAAACTTCGCACACATGACAGAGATGGATGGCAATCGAACCCCCAACCCTGCAGGTATGAGGCAAGCACGCTAACCTCTAAGCCACTATGCCTCCCCTAATTTACATTCATTCATTCATTAATCTTCTATACCTGCTTATCCTACTACTGGGTTGCAAGGAACCTGGAGCCTATCTCAGGAGACTACGGGCACAAGACAGGGTACACCCTGGACAGGATACCAGTAAATCCCAGGGCCCAATCACACACACACACACACACACACGCGCTACGGACAATTTAGAGATGGCAAATCAACCTACAATGCATGTCTTTGGACAGGGGTAGGAAACCTGGAGTACCCGGAGGAAACCCCCGATGGCACGGGGAGAACATGCAAACTCCACACACACAAAAACACACCACACACACACACACCATGGAGGCGGGAATCAAACCTCCAACCCTGGAGGTGTGAGGCAAACGTGCTAACCACCAAGCCACCATGAGCCCCATTAATCAAATCAATTCAATTCAATTCAATCAAATTATACCGAAGTAAAGAGGAAAAAAATGTGATTGAGTAAAATGATTGACATGGCTCATTAGGCTACTCACCATCGATCCATTATCTCCCATGACTGGATCACATACTGAAAAATCACAGAAATATGTTTTAATATTAACTCCCTCGTCTCTGTGTAGCTTGGTCAGGTGCAGGGGACAAATATTAGTGTGCTCATCTTTGATAATAAAATCGACAACAATGAAAAAATATGCTCTTTACTCATATGACTGCTTGTTTCAGTGCATGATCTGTTCTGTTAAACACACAACCAAGGATGTCTGGAGCTTCATTTCACAACATGATGGCTTGTTGTGCGTTTAATTTAACTAATGATAAAGATTTGTATTGGTTTAACTTATGGGTTGATGAGTTTTTCCACAAACTTCAGAAATTTTTTGTTTCTTTTTTGATTCTATAACTACAAAAAAATCTTCATCAGTGGGTCACTGCTAATTTGTTTGAAGCTCGAACACACAGCAGGATATAAAGACGATGCATGGCAGTACAAAGTTTCAGGCTGGAAATAAGTCAAGACAAGACAAATGTACAAGAAACATCTGCCAAAATTAACAAGCACAATCAAACCCTTAAATGTTTTACAGGTCAGGTTGTCACACATGAGACTTGCCTGTGAGTTAAAGATGGATCAGAGATGGGTTAAATCTAAATGTAAATTAAGTTTGTATGTACAGTGGGGCAAAAAAGTATTTGTCAGCCACCAATTGTGCAAGTTCTCCCACTTAAAAAGATGAGAGAGGCCTGTAATTTTCATGTTGTAGAAAACATTTAGTTTTCAAAAAGTTCTATTTTGGTTTCATCTGACCATATGACATTCTTCCAATCCTCTTCTGGATCATCCAAATGCTCTCTAGCAAACTTCAGATGGACCCGGACATGTACTGGCTTAAGCAGGGGGACACGTCTGGCACTGCAGGATTTGAGTCCCTGGCGGCGTAGTGTGTTACTGATGGTAGCCTTTGTTACTTTGGTCCCAGCTCTCTGCAGGTCATTCACTAGGTCCCCCCGTGTGGTTCTGGGATTTTTGCTCACCGTTCTTGTGATCATTTTGACCCCACGGGGTGAGATCTTGCGTGGAGCCCCAGATCGAGGGAGATTATCAGTGGTCTTGTATGTCTTCCATTTTCTAATAATTGCTCCCACAGTTGATTTCTTCACACCAAGCTGCTTACCTATTGCAGATTCAGTCTTCCCAGCCTGGTGCAGGTCTACAATTTTGTCTCTGGTGTCCTTTGACAGCTCTTTGGTCTTGGCCATAGTGGAGTTTGGAGTCTGACTGTTTGAGGTTGTGGACAGGTGTCTTTTATACTGATAACGAGTTCAAACAGGTGCCATTAATACAGGTAACGAGTGGCGGACAGAGGAGCCTCTTAAAGAAGAGGTTACAGGTCTGTGAGAGCCAGAAATCTTGCTTTTTTTGTAGGTGACCAAATACTTATTTTCCACCATAACTTGCAAATAAATTCTTTAAAAATCAGACAATGTGATTTTCTGGATTTTTTTTTTTCTCATTCTGTCTCTCATAGTTGAAGTGTACCTATGATGAAAATTACAGGCCTCTCTCATCTTTTTAAGTGGGAGAACTTGCACAATTGGTGGCTGACTAAATACTTTTTTGCCCCACTGTATATGTGTCAATTTACTATAAATAGAAGTCGGTTTATTCTAAAGATATGCTAAAAGAGCCATGTTTTTTTCTTGATAAACATCTTGATTAACATTCATCATCCATGCTTTTCAAAAGACTGGAGTGTACAGCAGTTTAGTCTGTTTACTTCATGCATTTGACCACTAGATGACGCTAGAGTGCACTGTAAGGAAAAGTCTTTTTGAAGTAGAGTAGAGGGCATGAAGCCTTTATTATCGCCACACATACATTACAGCACAGTGGAGTTCTTTTCTTCACATATCCCAGCTGAGGAAGTTGGGGTCAGAGCACAGGGGCAGCTATGATACAGCGCCCCTGGAGCAGAGAGGGTTAAGGGCCTTGCTCAATTGCCCAACAGTGGAGCTTGGTGGTACTGGGGCTTGAACCCCGATCCTCCGATTAACAACTTCATGCTAATCAGAAAGCTAGCTCTATGTTTTTGGCTACAGAGGCAGAGATTCTAAGCATATATATTTTTAATATAAATAAACTATATGAATAAAATATATGAATACATGTGATACATGTGATACATATGATACAAGACCAACCACAAACAAACAGTCTGGTGGTGGAAAATTCCAAAGGCAGAAATAAATAAAAATCTTGATGAGCATTGTCTCACCATATACAAGCTTGGGGTTAGCACTCTTCAGCTCCTGCACGATATCCACCACCATTTCCAGGAAAGACACATCCCTGGAGTAACCTAATCATAAGAAGAGCTTGTTAAAGAGACATGAACTGTGCTAACTGAATGAAGTGACAAGTTGTCTAGTTTCCAACAATTCTTCCAAAATATTCTACTGATTTTAATAAATAACCTAAACTTAACCCAACAAGGGGGTGTTTTTTTTTAATCTACACCAAGGTTTATTTACGTATTCCAACAAGCTAAATGATGATGCGTCAGTGATTTCATGCACCTGTAAGCACATAGTCATAATGGTTGACTTTGTTGAGTTTAATTCCTTCGTACAGGACATGCAGCTCATCAGCAGTCAGCACTTGTCCTTTCCAGTGCTTGTAACCTAGAAGACAAACAAAAGATGGTGAGCGCCAAGTTCCTCATACCAAATAGCAGTCTGTATTAGATAGCATCCAGATCTGACTCCATATTCTGTTCACAACTAATCAAATCAAAATAAATGGTCTTACTTTATTCCCACCTACAGATATAGCACCCCATAGATGGGAAATAAAACATATTTGAATATGGGTTCAGAAAATATAAAGTGGACTGGCATCCTATTTAAAAAAAAAAAATAAAAATTTTGCAGTTTGTACTTTTTTTTCCCCCATTGTCTGTACCGCTTATCCGATCTATTCTCAGGTCACGAGGAGCCTGTGCCTATCTCAAGCGTCATCAGGCATCAAGGCAGGATACACCCTGGATGGAGTGCCAAACCATCGCAGGGTACATACTATTTTTAATCAATAAAAATAATTGTCTACACTATTCTGGTAAAGCTGAATCCTTCTGGGTCTTTGGTATGCATCATTTGCACACATTCAGGGAAGGAGAAGTGAATTTGTTAAACAAAAATGTACTTTTTATGCCCTAATTTACTTGCTTGTAAATAATCAGCAGAAAGAACTGCTGTCTATATCTTAACTCACTTAGATAATGAACAAGTTACTGTGTGAAAGGAAAGGGTCCAGTGATTGTATGAACAACTAGTATGAGCGTAGCTCAACATCAAACGTTTTCTGAAATTAATCCTCTGCATGCAGTGAAAGCCCAGTCCATTCTTAACTCAGATTAACACTAAACTCTCCTTAATTTAACATATTGCACTGGCCCACCTAGTGTTTCTTTCGACGCATTAATGTATGTATGTTATGTATGTTATGTATGTTTTTAACAAGACCAGACAAAGAAAATCATACACAGATGGTACAGTGATGCAGTATGTGTCTTAATGTAACCTTGACAGATGTGCAACAGCTGCAACAAAAAATGATTATCCAATTGCCACCAATTACATAAACACATACTCTGCACAGATACACAATAAAATACAAGAAATTGTTTCGGTAACTAAGAAACTAAGTTTATTTGGACTAAGACTCTACCATTATTCTCATGTTGCCTTCCCAGTTTCAATCAAATTCAAGTTATTTTCCAACATTTATTCTCTGGCTAATGCTAAACTGAGTGACCCAACACGCAGGGTTGGGTCAGGAAGGGCATCCGGCGTAAAACATTTGCCAAGTTGATGTGTGGACCAGTTGGTCCGCTGTGGCGACCCCGAACAGGGAGCAGCCGAAAGCATTAACTTAAGATTAAAGAGTTGATTGTTGTTTATGTGCTCCACATGATGGAGCACACAAAACCCCACCCCACCATAGAGAGCATCTTGAGCAGCTGTCAAAACATGTAATACAGGAACTGCAAGGTGTCTGCCCACAAGGCCCTACAACAAATTGTGAGAACAGCTAAAATGATCAGGATCTCTCTCCCCATCACGGACACCTTGTACAACAACCACTGGGTCCACAAAGCCATCAGCATTGCAGTCAACCATTCTCCTCCCTCTCCCGGACTCTTCAATCTCCTGTCAGCTGGGAGAAGCTACAGGAACATCCATGCCACCACCAGTATACTTCACAAATCTGAAGTTTCACTCAGGCAGTCAGAATACTCAACACCCTGCTGCCTCTCACTGCTCACCTGGGCTAGTCACAACACCTAACAGTAAGACTCAATACCCCTGCACACACTTTACAAAGCCACATCAGACACTTCTTATTATGGGAGTCATTTTTGCTGCCACACTTACTGTTGTTACACTACCCAATAGTTTACAGATAACAGCCCATGGTCTGGGTAGCTATTGTCCAGTGCATTTATTGTCCAATGTATCTACGGTATTATTCTGTAAATTTATTGTACTGTTATGTGCTGCACCATGGTCCAGAGGAAACATTTCTTTCCAATATAATATAATATTATATATATATATATATATATATATATAAGTTATAAAGAGTAATGACAGTAAAAATCCACTTGACAAATAATAAATAGTTAACAGATTTCATTTTATGTGCTGACAGTTTCTGGCCACACCCCTTTTTCCAAAGTTTTACCTGGCCTTGCCCACTAACTCACCAGGATTATTTGATTGATCACCCACAAAATGTTGCATGAATATTAAATGAAACTTCAGACACTTTAAGTATGTAGTAGTTTTTGGCATGTTAAAACTGATAAAAGATCAGGAAGTGACACTTAAATGGGGTTAAAACAGTGGGGTGCTAAGTACCACCATTAAAACAAAAGAAACATCCAAAGTACTCAGTGTCCCTGGCATGAGGCCCAGAATGCAGAAAAACAGAAATAAGAGAGAAAGAAAACAGGTTGGAGAGAGAAGAGTGAGAGTGAATGAGAACACACTATTGATATGAGAAGCACAAGAGATTTTTTTTTTTAAATAATAAAAAAACAGACCCCTGCTGTATTATAGGGGCCACAGAGCAGGGAGCTGGCAAAGGCCATTCGACCAATAGCAGAAAAGTGGAGCAGAACAGTGGAGCTCACACATCCCTTTTTAATCCTCATGAACAAGCACAGAGCTATTTCCTGCAGACTAAAGTGAGCCTCACAATATTATACATGGATGAGAAAAAAGAAAGAAATACAAAATACGTGCATGTTAATATTCCACTTGTCTACACTAAATTTTAGCTTAAAACAGATTGACCTTTGACCTGTAAGCATGCGAAACAGACTTCAGATACATTTTGAAAGTCAGCTTTTTCCCACAGTAGCTCTCATCTCTGTTGTTAAACAGTAACAACTCACTAGCCAACACTGGACCACTGTTGTAATTTGCATAAAGTCCAAGTGAAAACTGCAAGTGTTTCATTTCTCTTCTGTGTTTTCTGTTTGTATATAATAGATATTAGCAATCAAATACAAATAATTTCCTCAAATATAATAAATAGTTTTGTTATTACTGTCCACATTTAGTAAAGTAGGTCAGTGAGGAATACATTAAAAAAAAAAAAATTCTTCACCATAATCAAATATGTGCAATAAAACCTAAATTATCTTGCAATATTATCATAAAATCTCAGTAAATCAATCATCAGTCTAACCTGAAGTCTGTGAATCACTATACACATTTATTCATAACACAATCCATAAACATTGTAAAGTAGTGTGAGTGTGTGTAAGAGTGTGTTATTTACTCATTAGACTGTTGAGCAGACTGATTTAGAGAGTTACCTGTGTGATTGGAGAATTGTACTGAGTTTATAGAGTCCACTTCAAAGCCAAGCACCTTCAAAGAGAAACACACACACACTCACTGCTCCATTCATTTTAAGGCACACACACATATATATATACACACGCACATATCCACGTAGACGTCTAAAACAAACAAGTTAGTGCTGGGTCGCTCAAATTGTCTTACCTGCAAAGGAAAAGTGGCTGATTTGTTTCCTACGTATCCCCTAACCACGTGACTCTGAATTGACAGAACTCGACAGTCCATGTTGAAGACGGATAAGCATTGATCAGTCACGTTGAGCAAGAAGAAGCAAGAAAGGAATAATAAAATGTGGTAAGACTCTGAAAACCCTTCCACTACGAAATTGAAGTCCCTAAACACAACACTTAAGATGGACTCTTCGTCCGCTTTTATCCGGCACTTCCACACACTTGGGTAAAAATTTTTACCGGATTTGCTGCCACGCCGGCTCCTTCAGCCAATTACGATGAAGGGGCGGGGCATCCATGCAGCCGGTCACTTCATCATCCAATCATAATTGTCCAAACAAAAAAGGAAGTCGGAACTTGCCGTAGTTTAGCAACCAACGTATGACGGTTTCGCCTCTTGTCTGTGAGCCGATTACAGAAGAGAATCGTTTTATTCAGATTATTATAGTGATTCGATTCAATTTAGTCAAGAGAGAATTTAGTCAGCACTATTTTCCAGAGCATTATAGTTAGAGTTATAGGGGAATCGAATAAGGAATCGACTTCTAAACCAATCAGATAACAGAAAGTACTGTTTTATAAAAACTTTCTGTTAAAGTGTAGACAAGATTCTGTCTGTATTGATCTGTGTGGTCACTATTTGCGCAAACATGATGGGCCTTATAAACTGATTTTGTCAAATACATAACACTTAAGTAAAGTTCAAACCTCTGGCATAAGATCAGATCCAGCATCATTAAAGCAATTCCACTCCTAGCATCATTTAAGAGAGTCTTTCCACTGTAATAGCAACCACTCAACCCCAGCTGCCTCTTACCCTGTAACATGAGTCATATCACTTTCCCTCATCATACTCCAAACATTGTGTGCCTTCATGAGGATAGGCAACAAAAATATTAGTTTTGTTGTTTAATATTTCCATGTTCATAATAACAAAGATATCCTCTACTTATCCCTAATCATGGTGACCATATGGCAGGTTCTGAAATGAAATGTATCTTACACACACACACACACACACACACACCAAATCATTCCAAATTTGCACCATAAGCAAAATTTATACACTAATTAGCATAACATTATGACCAGGTATTATCCTGCTGAAAGAGGCCACAGCCATCATACCGTTTCCTTCCTTGGTCCACTTTTGATAGATACTGACCACTGCAGACTGGGAACACCCCACAAGAGCTGCAGTTTTGGAGATGCTCTGATCCAGTCGTCTAGCCATGACAATTTGGCCCTTGTCAAACTCGCTCAAATACTTACGCTTGCCCATTTTTCCTGCTTTTAACACATCAACTTTAAGGACAATATGTTCACTTGCTGCCTAATATATCCCACCCACTAACAGGTGCCATGATGAGGAGATCATCAGTGTTATTCACTTCATCTGTCAGTGCTCAAAATGCTATGGCTGATCAGTGAATATATAGTATATGATTAATTTGTCATTTATTTGGGCAGCATGATGGTACATCAGGTAGCATTGTTATTCAAGTTTGGGTTATGGTCTGTGAGACGTTTCTTGTGTTCCTCCTTTGTCCTTATTAGTGTCCTCTAGGTTCTCCTAATGGGTTTCCTCCCTCCGTTAGAAAAACCTAAAGGTAGCCAGATTAGCTATGCTAAATTGCCCCAGGTATGAATGTGTGTGTGAATTCCCAGGAAATTCTTCTGCCATGCACCTAGTGTTCCCAGGATGGACTCCAGATTCACCAGGACCCTGACTATGCTTATCATTCTTATTTTTATTCTTATTATCAAATTCAATTTCTCAGGGCAATAATACATTAAAAATACTGTTCAAAACCAGTCTCATATTTTTATATTTTTCATGTTTTAAAACAAGTAAAGATACATATAACATACAATAGATAACACATTATTTCTTTCCAAATGGAAAGATATAGTACAGCATCTATGTTTTGATAATTAAAACAAATGACTCTGTCATAATATTTGAGCAAATATGATTTACAAATTTTGTGAGCACACATCTAGAAGTCAGCCACTGTTCATATGCAAACTCAATATTAAAGTCTATTGTTTACGTCAGTCCTACCTGTGAGTCAGTGCAGCTCTGTCCAGTTATCACATCATGGTTTGTTTGTAAGAAAAGCTACTGGTACAGAGCTACAGAGATAGAGATAACACTGACAATGGGTTTAGGACTGTCAGAGACGTAAAACGTTTATCTCTCTGGGCACACTTGTACTGTGCATCTGTTCTGAATGTTCTCATGAGTACAAGTGTCATGGAGGAATCAGAGATCATAGTGAGGGGATATAAGGCAAGATAAAGGATATAAAGAGAGAGAGAGAGAGAGAGAGAGAGAGAGAGAGAGAGAGAGAGAGAGAGAGAGAGAGAGAGAGATGGCATACTGACTGTTTATACTAAGTAGAGGACAGATTATTCAGTAAGGCTCAGTAGTGTGCCAAGCAACTTAAAGAAGTTCTGTGCACTTGTAAAGCAGCATGGCACCGTGGCTCACCTGGAGGTTCTGTGGGTTTATGTGGAATTGATGCTGCTGTCATGGATTTACGCTGGACACTTGCGTGTGTGGCAGTGCTTCTCAGTGTGTGTGTGAGTTCAGAGATGTCAAAGATGGACGCAGGCCGAGATCGGGCAAGCCAAATCAGACACATGTGGCTGCTGTCAATCAAAGAATCACAGATGAGGCAAAAAGGTAGGATTGGTTTGGTCTAAAATGAGAACTTTTGCAAAATGCTTATTGTATTTTTTTTTTCTTTTTCTTTTTTTTTTTTTTTTTACAGACAATGGGTGCAAAGTCAAAACTAGGGCACAGTACACAATATTCATCAGTATTATAGTGAGGATGGTCTAAGAAAATGTAATTTGATCAAAATTGCATGTCTGCTTATGTAACTCTGGTGTCAGGAAAGATCTTTTCCTTGGCACATTGGAAGACATAGTTCACATATTGCAAATATTTACACTGTGATTAAATTATACAGATTTTTTTTTTTAAGTGTTACTTTTACTTTGAATTAGGCATCAAATGAAACCAATAAATGTTATAAAGCAGACCAAAAAATGTTAAGTTAACCATGACAAACACTATATCAACCCTTGTGTGCTATATTGTCCAATAGAACTGGATATAATTATATCATATGTTGTGATCTATCATAGTATGTTGGATATAATGTTGAATATTAATATATATTACAAACAGTGTCAATATATAGCACTACAGAGAAGCATCACCACTAATTTACACCTTTAATTAACTCCACAACATATAGAATTACATAGTTTTATCTCTTACAAGTGAAAGAAGAGTTTAGGTTCACCGTTTTTTGTGTGTGTGACACTCTTTCAGCTTTGGTTGAAGCTTTGAACATTTTTTTAGTGTTCCTTTGCCTCACACAGAACAGAAGAAAGAGCACAGAAACAAAGCTTCTCTGTGTGATATTTATTTAGCATAATCATCAGAGACACAAGGACATGGGCATGACGTATTCCCCAAACCATACACTGATAACAGGAATGTGTCTGAGATTAAATGTGTGTGTGTCTCTGTATAGCTTTTTATTTGCCTACAGTAATAAACAAATAATGTCTTCAAAGAACTATACAATGATCATGCAGCTAATCATTAATAAAACCAGTAGGTATGAACTCCAGTCTTCATCAATATTTCCAGTAACATCAATATTTTCCATTCGTTTAGCTGTCAAGTAATGAGACAATTTCAGAGACAACAAAGTAGATCTAATGCTATAATGAAGCTATAAATTAAAGATTAAATAGATAAAAATAATCATCAGACATGAAAACAAACATAACCAATAGCCAATCATAAATATTAATACTTGTATTATATTAATCCAATGCTTTATAGATAATAAGGAGGACTAAAATAATGGAAATACATATTTGAAAAAACTGCTTATAACACACACAAAACACTAAAACTGTGGATAATTGGATGTAATTAAATATATATGGGTTAATAATTATATGGAGGTTATAAGTCATTTTACAATTATAACACACTCTCTCCAGATCATTATGAAGATATTAATGTTTAACATCTTTCAACAGATACTTATTCAATAGGAAAGGTCAACACGTATCAGCTTCTGTATTGCCGTGTTGGAATTGGTTATCATCTACAGATCCAGCCCAGTGGGACTGTAAGGGGTGTGCATATACCAACCCAGCACAGTAGGTTTTATACATCTTATGTATGTAAGTGTGGAATTTAGTAGGTAAAAGGGGTTAGAATACTTGGTAACTTAATAATTAAAGGACATGTTTGGACAAATACCAAAAGTAATGGTGGAGATTATGTCTTGGATATTAGTGTTGCACTTAACGTTTCTTGTCTTTCTCTTTGTTCTTTTGTCTCAGGTTGGTTGAAGGTGTTTGCTGTGAAGCCTGGAGTAGTGGGCATTCGTGGTGTGAAGAGCAGACTGTATTTATGTATGAATAATGAAGGAATTGCTCAAGGAATGGTGAGCTATTTTTCCACATTCTTACACCACCACACAAACCATGCACTGAAGGCAATAAAAATGCTTTCTATTACATATGTATCAACGTGTTAAAAAAAAAATCAAGTCCTGACAATGCCACAGTCATCAGTAACAAGGATTTTTCCATGCTCTCAAAATTGTCCATAATCTCTGGGTGAGAAGGGTGGCACACTCTCTCTGTCCTGTCAGTCTCTATCACGCTAGCCAATCTTTGGTAAAAAATTTACATCCCCTTTAAGGAATCGTGTAAATTGCTGGGGGTTTTTTTATTTAGTTCTGCCCTGAATAAGGTATTTCACTTAAAAGATGTTTAAATAGAGTCCAGAAGACAAAATAATAATTGAATTTACACAAAGGAACCAGTTACATCCCTCAAATCTTAATACTGTATGTTGATATCTGGATGATTAATGACTATGGAAGTACGTGTTGATGTCTTGACCCTCTTATTTGGTATATGTCTCTGCTAGAGGTGAACTGACTAGTGGGTGATAATTGACCCATAACAAAGTAGGAAGAAAATGGGTGTAATTACATATTCTTGCTAGAGACTAATAATATTTTTTAAAGCACTGGCAGCTGACATACTTCTGAAATTCAGTGAAGTGATATCATGGTCTTAATGTATCACAGAACTGCTATCACACTGTCATATAGTCATCAGTTTTGATTCATGATATTGAATTCTACAGGCCTGTGAATTGTTCCTTAAAATGTAACAAAAAAACAAGTGAAAAACTTTCTCATCAACAGACACAGTTTTCATCAGACTGTCTATTTAAGGAACACCTACAGGAGAACCACTACACAACATACTCATCTGCAGCTCATCCAGGCCTATACCTGGCCCTGTCCCAACAAGGACATCTCAGGAGAGGCAACCTGGTGCGCCCACACCATGCCAGCAGTCACTTCCTGCCTCGCGAAGTCTCAATGAGCTAAACAACATCACATCAACACTTTAAGCAGCAACTATACCACTCTATATATACCACTGCTTTTGTTCTGAAGAGTAATGGACCATCTGAAAATAAGAAATACTTCGTCAGAGGTAGAAAACAGATACAAGATTTCTTTTGAACAGGCTGAATAAACCACTTTCTAACAGACTGAATAAATCACTGTTTAAGATGGATATAGCTGCAAGCTGCTTTGCACATTTTCTGATGGATTGCTGGTGCATGCTTAAAGGGTATACACCACCCATGTGTACCATTGTCTCAAGCGACATGGATTTTGACAACAAAATTCAATTTGTTTGTGAGAGAAATGAGACTTCTGGACAAGCCAAGCAGAAAGTTAGTTACAATGCACAGAGAAATGGATGAAATTGAAAGAAAAGTGGCTACAATGCATAGAGAAATGACTATAATGGAAAGAAGACTGGGTACAATGGACAAAAGACTTTAAATCTGCAAATAAATAAGAAGGAACATGCATGACTTATGACTATATAACTACACACATACACACACTTACATACACACACACATGCATATGCAACCAAGATTGGTTCCACCATGACCCTGAGAAGCACTTACTGAAGATGAATGAATGTTAAGTACTGTGAATGTAAATATAAACTCAGGATAATATTTATTTGTAGATATTGTGCATCAATGCTGGTATTTTATATATTTTGTATGCATATTTTTTATGTATTTATATACAGCATATGTATACTTTTATATTATGTAAGTAAATATTAATTTAATGTAATGGTAGATATTTTTTGTGAGATTATTCCATTTTAATAAACATTAATACACATGCATAAGAAAAATGGTGATATATGACATTAACCACCCACTGCCTTTCCTGTGAAAGGAGCTGAGGCAACACAGCTGGTCATTTATTCTCATTCATATCTGTGTGTAACTTATTAATTTCCCTAACCAGTCCTCAGTATCACCAGATTCTACAAGTTCTTTAGATGACAATAATGCAGTTTAGCAGTGATATTAATGTGTGGATTAAAAGTTAAATCAGCTATTGTCTATAGAGCAAGATTTCCAAGTCTGTTATACTGTATGTATCCACCCTTTTCCTGGGGCGCTGCTGTAAAATCGATTATGGTTACAACTTAAATAACATCTGCTATTATTGTGCGGCAAGGAGCGCTGATCCGCTCTTACCAAGATCAGGTGGAGGCGCTTCAGAGCCAACTCCGCAGCACGAGCACCACCGCACCCCCGCCCTCACGGGATCCGCCAGCAGCGCGCAGTGAGTCACCCAGACTAGCTATGCCCGAAAAGTATGATGGTTCTGCTGATCGCTGTCGCGGCTTTTTGAGGCAGTGTGAGGTCTTTTTCGCGCATCAACCGGGGGTTTACCGCGATGAAGCATGCTCGATGTGCATTTTTATTGTCGTTGCTGACAGGAAAAGCCTTGGACTGGGCCTCTGCAGTGTGGGAACAGTGTGGGAACCCATGCAGCTAAGGAGATCTTGGTTGACGGAACGGGAGCACCAGCGACGGGCCCAGATGAGGCTGTGCTACTACTGTGGGGCCTCGGGACACCTGATCCACCAGTGCCCTAAGAGGCCCTCGTCAGCTCAGGTGGGTGAGAACTCTTTGTTCTTTAGCTTTACGGTACCGGTGTCGCTGTGCTTCTCTGATCGATGTGTTCCTGTCTCAGCCCTGATAGACTCCAGAGCCGCCGTTAACCTGATCGACGGGGCCTTGGTGGAGGAGCTCAGGATCCCTACCATCCCCTGTATACCATTTCTGAGAATAACGGCCATTGACAGTCAGCCCATTGGAGGGGGCTATCTCACTCGTCAGACCGAGCTGCTGGATTTCCAGGTGGGGTTGTTTCATCTGGAACGTTTGGATTTCTATGTTACCTCCTCACCCGCAAACCCTGTGATCCTGGGCTTTCCGTGGTTGCGGCAGCATGACCCCCAAATCTCCTGACACACGGGGGAGCTGGTCCGCTGGTCGGCTGCGTGTCTCAAGGAACGTCTTCTCGAGCCGGTGTCACGGCCATGCATGGTTTCTGTGGTGGAGGATTCAACCTCCTTGGCCTCCAGACACATTCCGCACATCTATGAGGACTTCCGGGAGGTGTTCAGTAAGGAGAGGGCCGCTCGCCTGCCGTCGCATCGAGCCTGGGACTGCACCATTGACCTACTGCCTAATACCTCCCCCCCCAGGGGTCGGGTTTATCCCCTCTCTCTGCCAGAGGCAAAAGCCATGGAGGAGTACATTGAGGAGGCTCTGGCTGTCGGCCACATTCGGCCTTCCATGTCCCCAGCCGTGGCGGGGTTTTTCTTTGTGGGAAAGAAGGACGGGGGCCTTCGCCCGTGCATCGACTATCAGGGACTTAACACGATCACCGTTCATTATCCCTACCCTTTGCCCTTGGTACCTGCGGCTCTGGAGCAGCTGAGTTTTTCTTCTAAGTTCTTCTAAGTTCTTTACTAAGTTGGACTTACGTAGTGCCTATAATCTGGTCCGCATCCGTGAGGGGGACAAGTGGAAGACCGCTTTTCATACTACCCATGGTCATTATGAGTACCTCGTCATGCCCTTCGGCCTTACCAATGCCCCAGCGGTGTTCCAGTCCCTCATCAACGAGGTGTTCCAGGACATGCTGGGGAAATGGGTGATTGCGTACATCTTGGTATATTCGACCTCCTTGGAGGAGCACGTGCATCATGTCCGGGCCGTCCTCTCCAGACCACAGCGGCATCAATTCTACGTAAAGCCCGAGAAATGTGAGTTCCATCAGACCATGATGACGTTCCTAGGATATGTGATCACGCGGCAGGGGGTCGAGATGGATCTGACCAAGGTACATGCGGTCACTGAGTGGCCCAGTCCCACCACTGTGAAGGAGCTGCAGTGGTTCCTGGGGTTCGCCAACTTCTACCGGCATTTCATCCGCAACTATAGCTCTGTGGCGGGACCATTGACCTCTTTACTGAGAGGAAAACCCAGGAGATTGGCCTGGACGGACCCAGGCAGCCTTCCTGCAACTCAAGGATTGCTTCACCACGGCCCCCATTCTACGTCACCCTGACCCTGACCTCCCCTTCGTGGTGGAGGTAGATGCTTCTAACAGTGGTATTGGGGCCGTGCTTTCTCAGCAACACGGTGTACCAGGAAAGCTTCACCCATGTGCCTTCTATTCCTGGAAGCTGATGGCAGCGAAGTCTAACTACGACGTAAGGAACCGGGAGCTGCTGTCTATCAAGGCGGCGCTGGAGGAGTGGCAGAACTGGCTGGAGGGGGTGCGTCATCCGTTCCTGGTCCTCACGGACCATCGTAACCTGGAGTACCTCCGCAGCGCTAAACGGCTGAATCCTCGTCAGGCCAGGTGGGTGCTGTTCTTCACCCATTTCCAGTTCTCGGTGACCTATCGCCCCGGGTCCAAAAACAGCAAGGCGGATGCTTTATCCAGGCAGTTCGAGGCCCAAAGCGAGCCCGCTCAACCCGATCTCATCCTGCCTGCTGCCGCCATTCTAGCATCGGTCCGGTGGAGCCTCATGGAGGAAATTCGGCGAGCCCACGCCGATGAGCCGCCCCCGGCAAACTGCCCTGCAACCAAGGTCTTCGTGCCGCTTCAGTTCCGCCAGCAGGTGTTGCATTGGGTGCACGAGGTCCCCAGCTCCGGCCACCCAGGGATCCACCGGTCGAACCAACTCACTCGACGCAGGTTCTGGTGGCCATCACTGGGGACGGATGTTGAGAGGTATGTTCAGGCATGCCCGACGTGCGCTCAGTCTCCAGCCGCCAGCTTCCGGGGGGCCTGACTGTGAATTTCCTTACCGACTTACCCAACTTGGGAGGATTTACTACAGTGATGGTCATGGTGGACCGGTTCTCGAAGGGGTGTAAGTTGATTCCCCTTAAGGGGTCACCCACAGCCATGCAGACTGCAGAGGCCATGTTCCAGCACGTGTTCCGGAACTTCGGCCTACTCGAGGACATTGTGTCAGACCGGGGGCCTCAGTTTACCTCCCGAGTGTGGGGGTCATTATGTGAACAGTTGGGCATCGGCGTCAGCTCCGGTTATCATTCCCAGTCCAATGGTCAGGCTGAGCGGTTGAATCAGGAGATCGGGAGGTTCCTCAGATCCTACTACAGCAGGGAGCAGCAATGCTGGAGTGAGTTTCTTCCCTGGGCAGAGTACGCGCAGAACTCCCTTATTCATTCCTCCACTGGTCTGACGCCCTTCCAGTGCGTGCTGGGGTACCAGCCTCCTCTGTTCCCCTGGTCTGGAGAACTTTCTGGTGTACCGGCTGTGGAGGAGTGGTCCTGTCTGAGTCAGGAGGTTTGTGAACTAGCTCTTGTACGTCTTCAAAGAGTGGTCGGGAGACAGAGGATCCAGGCCAACCGGCGTCGCTGCCCACACCCCCCCTATCGAGTGGATCAGAGGGTCTGGCTGTCCACACGGAACCTGAGACTCAAGCTGCCCTGCCTCAAGATCAGCACCAAGTTTGTGGGTCCGTTTGAGATTGTACGTCAGGTCAATCCGGTGTCTTACCGGCTCCGGCTCCCGGCATTGTACCGCATCTGCCCCACCTTTCACGTGTCTCTTCTCAAGCCGGCGCACCCCCCAGGCATTGGGGATATGGACTGCATTGAGCCGCCCCCTCCCCTGGACATTGAGGGGTCCCCGGCCTATCAGGTGCATGCACTTCTGGACTCCAGGTGGGTGAGGTCGTGGATCCAGTATCTGGTGGACTGGGAGGGGTACGGGCCCAAGGAGCACTCTAGGGTGGACGCGGCTGATATCCTGGACCCGTCGCTGATCACACCATGATCACCCGGCACCGACACCATGATCACCCGGACAAACCCGCTCCACGGCCGAGGGGGCGACCTTGGCGTAGAACACCGGGAGGTGTTCCTAGGGGGGGGGCTCTGTCACGCCCTGCCCGAGATCTGGCCACGAGAGGGAGCCCTCGCCCAACTTTTGAGGTACTTCCGTGTTGCTGCACGGGCATAAATACGGAGCACACTTCCGGCTCTGTACGAAGTATCTTCACCTGTTGACTTACCAAGCGTTTGCCTCGTGCTATTTTCTGGATTGCCTTTGTGGATATTACTTAGATTGTTTCTCGTTTTTCGTCTTTGGCCTTGTCTCTGATAGTCCCGATTTCTATGTACTGACTCTGGACTGTTTCTTGACCTCCCCTTTGTCTCTGCCCATTGGATTATTCTGCCTGTTGTTTGCTTTCCCGGTTACAAACTTTCTGCCAGCCCCCGACTACAATTCTCTCCTCACCCCCTTCTCCAGCCCTGCGCATGGATCCGGCTGCTACCGCCTCCGGCGGACAACCGCTTCAGTACCTTTAACCTAGAAATTGGGGTATAGTGCACCTTTAAAAATATCTGTTGTATGAATTATAAAGTACATATATATATATATATATGACAGCAGATATATGACACATGCTAAAGGTACAAAAGATGTACACTTGAGGGTGTAACCTCAGAAACAAGGTATAGAACAGCAAAGTATCCTTTTTTTCAGAGATTGTACACATATTTCTTATAATGTTTATTATTCTTCCCATCCCCACAACCATTCCAGTACACTAGTCCTGTCCCGCTCATTTTCTCTAACAAAGCATCCGACTGCCTTTTTGAAGAAACACCGGTCCATCTGTAACCTGATCATGTATCCAGAGAGATGATGAAGTCATTTGATCTCCTCTCAGAGCGGCACAACTTCTCAGTGCTCACCTGCTCAGGTATCCCACTATGCCTCAGTGAGAATAAGAGAGAGAGAGAGAGAGAGAGAGGGGAGAGTGAGAGAGAGAGAGAGAGAGAGAGAGAGAGAGAGAGAGGGAGGTGCAGTTATTTGTAAAGACACAGAGAAGTGCTCAAACATGTGGATGAACAAACCATGAGGATACTAACATTTTACGGTAAGTAAGATATACCTGTTGTCTGAGGATTTAAGGATTGTTCTATAGTCTTAAAAAAAACAGTTTTGGGATATTTCATAGCTCTTTAAATGGGTTCTACTATTTGCACACTAAGAAATAAAGGTACAATACTCTATTATCAGTTGCAGAATGATGGTATAACAGTGCCCTTTAAGGTTCAAATAAGGTACACTCTATTTATGGTTTAAGGTGAAAGATACATATTAAACATACAAAACAATATACTCTTGATGCTACAACCTCAGCAGCTTTATACCTTTTTTTTCCTGAGACCCCGATAGTAGGGTTCTACACAGACGACAGCCATGCATTGCAAGAAATTACATCTTTGAAAGTGAAAATATCTTAAATCAAGCATTGCTATTATAAGATACAATAAACCAAATATATTATTGTTAAAGCTTTTTCTAGACATTTTACTAATTTCAATTTGATTTGATTCAATTAGATTTTATATGCATACTGCTTTTAACAATGGACATTGTCACAAAGATGCTTTAGAGAAATATGTATATTTTGGAGACATTTTATACTTATAAATGCATCCCAAATGAGTAAGCCAGAGGCAACGGTAGCAAGGAAAAAACCCTTAGAAGATATGAAAAGAAAGAAATTTTCTGAAATAGATAACTTGATGATGTAATAGATTTTTTCTAAAATTAAGCATTTATTTCTAGAAATAAAAAACAAAAATGTCTTATAATAGTCTGACAATGTAAAACTTGAAATGTGTAAAAGTTTCTGTTATGCTAAATAATATTATGTATGTTTTAGAATAATCTCATAATAGGAAATATTATATACATCTGGCCATATTCAAGATATTATTTTTGAACTACTGAAAGTGTATTGTACCTTTTATTTCTCAAACTGTGCAAAAATAATATTGATTTTACCAGAAATGGAAATCAACTTATCAGATATTTATCAGTATAAACAAATTAATTATTTCATTGCTGCAAGTCTGATATAAAATGAGTCAGGACACACTAAGACATTTTCTCTCTGTTGGGATAACCTTAGATGGAATTTTAGTGGTTGAAGACACCTTTATCAAATGATAAATACTTTTGAAGAAGCACTTGGGGCATCTCAGAGAGCAGAAATAGGTTTGATATCATCTTTTACTTTGAAGATATACATATTTTGGGGTTTTATTTGTAACTTTTCTATGAAAGTATTTCCACTAGTTGGCTATGAAAAAAAAACAGAAATAGTTATGAAAAACTACAAATTCAAAAAGCCCTGAGTATCTAATTTCATATGAGACATTAACCTCCACTGTGGCATGTGACATGACAAATAAATTCAATGCTGAACACGGAAACCACCAAACATTTTTTGGCCTCTGGTAGAAGAGTTAAAAGCTGAATAGTAATAAATAAACTAATATTAGTCTATTCATTTGTCTAGCAGGACTAGTACCCAGTGGTCATGCAAGGGACATTATTGTGTGGAATTGTTTCAGCTAACCCAAAATATTCCTGTACTAACTCCAATCGTGTGTAGTCCTAATGGCTATGTGAAGGCTATGTGAAGGTACTCATGGCTGATCCAGAGGCGGAGGCCAGAGCCAGGCTTGAGGATGGAATTCTAGAGGCTCCACTAACAAGTGGAGGAGAGAGTGGAGTCACCCACGAACAGGTGAGAGTCCGGTCAAGCGTGACCTTTCTTAACCATACTAGCTGAAGTCCTTTCAATCCACAGCCATATTTTTAACAGGTTGCAGAGACTAAGCAAATGGAAAATGCACAACTAGAGGTGGTGTCTATCGGAGATCAGGATCTTCTGGCTTCCACTCCTTCCCTTGAAAGCCACAATGAGAGCATAACAGCAGAAAACAGCAACAATAACCCAGGCTCTGAGAGCATAGAGCAGACAGGCTGTCAGACAGAAGCTACCAACAATGTCCAAGCACAAGGTCCAAATCCGGGAATGCATGTTACTAAAGTCCAGCCCTTCCTGTCAGGTAAGAAAAAGCATAAGGAATCATGTGGTTTGAGTTAGTCAGTGGGACAAGTTGGATATCATCAAACAAAGAGAAAGAAAATCTAAAATCATTTATTGTTCAGGTTTCTTACCCTGTCCTTTTGTGAGTATTCATATTCATATCAGTGTGGACACTAAAACATACTCAACCCAAAGCGATACAATTTCTGATACCTTTAGTCTGACGAAAAGAATCGTGAAGGTTGCCCCTATAGGACAAGAAGAAAAATACTTTCCTCTTTTTCTAAAGAGCGAGCACACACACACACACACACACACACACACACACACACACACACACACACACACACACTAGTAGGCTTAACCGTAACCTTAACAATGTAATATTTGTGTTTTTTTAAATAAAGGCTACATTTTTTTTTAACTTGTTTGCCATCTGCTATGATACAATTTTAGTACATACCAGTTTATATATGGTAGCTCAATATAAATATGCAAATTTATATATGGTGGCCTGAGTAGTTAAGGCTCAGGGTTGTTGAAACCCCTTTGTTGTTCAAACCCCAGCACTCCCAAGCTGCCCCTGTTGGGCCCTTGAGCAAGGCCCTTAACCCTCTCTGCTTCAGGGATGCTGCATCTTGGCTGACCTTGTACTCTGGGATATGCAAAAAAAGAATTTCACTGTGCTTTAATGTGACAAAAATAAAGGCTTCTTCAAGTGAAATTATTTTGATGTTTCATGATACCACTGAATCTGCAATGGTACGATACAATTCAATTTAGTAGCCCCTGATTAGCCCCTGATTGATATGTGGGGAGCACGGTGGCTTAGTGGTTAGCACGTTTGCCTCACGGGGGTTTGATTCCAGCCTCCGCCATGTGTGTGTGGAGTTTGCATGTTCTCTCCGTGCCTCGGGGGTTTCCTCCGGGTACTCTGGTTTCGAGTCCAAAGACATGCATGGTAGGTTGATTGGCATCTCTAAATTGTCCGTAGTGTGTGATTGCGTGAGTGAATGAGAGTGTGTGTGTGCCCTGCGATGGGTTGGCACTCCGTCCAGGGTGTATCCTGCCTTGATGCCCAATGACACCTGAGATAAGCACAGGCTCCCCGTGACCCGAGAATAGTTCGGATAAGCGGCAGACAATGAATGAATGAATGATTGATATGTGACCAACAGTTCTGGATCTGTGGTCTATTATGATGACGCACAGAAGAAGCAAGTGAAAACGTTACAGGAAATTCAGGATAACCTACTTTCACATCAGCTTAAAAATAAGAAATTTTACCCCCCAGTTTTAGTTAGTATTTATAACCTCATTTCTCTTTAATTTAATCATATGTTTTAGTAGATAGGTACCCTTTCTTTGCTTTCATCTTGGAAAATTTTCTCATAAGAAAAACACTCTTCTGTGTGGTTTGCCAAAGGACACAGAACTTCACAGAAATTATGGAGTGGTTTTAGATTTAGATTTTTAAAGCATGTTAAGATTGCAAGAGAAGTATGTTGTGAAAAAAATAAAAATAAAATTATATGTTCATATTAATGTAATTTCTTTACCCTCACTGTTCTGCGCCCCTGAAAGGTGACCAAGCAGAAGACAAAACTCTCAGGGGTCGTTTATTTGCACGAAGAATGGAGCTTTTAATTGGAGTTTGCGTGCTGCTCACTGTTACCTTTGTCCTTGGCATTGGTCTGGGAGGTGAGTGTGTGACTCTACGGCCTGTCCAGCGGCACCTACTGGCCACTGCCAATGTGAATAATTAACAGCCATGATTATATTGCACACCCCGGTGGCCACCAATCTAAAACTTTGAGATGACTGAAACTATGGTTGAACAGTCCGATTCAATTCTGTGGTGTCAGATATCTGTACCGTCTAACTAGTGATGTATGCATGGCAGTAAATAATGCAATAACTATATCCTACATGATTTCATTAGGCATTCATTGTGTCCTGTAAAAGTGGGCCCATATCATTGTTGATCAGTATTAAGTTAATTTATTTAAATGTTCATTATGCCTGTATGGTTAATGAGAATCCTGGGATATTGACAGGAAGTATATGTTTACAGTGTTCAGGTAAACTGGTCTAATTTATCCCTCATCTCCATTTTCATTTTTCTCCTGTTGCAGTGGGGCTGAGCTGTAGAGGGAAGTTCCGGTGCAGCTCCTCGCTCTGTGTCAGCATCTCTGCGCAGTGCGATGGACACGTGGACTGTGAACATGGCGAGGACGAGCTCAGCTGTGGTGAGTATAGTGCTGCTCTCAGTGACTAATCAATATGCATTAATACAAAAAGTTGGATGCTACACCTAAAACAGTTCATTCCTACTATGTTGTGTAGTGCGTGTGAGTGGGAAGAGTTCAGTGCTGCAGGTGTTAAGTGGAGGAGTCTGGAGCACTGTGTGTTCAGAAAAGTGGGACTATAATTTGGGCTTCTCTGCCTGCAAACAGCTGGGATACTCAAGGTAAAACTATAAGAAAAACTCTAAGTGAAGTTGGTTATTTGCCACTTCCCACCCAAAAGCTAGCTATGATCTATTATACAACAGCTAGATAATAGCTATCTTAAGCTTCCCTCAAGAGAAAGAAAGTCACTGCATCTTTTCAAACTGCTGTTAATACGTATTTACAGGGTAAAAGCCCACTTTGATTGGTGGTGGTAGCTCAAGTGGTTAAGGCTCTGGGTTGTGGATCAGATCAGGATTCAAGCCCCAGCATTGCCTAACTGCCGCTGTTGGGCCTTTGAGCTAGGCCCCTAACCACAAAATCACCCCACGCCCACCCTCAGCTGCCGCTACACTGCCCATGCCACCCCCCCACCTCCCTCCAGGGGTGCTGTATCATGGCTGATCCTGCTCTCTGACCCCAACCCTCCAAGTATGGGAATCAAATGTGAAGAAATAATTTCACTGTGTATTAATGTATAGTGTATGTGTATTAATGTGACAAATAAAGGCTGCTTGCATACTAGGATTGACAGAAGAGACACCATACATCAATCCTTCCACTCAAAGTGCCACCAATATGCTTCATTATATAAAATCTGCAAGCTAAGCATAGGATCCCGTTTATACCCGGATGTGCATTGACATTGAGTAGCATGATGATATCCAGGTAAGGATTATTCATGGAAAAAATGCAGAATGCTGAATCCACAAATATTACAGATCACACAAATTATTTCAAGAGACTCAAAACAGTATTAACATTCAGGATTTTTCATGAAACCATCTTCTGCATAACACCACTGGAAAGAAATACCAATACTAGAGGCTTGTCATGATCATGTACATTTAACTAGCAGTGTATAAATGTATTCAGATAAAATATTGTCTTGAACTGTTGTCAAGATTCAATCCAAATATATAATGTTGTAAAAAGGGACTAAAAGGTCAAGACGACTGTCTTGTCTTTATCCTTTTTTTACATTCGGTCAGTCTTGCATTCATAAACTAATTAATCAAGCGTTCAGAAATCTGAGAAATATTTACACAGCTCTGAGTTTCCACCAAAAAAATGTGACCCAGATGTCCATTGTATTGTTTGTCTTTAGTATTTTTAGCTAAGAAACATAACAGCTTATCTTGCTGTGTTTCCTACTTTTCCGGCCTCTTTTAGTTATGTGGAGTCTGGTTCCCTCCCTCTCACCTCAATTGAACAAGACCTTCAGGATAATCTGGTGTCCATCAACCTGAGCCAGCAGAATCCCCTGTATCCAATCAAGATACACAACACAACCAACCTTAGGTGTGAAACAATATTGACTATTCTATGCTGATGTACTGATAATGATGATGATGATGATGATGATGATGATGATGATGAGTTATTACTGTTGGTATAATGTGATGAACAAGCTGTGATCAACTGTATCACTGGCTAACACAAATTTCCACAGCAGTATTAGAGTCCAGATCATGTTCAAGGATTGTCCTGTTCGTAAAATACTAAGAGAATTACATTGTTGAGGCATGGTGGATTATGGGGGCAACTGTGGTTAGAACATACGTCTCACACCTCCTCCTGCCTCCACCCTGTCTGGGCGTAATCCAGAGTAACTTACAGAAGAGCTTCTGAAGTCTGTATCAATTAATACATTGATGCTGGTTTACTAGGTCATGGACTAAGAATACCATCAGTCTAAATTGTGTTGGGAGGTAATATAGCAAAAAAAAAAAAAAAAGCACAGATAATGCTTTGTTTAAGCATTGTTTGAAGACTGCCAGTGACTCAGCTGTTTGGACATCTAGGGTTCATTCCACCACTAAGGTGCCGGAAAAGAGAAAAGTCTTGTTGGGAGTTTCTCCTTGTCCTTTGGGGGTTTCCTGTAGGTAGTCTGGTTTCCTCCCCTACTTGAAAGAAATGTGTGATTGTGTCCTGTGACGGGTTGGCACCCTAATTCAGGGTGTCCCCCACTCCAAGCTCCCTGTGACTCTGTGTAGGATAAGGATGGGTAGCTTGATAGATGTATGGATGGATGGATAAGGCTGGCTGGCTGGCTGGCTGGCTGGCTGGATGGATGGATGGAAGGATGGATAAATGAAATTACAGTGTGTTACTTAAGTATTATCCTGCCTTTTTTCAATTCTGCATTTGCTGCATTTTGTGACAGCCTGGAACTGACAATTGGACTTAATTTTTACAAATTATTTCAATTCCTCCCACTACAATAATATAGAATATTTTGTGTAGGTTCAGGCAGTATAATTCTAATTAAGTCCATTTCATTTCCAGCACCATTTTCTAACACCACAAAATATGAAGAAGCTCAATGAGGAAATTTGAATACTTCATAACAATTAAACAACCCTCTGAATTATAAATAAAACAGAACAAAAGAAACATAACTAACATTAAGGTATTATTAGACAGTAAATTGTACCTTATTTATTTATAGTACCCACCATTTGGAGAGCTTCCAACCTCCTACACTTTAAAGACTTAAATGCTCTGTGCTTTCTGTGGGCTCACATTGCTTCAACATGTAATTTAAAACATGGCACTTTCTCACTATATAAAAAATTCATTTTGGCAGCATTCCACCACACACACACACACACACACACACACACACACACACACACACACACACACACACACACACACCTCAAACCAAACTTTTATACCCAACAGTGTCTTTTGTGTGCTAGGAATCCACTGATTCTTTGTTATTATCTTAATTTTTGATCAATTAATTTTTTTAATTAATTTTAATCTTTCACAACAAACAATAGCATTCTTTCTACAATTCAAGTCTTGTGAACGGTTGTTGGGCTATCATTTCTTGTGGCACTTTTGATCCATTAATTCTCGATGAATTCTTGATTCTGATCGGTTTAAGAAGTGGTGATTCATTTTCTCTAAGAGCAAGACAAAATCACAAGTTTATATAAATGTGTTCATTCCAATTCCACTTTTATAATGAAGATGCCACAAAATGTGTTATTTAACTAAGAAAAATATATAGTCCCTTGCTTTAGGGAGATGTTAAACATTTATGGATGGTGTATTTAGTTATCTTCGTCATAGCTTCTCAGTCTTCAGAGGAAAGTCTTCAGGACTCCTCAGGATCTTTACTTGCACTTTACTCAACTACAGAGCTGTGTACTGGTCAGTGCAGCTCTGTGTACACTACTGTATTGTAGTGTATTGTACTGTCTGTCTGTTTGCTCACATGTACACACATGCACTTTAAAACTGTGTAAGTGTACTTAGTTTTTTAATTCTGTGTTTTATGCAGTTCTTTGTTTTTATGTACCACTATTACCCTGGAGGAACATTGTTTGATTTCAGTGTGTACTGTTATATATGTTATATACGGTTGAAATGACTTCTTGACTTGTCTTGAGAATGGAAGACTTGTGATTCTCAATTTCTCTGTAACATTCATTCATTCATTGTCTGCCGCTTATCCGAACTACACTCGGGGAGCCTGTGCCTATCTCAGGCGTCATAGGGCATCAAGGCAGGATACACCCTGGACGGAGTGCCAACCCATCGCAGGGCACACACACACTCTCATTCACTCACACAATACGGACAATTTAGAGATGCCAATCAACCTACAATGCATGTCTTTGGACTGGGGGAGGAAACCGGAGCACCCGGAGGAAACCCCCGAGGCACGGGGAGAACATGCAAACTCCACACACACATGGCGGAGGCGGGAATCGAACCCCCAACCCTGGAGGTGTGAGGCAAACGTGCTAACTACTAAGCCACCGTGCCCCCCTTTCTCTGTAACATGACAACTATATTTTTGTTAACTTCAAGAGAATGTGATGGAACCACTCTTTATGGCTGCTATAGCATAAGTGATACCAGGAACTTGTTTCATGGACATTTCAAAAGATGTTAATGGTAATAACATGCTGTTTTTGGAAACTAATGCTTTGAGCAAATCTATTTAACGTTAAGGCCTCAGCACACTAACCTGTCATATTATTTTCCTATACCTTATGTGTATATATACAGTATATGCTGATACAAGCTGGACCTGTCAGCAGTCCTCATTTTTCACCTTACTTACAGGAATGCATTTTATAAAGTGAATAACTGAATAATAATGTTACAGACTAAGGGTGTATATTAACTTTTTTTTCCCTCTTGTCTTTAGTAAAACTGAATGCAGATCAGGGAAGATCATTACTTTAAGGTGCTTGGGTAAGTATATCAAGTCATAGTGGCTGTTATTGTAGAGTTTAATACAACAGCAGCAAAAACTGCGTACAAAATTTGTTTAGTGCTAAGGCAGATTAACGGTGAAATATTCAGGTGAATGTCAAATAAGTACTAAAAAAAAAAATAGGGACGCAAAGGTTCGAAAAGCACGTCTAACACAGGGGAGAGGACGTTAAAGATTCAAGCCTCATAAATGCACAACCAGCAGCAAGGATTCACAATAAATCTGTAAGGTAGGGTCAGAGCCAAAAGGTGTCAAGTCCATATGCAGTGTTTATTAAGACACATGGCAACAAATCCAAAACTTGAGAAATAGCTGTAAAGTAAAGTCTGTAAGGGTCAATAGTCCAATAACACAATAGAAACAATACGCGATGAAAGCAAATCCGAAGCTTCTTCTTCTTCTTCTTCTTCTTCTTCTTCTTGTTCTTCGGGCTTTTCCCTTCAGGGGTCACCACAGCAAATCATCTCTCTCCACCTATCCCTATCTTCTGCATCCTCAACACTTGCACCCACTAGCTTCATATCCTCATTTATTCCATCCATATACCTCCTCTTTGCCTCCTGCCTGGCAGCTTCAAAATTGTCCTACCAATATAAACTGTGTTAATATATACATGCGAAAAACGTTCCACTGCCGCAGCCTGCTGTACTTCCCTATATCTTGAGTGACAGATGTCTCGTCCAATCAGCGTTAAGAATTCCATTCGCAAGCTATAGCTACCTTTTCCGTTTTGTCTAAATTGCCGTTGTATTTATGGATTTGTTATTTTGTTTTCTAATTTGTTATTTTGTTTCCGTATTTGTTATTGGGTTTTGGGATTTGTTATTGAGTTTTGTACTTCTCGCCCAGCGTAATAAAACTAGGAAATTCCTTGACCCGGAAGCACTCAATATTCGGAGAGCGCTCCCTCTGGCGGGGCAGAGAGGGAACAGCAGATAGGAGCATTACAGATTCCTAGACAAGCAGTCGTTTTAAACGAAATGAGTTGTGATGAACAGCTGTGCAGGCAGCTCAGCTCTCTGATTAGGGTGTTTTTTTGTGGTCAGAGGGGAAAAAATGCAAGACGTTAACAGTTGTCTGCTGTCATTGCAAGCTGCATTTTCAAAGCAGCTTTATACAATTATTATAATTATTTATAAATATTCAGAATAAAATTGACAAAGATTAAAATTAAATTTATATTTATCCCTAATGAGCAAGCCTGAGGCAATGGCAGCAAGATAACATTGATTGATTGATTGATTACCGCTTATCCAATCTATACTTGGGTCACGGGGAGCCTGTGCCTATCTCAGGCGTCATTGGGCATCAAGGCAGGATACACCCTGGACGGAGTGCCAACCCATCGCAGGGCACACACACACACTCTCATTCACTCACACAATCACACACACTACATACAATTTAGAGATGCCAATCAACCTACAATGCATGTCTCTGGACCGGAGGAAACCCCCAAGGCACAGGGAGAATGTGCAAACTCCACACACACATGGCGGAGGTGGGAATCAAACCCCCAAACCTGGAGGTGAGAGGCAAACGTGCTAACCACTAAGCCACCGTGAGGGCCCAGGTTCAATTCCCAGCCACTGCCTCAACCCCAGCCCCTGGATGCAGTGCCGGTCCCAAGCCCGGAAAAATGGGAGGGTTGCGTCAGGAAGGGCATCCGGCGTAAAACATTCGCCAAGTTGTTGTGCGGACCAGTGGGTCCGCTGTGGTGACCCCGAACAAGGAGCAGCCAAAAGCAACTTCTAGTAGTTAGCATTAGAATTCTGAGTGAATATTTACCAGCTAAACATATTACATTTTATTACCACACTTTGCCAGAACATTGTCTTGTTGTGTATGTGTGTGTGTGTAGAGTGTGGCTCCCGGCCCCAGTACAGTGCACGTATCGTGGGGGGTAACCTGTCTCAGGAAGGCCAGTTTCCTTGGCAGGTGAGTCTTCAATTCCAGAATGAGCACCTGTGTGGAGGATCTATTGTAGAAACACGGTGGATATTAACAGCTGCACACTGTGTGTATGGGTAAGTGTGCATGCACGTACACACACACACACACACACACACACACACACACATCTTACTATCCTTGTAAGGACCCTTTATTTAAATAATAATTACTTTACAATTAAATTGCAATCCCTGCACCTACATCTAACCATAATCTTCACTCCAGTAACTGAGAAGAAATTTTATTATTATAGCATTTTAAATAAAAACCTCTTCTTTCTGTCTTGTTTTTTCTTTCTCAGCTTTGCATACCCTCCTCTGTGGTCGGTTCTTGTTGGACTCACAGAGCAGCCAGCCACCGGAGCGAAGTATCTTACTGTGGAGAAAATTATTTATCATGGTCGCTACAGACCTAAAGGGCTGGACTACGACATCGCCCTGCTGAAACTGTCACAGCCGCTTACCTTCAATGGTAATCTTTATTAAATCTGATCTCACTGGAGAAATGGCAAGAAATGTAGAACTTAGTGATTGGTACAGAATTTTTCTCATGGCTTAATTGGGGATGGGTTTGCTGTCATTTCATGCTTATTGAAGTCTTCTTCTTCTCCTCAGGCTACATTGAGCCCATCTGCCTGCCAAACTTTGGAGAGGAGTTTGAGGATGGGAAAATATGCTGGATCTCAGGATGGGGAGCCACAGAGGATGGAGGTGAGTCTGCAGGATAATAATTAGTATTTATCCTGAGAACCTTCCTGGAAGCCACATTTATGGTATTTGGCAGATACCCTTAATCAGATTGACTTACATACATCTCATTTATACAGCTTAGCAGTTGAGAGTTAAGGGCCTTGCTCAAGGGGTAGCAACTTGGCAGTGGTTGGATTTGAACACGCTGCCTTCTGATCAGTTGGCCAACATCCTAACCACTGAGCTACCACACACATTTCTTTTGCTATTTTCACAGAAATTAATTACTTGTGCCGATGCACACTGAATGCCAATGCACACTGTATGGTCAAAATTTTAAGTGATGTTATGGTCACATGATTTAATGCTCTTGGATTAAGTTGTTAATATGAAGAGAAAAAAAAAAAACTATGTAAATCATAAGTGAGCTCAATCTAAAATGCTGAACAAAATTACTGATCTGAGTTAACTTGACAAAAGTTGTAAAGTTTTGATAATCTAATCTTGTGAAGTTTATAGGTGTTTTAATGGCGCTTTAAGTAGAGAGTCATTTCATCGATTGTTTTTCCAGCTTGAGGTAAATTTCTTCTTCTTCATTCAGTCTTTTGAGCCAACAAGTTTGAATTCAGCTGATTTGCACTGTGTTGAAATGAGCTTTGCGCGTTCCTTGGCTTTTTTGCTCCTACTACAATGTAGCAAAGTATTACAAAATCTGACCCAGAATCCAATGCATTGTTTGCTGTGCCCAGGTGAAGCGAGTGTGTCTCTGCATTCTGCCAGGGTGCCGCTGATCTCCACCAAAGCCTGCAGTCAGCCCGAAGTCTATCAGGGCTACATCTCGCCCGGCATGATCTGTGCAGGATACCTGGAAGGAGGAACCGACTCCTGCCAGGCAATTTTAGGATTTAAATCTTCATTAAGACATTTATCTTTATACTCATGTTATAAACATGTTTCTGCTTCTTGATTTACTTCTGATATGTGAACTGAGACCAGAGTGGAGTAAAGTCATTTGACATCTTGTGTATTTCTGAAAGTAACTCTTCTTAATGTAGCACACACTACAGGTGCATCTCAATAAATTAGAATGTTGTGGAAAAGTTCATTTATTTCAGTAATTCAACTCAAATTGTGAAACTCGTGTATTAAATAAATTCAGTGCACACAGACTGAAGTAGTTTAAGTCTTTGGTTCTTTTAATTGTGATGATTTTGGCTCACATTTAACAAAAACCCATCAATTCACTCTCAACAAAATTAGAATATGGTGACATGCCAATCAGCTAATCAACTCAAAACAACTGCAAAGGTTTCCTGAGCCTTCAAAATGGTCTCTCAGTTTGGTTCACTAGGCTACACAATCATGGGGAAGACTGCTGATCTGACAGTTGTCCAGAAGACAATCATTGACATCCTTCACAAGGAGGGTAAGCCACAAACATTCATTGCCAAAGAAGCTGGCTGTTCAGAGTTCTGTATCCAAGCATGTTAACAGAAAGTTGAGTGGAAGGAAAAAGTGTGGAAGAAAAAGATGCACAACCAACCGAGAGAACCGCAGCCTTATGAGGATTGTCAAGCAAAATCCATTCAACAATTTGAGTGAACTTCACAAGGAATGGACTGAGGCTGGGGTCAAGGCATCAAGAGCCACCACACACAGACGTGTCAAGGAATTTGGCTACAGTTGTTGTATTCCTCTTGTTAAGCCACTCCTGAACCACAGACAACGTCAGAGGCGTCTTACATGGGCTAAGGAGAAGAAGAACTGGACTGTTGCCCAGTGGTCCAAAGTCCTCTTTTCAGATGAGATCAAGTTTTGTATTTCACTTGGAATCCAAGGTCCTAGAGTCTGGAGGAAGGGTGGAGAAGCTCAAGTTGCTTGAAGTCCAGTGTTAAGTTTCCACAGTCTGTGATGATTTGGGGTGCAATATCATCTGCTGGTGTTGGTCCATTGTGTTTTTTGAAAACCAAAGTCACTGCACCCGTTTACCAAGAAATTTTGAGCACTTCATGCTTCCTTCTGCTGACCAGCTTTTTGAAGATGCTGATTTCATTTTCCAGCAGGATTTGGCACTGCCCACACTGCCAAAAGCACCAAAAGTTGGTTAAATGACCATGGTGTTGGTGTGCTTGACTGAGCCCTATAGAGAATCTATGGGGTATTGTCAAGAGGAAAATGAGAAACAAGAGACCAAAAAATGCAGATGAGCTGAAGGCCACTGTCAAAGAAACCTGGGCTTCCATACCACCTCAGCAGTGCCACAAACTGATCACCTCCATGCCATGTCAAATTGAGGTGTTATTTAAAGCAAAAGGAGCCCCTACCAAGTATTGAGTACATGTAAATGAACATACTTTCCAGAAGGCCAACAATTCAATAAAAATGTTTTTTCTATTGAATGAAGTATTCTAATTTGTTGAGAGAATTGGTGGGTTTTTGTTAAATGTGAGCCAAAATCATCACAATTAAAAGAACCAAGGACTTAAACTACTTCAGTCTGTGTGCAGTGAATTTATTTAATACACGAGTTTCACAATTTGAGTTGAATTACTGAAATAAATGAACTTTTCCACGACATTCTAATTTATTGAGATGCACCTATATATTGTTAAAAGTTTTGGGACACCCTTCCAAATCATTGAATTCAGGTGTTGTTTTTCAGGGGTTGGGCTGGAACTCTTAATGCTTCAGCATACCAAGACATTTTGGACAATTTCATGCTATCAACTTTATGGGAACAGTTTGGGGATGACCCCTTCCTGTTCCAACATGACTGCACACCAGTGCACAAACCAAGGTCCATAAAAACATGGATGAGCGAGTTTGGTGTGGAGGAACTTCACAGAGTCCTGACCTCAACCCGATAGAACACCTTTGGGTTAATTAGATCGGCGACTGTGAGTTGGGAGCATGAAATTGTCCAGAATGTCTTGGAATGCTGAAGCTTTAAGAGGTTTTTTTCACTGGAACTAAGGGGCCAAGCCCAACCCCTGAAAAACAACACCTGAGTTCAATGATTTGGAGGGGTGTCCCAAAACTTATGGCAATAGAGTATATATTCAGTACTTGCATTGAGATGGAATCACATGTGATTTAAACACAAAACTAATGCAAGGAGGTAAGGTGTGTATCATTATCTAAGTACTAAAGATTCAGTTTGTCTTTCTGGGACAAAACACTTTATATAAGTGCAAAGAAGACACTTTTGTATCTACAAAAATGCTTGTAAATGGGATTTTTCCCCCTTTCTATATAGGATATATATAGGAAGAGTATTATTACTGTAGTATATTCTACAGTATGTGGAATTCATATTTCATATTATTGCATAAACATAAATTTCTTGTAGGGGGACAGTGGTGGTCCTCTGGCCTGTGAGGTCTTATCAGTGTGGAAGTTGGTGGGAGCGACAAGTTGGGGTCAGGGCTGTGCTGAGAGAAACAAACCCGGGGTTTACACACGCATCACACAAGCTCTCACCTGGATTCATCAACAAATGGAGGTCAGTTAAGCCAAACTGCACGAGCAAGAGTGACTGAAGAAAGTGTACTGATATTCAGTTATATACATACAACAGTTCACGAAACAAAGAAATCACCTTCTCACTCACAGTGGTTAAAAGATACAGCATTTTTCCTTAAACTAAAATTAAATGCACAGTAAGAGGTATCACTGCTAGGTATTTTCATAAATGGCAACCTTTTCCTTCACATTTTACAGGCCTTTAGGTTTTGTCGGACTAGGTGCTTTGCTGTACAACCTTACATAAATGTGCATGTGGTGTATTTTTACAATTTAGATGGGCCAGGATTCAGGGTGGGAGGGTTTTTTTTTTTTATTATTTCATTTCAGACACAGTATGGCCAGATGTTCTGTGTAATGAGGTGAAGGAAACGGGAGATGTGAAATTCATATGAGGAGCTTTATTTACAATCGTATACGTATACTCCAAAACGTTAGGCAAAGGAAAAGTAGGTAAACAAGCAGAGTGCATTAACTAAAAAGGCAGACAGCGTGGCAGATAATCTAAAATACGGAAACCAAAGAAGCAAAAAACAACTGGAACACAGAAAACATTGTCCAAACAACGGCAAGTAAACACAATGGAATACAAAAGGCTCGGCGATGCAGGCAATACTTCGCATCAAAGCTAATGCTAGCAGGGTTTGAATGTCCAGGTATTGGACAAACTGACAGATTGAACAGGAAGTAGTTATTATTCTGGTGAGGAGGGTAAAGCGCAGCTTGAGCTGTTACATTCTGTTTAATGAACAATTATTTTCTATTAGAATTTTTTTTCTGTATTATCTGAAACATATAAAAATTACATTTCATCGCTCATGTAGTGTTCATCTCTGAGAAGTGTAAAAATTTTCAGGTACTGTAATCATTACATAATTTCAATAACACCTTTA
Organism: Hemibagrus guttatus; assembly: GCA_033459395.1. NCBI lineage: Eukaryota > Metazoa > Chordata > Actinopteri > Siluriformes > Bagridae > Hemibagrus > Hemibagrus guttatus. The sequence continues at coordinate 7,891,882 of JAUCMX010000006.1, forward strand.
AAACCTCTAACAATTTAACAATAAATTGTGCACAGGATTTGTGCAGATTGTTCATTTAAGGCTTTTGTTTACATTTTTCTTGTCCTGAAATGACCAGCAGCATAAATATAGCCAGAACGTAGCTACTTACAACACACAAGGCATCTCCAGTTCAAGCAGAAGGGAGTCAGGCACAGGGGAAAGAGTTTCATGGATGTTCATTCAGCTGTAGTTCACCTCACAGGCAAAAGAACACTACTGTATTTAACATAATAATAATAAACACCATCTTTTTTTTCTTGCAGAGAGAAGAAACACTGAACCCATCTCCAATCAGCTCAGATAACTGACAAATCTGACAAGTTTTATTTTATTACTATTATTATTTTTTAAACATGAAATGAGTCCACAGTGCACTGGATTTTTCATCCTGCACAGCTCGGTTATATACTGTACATTACTATAAACAGTGTTATTGATGCTGGAATGTGCTCCAGTCTGCTACCGGCCTCATAACCACATACGACTGAATGACGTTACTCAGAGAGATCTGAGATCCAAAACAACCAAAATGCTTCCAACCTCCGAAAGTTTCATCTGAATGAACAGAAATACTACAGTGAATTTTGCAATGTTTCAGAGCTTGCATTTTTTATATTCATATTCTTCTAGCAAAGCAAATAAACATTCTTCTTGCTTTAAGAAACACATTAATGACTCTACCTTTCATTGTGTCCCCAAGGCTCACTACATTGTAGTGTCTCAACAGAACAAACATTCCCCAGAGGTGGTAACATGTGTTGAATATTCATGGATGAATAGATCACTCAGTGTACTGAAAAAATTTAGCTTGTGCAGTTTATTAGCACTGAGTCAATAAAATGGCTTTACTAGAGCAATGATGAATTCTCATTTCTGATTGGTCAGAATGTTCAAAGAACATTATTTTCTAAGCTCAAGTATCAACAGTTTGCAGCAGTCAGCAAGTTTTCTATGAATGGGAAGGACAAAGAAGTTTGCACTTATTCAGTAACATGACAAGATTCACTTTTTTTGTCTTACTAGCTTCAAGAGAGGCTGGTGAGGATATGACAGTTTATAGTTGCTATGACATAAGTGAAAACAGGAACTAAATCCGTATCAGGATTTCTGTACAGCTGCTTTGTGACAATGTTATTAAAAGCACTATATAACACAATTGAATTAAATAAACATAAATAGCCAAATTATGATGTCAGTTGCATTGGCAAATTGCTGTGGTATAAGAGGAATAAAGCCATGACAGGTGACACTGTGATATTGTGAATGAATCAATTTCAGGATCTTTGATTATTTTCCTATAGCATCATGCAACATCAAGTTTTACTCCCTACTGAACTATTTATATGTTACTTTATGTTATAAGTACTGTTATGTTATTTTACTTATGAGTATATGTTTATCTCAGCTCATCTCATCTCCAATGCAGTTAAATACAGTGGTGTGAAAAAGTGTTGGCCCCCTTCCTGATTTCTTATTGTTTTGCATGTTTGTCACACTTTAATGTTTCAGATAATCAAACCCATTTAAATATTAGTCAAAGATAACACAAGTAAACACATCATGCAGTTTTTAAATGAAGGTTTTTATTATTAAGGGAAAACAAAATCCAAAACTACATGGCCCTGTGTAAAAAAGTGTTTGCCCCCTAAGCCTAATAACTGGTTGGTCCACCCTTAGCAGCAACAACTGAAATTCAAGCGTTTTCGATAACTTGCAATGAGTCTGTTACAGCGCTGTGGAGGAATTTTGGCTCACTCATCTTTGCAGAATTGTTGTAATTCAGCCACATTGGAGGGTTTTTGAGCATGAACCACCTTGTAAATAGCTTCACTACTGCTAATAAAACTTCAACCTCAACTGTGAGTTTCATACTTACAGCTCCATGATCACAGCCTAGAGTTTTAATTAAAGCTAATAATCCTTGAGAGCAGGTTTCCAAACTGTTCTGTCTTCCTCTATTTAAACATTACCACATTTCCCCTGCTTCCCAAGAAAGATGGTGTGGGAGGGTAAATCTTTTCAAGTTACAACACCGAAATCTTAGTGGTTAAAGTCTAAGATGAGTCAAGTCTGAAGTCATCAAATTAAAACTCTAAAGTCCAGGTCATGTGACTTAATTCCATAGTGCTGTTGTTTACTACACAAATACAAGTACACTGTGGGGCAGTGGTAGCTCAACAGTTTAAGGCTCTGGTTTGCTGTATCTGTTGGGCCCCTGTGCAAGGCCCTCAACCCTCCCCCACCTTTGTGCTGTAACATACATGTAACAATAATAAAAAAAATCATACTCTATAAAGGCGTATATTGTATTATTCTATTCTTAAAATGCAGACATTTATAATCCAGTAACAGGTGGTACCAATCGTTATTATAGGAAATGCTAAAAGTCTTACATTTTTTTCAAATCACATTTGCTCTTCAGGTCCAACAGTAGAACTATAGGAATGCAAAGGCCTTGAGTAAGCATGTATTAGATTCTTTTTCATATCTTCAGAAATTAGTCCTACAGACCCATCTCCATACTGCTGCTCTTCAGGTTATACAATGACTTGTGAGACTTGCACAAGATCTAATCCATGCTCTTGATGTTGTGTCTAACAGACTCTGTTTCTGCCTCATTTTAAAGTTTTCCACAAGTCTTTCCTCATAATTTAAGACCAGTGTCAGTGCACACATTTAAATTTATGCCAGTTGGTTCATCCAGTTATGGGTTAAGGGCCTTGACTGAAGGCCCAGGAACAGTAGCCTGCCAGTGGTGGGATTTGAACATAGGATCTTCCAGCAAATTGCTCATGTTATGCAGATAGATAGATAGGTAGGTAGGTAGGTAGGTAGGTAGGTAGATAGGTAGATAGATAGATAGATAGATAGATAGATAGATAGATAGATAGATAGATAGATAGATAGATAGATTGTAATTGAAATCTGTTATGACTGTACCACATAAAGGTGTTTAATAATAAAAAGCAAGCAGCACAGATTTGTTGAACACACTAATGTTTTTAATGCTTATAAGTAACATTTTGAGACAGTTTTATAAATTCGTCTGTAAACCCATGAGATCTAGATCAGCAGCTCTCTACGTCATTCCAGGGGATTGCGTGCTCTGCATATTTCTCGTTCACTCAGCATACTGATGATTAATTAGCAGACATGACGTTTATACAGAGTGAAAAAAAATGTACAGTGCCGCAAAATTGAGAACGACACATTTAATTGTAGCTTGAGGCTTGATACTAACTACTTTTACTGAGTATAACATGAATTCCCACCTTTACAGCTAACACAGCTGAAAGAGAGGGAGCCACTCATCAGTCACTCAACAAGGCATGTGCTTCAGTTCATTTTACAAAAGAACAATGTAAGGCATAGTTTTGGAGCTAAAGTATGTATGCAAAAAGTTTTTAATTCTGTTTGTTTTTGTTGTTTTCTTATAAAATGTTACAAAGCCCTGAAAACTGGGCAACTAACTAGCATGTTTTTTTGTACATAAATATTATAAAACATAAAACAAACCAAAAAAAAAGAAATAAACATTTTGCTCTTAATATATAAAAATAAGCATCTCTCATTTTTTGCTCTCATCACATGGTTGTGAGAGAGAATGAGGACAGCAGAGAAACACCAGCATGCGGGGGGGGGGAATCACAATCACACCATCACAAACACAAACTTGCAAAAAAATTTGGCATCCAGGGTTGTGTAACAAATTCTATATAACAAGAGTTTCAAAAACTTGGGGACATTCGGTTTCCTTTTTTTCTTTTTTGCTATTTTGGATTTAATCATAAAAAAAGTGCACTCACCTAAACGTCTAAAGCATTAAAAACTTCTTCTCATAAATTAGCACACCTGTATGTAATGTAATGCTCTCTGTCAACCGTGTGTGTGTGCGCGGGTGTACAGTATTTAAGGGGTATTTTTGAGATCCTCTTAGTAGTGCAAGAGTATCAGATTTGCCAAAGACATCATGTCAAGCCTTTTGCGTGTGTGTGTTGAGAGAGAGAGAGAGAGACAGATAGAGAGAGAGACAGAGAGAGAGAGACAGACAGAGAGAGAGAGAGAGAGAGAAAGAGAGTGAAAGAGAGAGAGAGAGATGGAGAGAGTCAGTTACTGGTGTTCAGGCCCAGATCAGTCATGTTAGCTGAAGACAGATGTGTATCATCCTCATCCTCACTGTCATCTGTTTCCTCCTCGCTGTGATTACCCATCATGACTTGCTGCATTGCGAGTGTAGCTCCATCTGAGGACAGAGTTTCGTAGCCATCCATGCTCATCCCAACTGTAACTATGTTAACTAAAAAACACAGAGAAGACAGACATTACATTACATTAAAGTGTGTGGTTAAAACAGGATACATAAAGCTTACAGAATTTCTACAAAATACTCGCTACAGAGTACAAATATATTTTTTCCTAATTTTATAGTGAACATTAAAAGCTTTATCATGAATCCTAAATTAAAAATGCAAAAAAATACAGACTGCTCCCAAACATGGATTTATGGTTCTGTCTTTCTATTCTGTTATGGTTGCTGAAATGTAATTTTATTCACAGCCTGTACCATCGTCCATGGTAAACTGTTGCTGGGACACAGAGGAAGCGATTGAATCAGGCCAGAAGCGCTGTAGAGGACGGGTCTGTGGAGCCTTCTTCTTGGTTTTGGGTATCTCTGTGGAGCTGGCATCTAACATTGGCTGCAGGATCCGCCTCCGTGCATTAATGAACCTTTAGCAGAGAGGCAGAGGTGGTTTTCAATCAATCGACAAAGCGAAAAGCATGAAAATAAAAACCACACAGACATGATGTACTGGATACATTTATGAGAATGTATTATTTTGGAGATAACCAACAGTGAGTATCCAGTGGGACGGTATAACATACCAGTTGTTGACCTGTAGCAGAGTGAGATTGGTTTGATGAGCAATCTGTTTCTTCTCATCTTCAGTAGGATAAGGGTGCTGTGGATAACAAGAAAATAACAGCTGTAAGCCAACAGCTTGAATTAATATTAACAGTATTAACATTAGCATCTGACTGACGAACTTACCGCAATGTGCTGGAAGAGCCATGAGCGCATGACGTTGGTGGCCTGTTTGGGGAGAACGCCACGCTTGTTTTTAGAAGAACTGTCTTCATTACTGAAGAATCCAAAATCCTGATTCATCTGCAGCTGTAAATGCTTGGGGAAAAAGCACAGTAGGTCAGTGTGTTGATTTGATTAATGCTGTGTGTATATGTGACTGCTTTGAAGCACTCTGTGTATGCTGTGTACTTATGTGAGGTCCACACCTGGGAGTTCTGAATGTGTATCTTGCTCGGTGAGATGGCCTGAGCCATGACATGGCCTTGGGGTGTGACTAATGTGACCGGTTGGTACACTGCACCACCTGGAGGGCCCACAAACCAAACCAAAAATAAACAACGGAGGAAAACAATTCTAGGAGGGAATAACTATCAAAGTTCTTTATCAATTTATTTTTAAGATAGAAACTACTTTTTACAGTAACTCCATAGGAGATAAATAACATATAAAATACATATAAAATACATATATATCTATGAGTATATCTGTGAACATATGTGTCCAAGTTATGCCTTTTGTGTGTATGTGTGTGAGAGAGTTGCAGTTTAGTAGTTTTGCACTCAAGTTTTGTCTTTTGTGTGGGTTTTTTTTTGGAGGAATCAGTGTTCAGAAAATAATGAATACACTAATCATTTTTTGTCATTCAGGGCAACACATAGCATTAATAAAATATTGAGATTAAACTTCGCATCTAGATGAATTCAGCACAAAGTGAGACTACTTACTATGTAAGGCATATATGTCTCTTTTCCCATTGTACCATCCCAGGTTTTACATACATCAGTGCTTTTTACGATGTGCTTATATTTGTGTCAGTTTTGTGGTGCAAGTGTGTGTTTAATGTGTGTAAATAGTGTGTGTGTGTGTGTGTGTGTGTGTGTATAAACAGTTTATGTGTGTGTAATGGTAAGAGAACTCTCTAAGAAAGGGCACCTGAAACCATTTGAGACTGACTGACTGCTGATACATTGCCCTGTTGCATAGGTGAGGCAGGAACCACAGTGCCCTGGGGATCCTGTTTAAATAAATAAATAAGTAAATAAATAAATAAAAAATAAATTAAAGACCAACAGTAAGAAAAGAAGATCCAGGATCGAGGACATGCAAATATTTTGTCAACTACAGTGGATGCACTAACACACACATACGCACACACGCATACACAGGAGACAGAGACAGAAAGACACACACACATACACACACACACAGACAGACAGACAGACAGACAGACAGATAGATAGACACCTTAGAGTTGCATCACTGTATTATACCATAAGCTTAGCAGTATTCTCCAATACAAATAAAGTGAAGAATAAGAACCAGCAATGTATTGAGTGTGCAATGCATTCAAAGATTTGCACCAAGCACAGCTCAACACAATTATTTTAACCAACCTTTACAGCAATAAAAATAACACTTAAATTCATCACACTCATCACAGACTTTACTGTCTGTGTTAAACATACTGGTTGTGCTAAAAGTGACACAAAATGAGTTGTCTAAAAAACATAACACTTCAGGTTGGAAAGTTTTAGGATGTTACTCACACAGTGAAGATCATTTTGAATTCAGCATGATCAAAAAATAAAAGTGTTTGTGCAATGTTTCGGTTAGAAGCGTTAGTTATACACCCATAAACACTGCTGAAAACCCAACCCATGAGTAACACTCGTTCCTGTTAGTATCATTTCCTTCAACCCCCACATAAACGGGCAACACCGGATCCTTTGATACTGGATGTTAGTGATAGAAAAGGTGTAATTAAGGTTTTTAGTGGCATTAATAAATGAGAACACAACTACTACAAGCTTACCTGAATGTGCAGGGGAGAGTAGGAGCCATCTGTCTCTATACTCAGCAGGGTCTCACTGTTCATCTTGCTTCTCAGGCAGGAGATGTATCTGCTACAGAAGTCTTTACACAGATCGCTGACCTTCTCCAGCTCCAGCAGGTGAATCCTGAGAACCTGAATTGCCTTCACCATCTGATCACACAAGCACAAGGTGTTACATCGGTGTTCGAACATCATCAGTTTCTCGGAGTTGCACAGCTGCCAAGGCTCTTAGATCTCTTGTACGTGTCTTGTATCTGATACACATTACTGGATATTTTTTATGCTACATGTAGTATTTGAACACAGCTTACATAGCTTACAATATTGATGATATTATGATGGTATATTGATCATTGTATGTTGATCACATGATGCAACTATGAATTTCAAACTATGAATTTAATACCCCAGGAGTAAGATTAACAACATAACTACGACTTATTATTTATGTTTTTTAGTAATAAATAAGTAATAATAAGTAATCCAAATAATTAATTCAGATTAATCAGTTCATTCCACCAATGAGTAAAATTAATCCTAACTTCCAACTTAATTAACATCAGCAAAATTCATAAATGACACTGATCTGAAGCCCAACATTTAAATAAGACTAAAGCTGAGACGATATCAACATTTTTGGATTTTGTAATTTTGTTCACTTATATAAATGTGGATTTATTTTTAGTCTGGAATGAATAGTCAGTGCACCTGGATTTTAACAACCGTTAAAAGAAAACTTCGCTTTTTAATGTCCTAACATAAATATTGTAATCAAAAAATAAAGACAAGGAAGAAGTGGAAAATTTTGGAATATGTTGAAGTACTAAAAATTTATTTCATTAATCTCAGAAAAGCAAAACGTTGACTCTGATAATCTGTGTAGTTTCTGATAAAGAAGGTGAATCATATTGCAGGGATCTTAAAACAGGGGCTGTGGTCCTTTCAGATTGTGCTTTATAAAGCAGTTTGATTGCACAAAGTAACCAAATATTTATAATAATTCTATCAAGATATTTTTGTATTGTGTTGCATGTCAGGAATGTAAACATTTGAATGTATTTATGTATTTTACTACAGCGATTCTCACCAGGTTGTCTAGCTCAGTGTCTTCGCTGAAGAAAGCCTTGGTGTCTTTTTCTTGGTTGCGTACAAAATTCTGGATATCGATATCAAAGCTCGCCGAGGTGACACAGTCAGAGCTCTGGGTGGACTGCTCGCACTTCTCAAACAGAAGGGTGAGGAGAGGAAAGAGCGGATGCCTGCAGGCCCACAGAAAACACCACATGAGACAAGCTGAACAAATATGAAACGACTAGATTCACAATGAAAGTCAACACAAATAGAACTGGAGCTGATATTCTAGCATATGGGTCAAGCTGCAATTACGCAGTCCTACTCAATCATAACATAAGCTATGTGAATGTGTGTTATAGGAAGTGTTAAATATCATTCTAATCTTAAACAAAGCACTGATTTCATAACAGGCTTTAAGAGCTGTGCATTTGGATCTCTTGCCTTAGTATATGTACATGGATGCCCCCGTGTGAAATTACCTGTATATGGAAGCTTTATCTGCATCCATGTGATTGGACTCAGCAAGAGCATTGTTGCAGGTTCTCCGCATTCCTGTGTCTGGATCATCGTCTGTTTGCTCGACCCCCTGTGTGTAAACCACATGTTATTGTTAATGCTGGCCCTAAAAATAGTTTGATGTGTGAAATAAATCATGTGAAACTGTGCTGCTACAGGAAAGTACTCGGTCAACGACAGGGTGATGTGATGCGCACTGACACAACCACCTCAGAACTGATTCTATGATTCCTACTGTCAGCTTTATCTCTGGTAGTTATAAAACTGTGACAGTGGAGACTCCTTCCACAAATGTTTCATAAACATATTACAGACACCTAGACCACATCAATAATTATACACAATTTTAATCTGTCCCTGTGTAAGTTACTATAAGGCTAACATAGAAACAATAACCTGTGCACTAATATGGAATATAGAGTACCTGTGATTACTGTCAAAGGTACTGTTACAGAAAATTAATCAACACCCACTGAAAAATCCGAATCAATCACTTAACAGCGCTGTCTAAACAAAATGATACAGATCGTGTATATACAAAATAAATAGCGAGTTATTAACTGGTTGTACAAGGTGTACAAGGTTTCAGGTTTTATTACCTACATATTTCCTAACATTTACACGTTATTGCAAATACTTTCAACAAGTTACACTAAAACTATTTTTTTATGTTAAGTATGAAAGCAGAATTTTTGTGCTTTATATTTTTGAGAATAAATAAAAAGGCACAAACAAGAAGCACTCTTCATGTAAATGTTGCATGTGTGTGTAAACGTGGCGGACGCACCTGCTGAACTCTCTCCTCGTACTTGCAAATTGACACAGGCTGGCCTGCCATCGTGATCACTGTAGCCACTGCCAACACTGAAGCATTATATGGGCAGGCTGAAAGGTGATGGCAAACAAATTTACATCTTTATTACAAATCAATTATACACTGAATGACTATTTTAGCATTTATCACTTGTTAGGTATATATTGTAGTACATCATATGTTACTCCCCTTACTACCCCATCCATAAATGTAAACAAAATCAGATTTTTTTTCAAAATAATTTCAGCAATCGCGGTGGTGTTATTGGGTGCATCATTATCACAGCTATGGGTATGATTTTATCACAGCTGCTGTTATGTGCACTTACAAGCCAGCTTAGTATACCCTGGAAGCCCACTTTTGGAAATCAAATGGTCTTTGTCCATGCATAGGATGTGTTAACTGTCCTCTAGCCCTCACCAGTGGCTATTTCAGAACTCAGGACTGCAAATAGCTTGATATTTTGCTGTGTTTGATGTAATTGTACCACCATCACACACACACTTACGTCTATAAATAATGTAAAACGTAATAACAATTTTAAAAAACAAAACAAAAACTCTGTTCTGTGTGTGGAAACTACATTTTACAGCTCCCAAAATATGCCAATATGCACTATATGGCCAAACGGACCACTACACCCTTATGAGGCTCTTCCCCAAACTGCTGCCTTGAAGTTGAAGCTCGAGCATGACAGGATTGGCAATGCTGAAGTGGAATTCCTTGACCTCAGCTCCACTGAACACCTTTTCACCTGAAATCAGTGCCTGACCTAACTAAAGCCCATGTATTTAAACCAGCACAAATCTGTACAAACATGCTCCAAAATCGAGTGGAAAGCCTTCGTAGAAGATTGGAGGTTATTATAACAGTAAGGGTGAACTATGTGTGCAATGGGATGTACAAAAAGCACAGATATGTGTGATGGTCAGGTGTCCACAAACTCATGACCATATACTGTATTATTGTACACATTTTAATAATGATTCATTCCTCTTAAGCATCAACTCCATCTTGGTCTGGATTCTGACCAAGGTGACGAGGTGAAAACACAGCCTGGATCTGGATGGGCCAGTCCACCTCAGGGTACCATGAGGTGGACTGGCCCACGCAAACACACACACACACACACCTAGGGGCAATTTACCTTCGACAAGTACATGCAAAACTCCACAGAGACTAAATCTGGATCTGTGACAGGGCAACACTGCGTTTAAGGCGTTAAGTTTATCTGATTTATACAAATGAGCATTAAGGTTGAGGATTAAAAGGGTCCTGATTAAGAGTTTGAGCTCACAACCTTCTGACAAGACGTTCAAGATCTCAACCATTGCTGTCCCAATGCACCACATTTAAAGTGTTCATCATTTTAGTGATAAAGTGGTCCTTGCTTGCGAAAGTTTTGAGAACCGACACTTTTCGAGTCAAAGCAGATGTGTTAGAGCAGGGAAAACACTGAAATGTCCAGGTAGACGAAATCCATGATCAAAAAATGAGGACGTGAAGTTGACTAGATTTTGCTTGTTTCCCTGATAGATTATCACTGCCAGGGAACACGCACAGTCCATAGGAAGGTATGCTAAAATCCTTAAAATTGAAGACAAAATAAAGTTTTATACCCAGATCTTAACAACACAGACACAACCATGCCCTTGATAGTTAATACACTTGGTGTTTTATGTACTATTTATTTATCAGCATAAGTAGTTTTGCAGTACTTTTAAAGTCATCATCTGGGGTCATGTTTTAACTACATGTACAGTATTCGTCTCGCAGGTAAACATTATATTGCTTGCATTGTTTGGAAACGTTTTAAAACTATTTTGAGCAAATTTGCATGTGTTACATTAAAGATTCCCTGATGCTGCGTAGTTACTAGACGTAATTAATAGTTAATAAACTGAGTTAATAAGCAGTGGACTGAAGGAGAACCTGAGTTTCCTACGACGCATGGTTGACAAATTAGCATCGCTAGCTTTGTACCGCAAAAACAAACCAAAGCCTAAAGCTTAATTTGGCTTTTTTTCTGTAAAACAAACTCATGGACATTAAAGATGAACTTTTCACCGCACACGCCTACATTAGGTGAAAAGTTTCCTATAGCAAAATGCGTAAAAAGTAAAAAAGAAAAAATGTAAATAAAGCCGTTACACCGCACTATATAAACATCCCTGGCCTACAGGTCCGCTAGCTCACTTATATAAAACACATAAAACTGAAATATTCACATTTTATAGGTTCACACAAAAAAACAGCACATTGTGTATCTAGCCAGATGTTTTATTTGTTCCTTGTAGGACAAACTGTAACACAAAATAAACCATCAACCGAATAAAGAAATGTAGTTAAGCTAGCTAGCTGTTACTCTATTTGTTACCATTTGCTAACAATGCTAAGTTAGCTAACGAGCTAATTATGTATGAATGCATTAATGCAGTGCGTACAGATATATACATGTATAAACATAGTAATAACGCTCATAACATAAGACGTTACAAAGTATTAATAAACAAAACTAGAGTGCTTATTTTTTAAATATAACATCACTAGAAACTCCGACTCTATTGTTTTTTGTTTTTTTTTTAAATGTCAATAAAATTAAATACACCAATCAATGAACATCTGATAATAATAATAATAATAATAATAATAATAATAATAATAATAATAATAATAATGCTTTTAAATAAAAACGCACTTCCGTTCCCCTATACAGAGGGAGGAAGTGTGTGCTGCTAAAGCTGGGCCTTGGCTCAGTCTCGGTCATCGCTCTTGTAATAAAATCCTCCTCTCTCATCAAAAAGCACATATTTTATGACTTTCTTTCCTCAACATGGTTTTCGGGCGGCGCACTAGTCTCTAAAAAAACTCCCACAAACCCACACACAAGTCCATTTAAGTGCTGAGGCCGAGGCATTTTAGCGTGTTGCACGCATTGTTTTGATTGATAGGTAAGAGGAAAAAGCAGAGTTTTGAGTGACAGCTTACCTGAGTGCCAATCTTCATCACACTGACAAGCGGCTGCAGCAATCGGGATCCACTGTGGCCGTCTTGCGTCATTACGTAAACGCACGCAAGGCGACATTTGTGTGAATATTCATTAGATGGGCGGCAACCGACGGCTATTCTTGTTGTGGTGCGTCATCGCGTAGAAGGCACGCAAGATATTTCTTATGCATATTCATAAGATAGGCGGAGATGCGCTAGCATGCCTTCACTTCTAGAGCAATGGTTCACAAAATGGGGTCTGGGGAGCTTCTGGTGTTTTAATTAACTTTTCTTTTTTTTTAATACAGATACAGTGGTGGAAATCATTAAGGGGTTGTCTTACTCATTGATGACTCATAGTTATTAGTCTGTTTGACTGATCATTTGAATGAGTGTAATCCGAACCTTTTGCTTTCATTAACCACTTTATCCTGGTCAGGGTTTCTGTGGATCCAGAGATCTTCCTGGGAACACTGAGCACAAAGCAGGAATACACCCTGAATGGGACAGCAGTCTGTATCAGGGCACGGTTCAGTCAAATTAAGGACTATTTAACATAGCCAATCCATGTACTGGCATGCTATTTGGAGGTGGGAGAAAATCAGGAGGAACCCAAATAGACATGGGAAGATAATGAACAGAAATGCCACACAGGTGTAAACTAAGATGACTTTTGAACCAGGGACCTTGGAGCTGGAGCGCAATAATTCAATAACTTGTCTGTAAATAACATATTCTATAAATTATATCATGTTTAATCAATAATACTATTGAGCATAATGTTTGAATAGCTGGACTGTGGTTATAAAGTAAATCTGAACTGAGCAGGTCTGTAGAATTTACTTTGCAGTTAAAGGCATTCCCCCTGAATCTCACCACATTCTTTGTTGTTTTTTTCCTCCTTTGTGCTTTTCATATTTAAATTTCTCTTGTACTTATCCATATACTGTCTAGAGTCTTAATGCCTAGCTATTTGTAGCATAGTCTTTACAAAGAAAATGGGTTGTCTCATTCAGAACTCAAAAACCTAAAGTACATGACCACATTTACATAGTGTGGATAAAAATACTGCTTTTTACAAACCCAAAACCTTAAAATATGAAATTCTTTCTTTAAACCACAATGACCTTTGCCCATCTCTGAACATATTCTGTTGTTTAACTAAAAGCTGCTGGTTAAAATAAAAAATTTTCTTGGAAATACAGAAAGTCCTTTCATACTGCTTCTCAAAAATTCCGTTTACAAAAGAAACAATTTTCACACTCTTGTTAGAGTTCAATATGCCACAGTTTTTATATATTCCATTTCTGTAAAGCTGCTTTGACACAATGTCCACTGTTAAAGCGCTATACAAATAAAACTGAATTTAACTGAAATGAATATATCTAGACTGGAAAGACTAGTAAAAAGCTAAAATCCTTTGGATACATCAACAATCTACATCGCCAACACTAACAAACTCTGAGTCATATGGAAATAATTCATTAATTTATATACTTTAATGGAATTACAAGCATTTCACCACAAAGTTGCAATGTGGCCAACCAAATCAGAGCAAAGGAAAAGCAGTAGGATGTTAATCACTGTGAAGAACAGGAAGGAGATCACAGGCCCCCTGAGGGAGAGATCAGTGCCTGGGTGAGGGTCTTCCCGTTGAGGGCTGGGGCAGACGGTGCTTGGCCATCTCCACATCCATGTCCACGAATGTGTAAATGCTGTAATTGTGATGTTGTAGGTTCTTGTATGTGGTGTTGTCGAATGACTCGGGTTCGGGTGCAGGGGCTGGGGCAGCTTCTGTAAAAGGCAGGCATAAAATAGCAAAAATTACATATGCAAAACTGATAAAAAAACAAAAGAAAAAAAAAACAAAAAAAAAAAACAACCACACAATTAACTCTCTTATTAAAAAAAATGACCACTGATAAAACTTAATCAAATCAAATATTATACAACTGTTTTTATCTTTATCCATCTTTAAGATTTTGGGAAATGTAAAACTATATTACTTGACGGCGAACAAACTATCCTTATAGGATTAGACCTCCAGCTTGTCAGAAACAAAATGCATCCAACGTTTGTCTTAACACTTTAACTACTTTTTACATACTGGCTTGAAAGGAACATTTGATGGGAATATTCACACTTCTGCCAGCATTGTTTTTCAGAAGTTACTTCTTACTCTTTTCCATGTCACTCAACCTCAAATGCCTCCCTTTGTCACGAACATCAAACTGAAAGGAGTGTGAACGGCCCAAGGCCTCATGTCTGATCTACAGACAACTCAAGGCTTCTTTCATTTAAGCATAACTGGGTGATTTTCCATTTCATTCTCAATTATATAAATCAGTTTTTCCACTGTATGCTGTAGTAAATAAACGAAAATTGTTTTATGTGAAAATAAAGTGTAGATTCTTTTTAAATAGTACACATTTCAGCCTTTTTTTTTTTTTTTTTTTCATTTTAATCACTAAAACGTAAATCTAATCTATTTAATAGCTATATGTGGGTTAAGAAGTGACTAGTATAATATAATTGGACATAAACATTAAGACTTTTAAGCTTGAATAAAAGAACAGATTGAAAAGGAAACAGAAGGCAGTGTGGTTGGTGAAGGGTGGGGCTGCAGGTAACACTTAGATCTGAAGGCATCATATGATAATTAGACACACAGGAAAAGAAATGGTGAGAAATCAGCAAGAGGTGATTTAAAGAGGTGACTTCAACCAGCACCATCCACTTGTGACGTCTGACACCACGACACTAATTAACATATTAATAACAACATTATCTACACTAAACATCAACTGGCACAAGTTGCAGTAAAATAGCTTAAAAAGATGTGTTTTAAAAAGAAACACTATATTAAATTAAAGAAAGAAAAAAAAAAAATACAGTAACCCAAATACAGTTGAGGGCAAAGTTTATATGCTCTAGAATGAGAAAAAGAAATGCAAACATGAAATATTTGTTGTGTTTGTTCTGAACACTGTTTAGCCAAAAGATGTTGATTAATGTTCTATAACAGCAGTTCTCACAGTAGCTTAAAACAAATGTTAAACACATTAGTTTAGCAGGGAAACCGGTTTAAAAAGTGTGTAATTGCTGATATGTTGAAGGTTGTTGTTTTTTTTGTGTGTGTGTGTGGTTTTTATTTTTAAAAGAGTGGATTTTGGCTTTTTTTTTTTTTGGAAGGAGTCTAAAAAAATAAAGCTTTTAGAAGTAAAGCTTTTAGGTTTTCCAACATGGGAAGGTCTTCCTGATGGAGAACTTTTTTTTTTGTTTTGTTTGTTTTTGTCCTGCTTTTTTCAACTTCAAGAGAAAGGCTTCACTTCAGGCCACAACACCACCAACCCTGTATTCGACTATTTTTCTATATCAGCACACCTTAACTTGTCTAAAGAGTATACAAACATTTGCACTCAACTACATAAAGCATTCGGTCAAGAAGTAATAAGAAAGAAAGAAAGAAAGAAAGAAAATGAAACTGAAGAAAGCTTGGGTAAGAAGTGTAAGAGAACAGTCCTTTTACATTTTAGGTTATTCCCACACAGATACAAGTTCGGTATATTAACAGCGTATCATTTCAGTGTATAATAATAAAACTAATAAAAGTATTTTTAAAAAGCCTTCAGTTATAAACTGCTACTTCAAAAGGCAGTGTTTACAGTGAAAATGTCAAAAAAAAAAAAAAGAAAGACCCCAGCTATGTAAAAGGACTATTAGTTTTGAGGTAACTTTTGTAAATAATATGTATTAAAAATTCAGCAAATGTAAACAAGATCGAATAAGCAGGTACGGAGGGAAAAATGTGTATGGATTTTAGACCAAAACTCTATACAGTGAAAGAATACAGACTTCACTACAAAAGAGAGGAAAACCAATCAGAACTTTCAGATTTTAAAGGGGGAGGTCATTTCTAAGCCTTTTAGCCTAAACACTCATTCATTTATTCATTCATGCATGGAAAGTGGACACAAGCTTGTGTCCGGAAAGGCGGACATGCTGGAGTTAGAGTCTCATTCGATATAGACTGAATTTGTATTGTAAATCAAAGACAACTGAATTGGACCAGGAATATAAACACCTATTTGGGCTGTTATTAGGACTTTTGTACTTCCAAATTAGTATTGTCAAAGACAATAATGTGTCTATGTGGCCGCTCAGAGGAGTAAAAATGATTTTAAGGGAGATGTGGTGTGTACCCTCTGGTGCAGTCGCTGATTCAGGTTTGGCTCGAACTTCTTCTGCGTCAGTAATTACAGGAGCGGTGTCCACTAACTCTTCAGCTGCAGCTACAGCTTCCGTCATCTCTGGTGCAGTTTTGATTTCGACTTTCTGTTCTGATGCCACTTTGGTAGCAGAATCAAGGACGACTTCTGGTGTGGGTTTAGCAGCTATGCTAGGGGCTGAATCGGTGACGGGTTCAGGGATTCCATCAGAAACTTTTGAAGACTTCACCTCTACACCTGCTTTTTTTTCTGGTATAACTTCCGCTTGAGTTTTAATGCTTTCAGCTGTGCATAAGACAGGAGCAGAGTCAACTATCTCTTCTGATGAGGCTGCTGCTGTGCTTGAAGCAAGTACTTTATCAGATGTAGGTTCAACCACTGCTTCCCTGACTTCTGGTGCACCTACAGGTGAACCCTCAGTTGCGCTTACAGGTGAACCCTCAGTTGCCCTTACAGGTGAACCCTCAGTTGCCCTTACAGGTGAACCCTCAGTTGCCCTAACAGGTGAACCCTCAGTTGCCCTAACAGGTGAACCCTCAGTTGCCCTAACAGGTGAACCCTCAGTTGCTCTTACAGGTGAACCCTCAGTTGCCCTAACAGGTGAACCCTCAGTTGCCCTAACAGGTGAACCCTCAGTTGCCCTAACAGGTGAACCCTCAGTTGCCCTAACAGGTGAACCCTCAGTTGCCCTAACAGGTGAACCCTCAGTTGCCCTTGCAGGTGAACCCTCAGTTGCTCTTGCAGGTGAACCCTCAGTTGCTCCTGCAGGTGAACCCTCAGTTGCTCCTGCAGGTGAACCCTCAGTTGCTCCTGCAGGTGAACTTTTAGGTGAACCTTCAGGAACAGAAGGCACATGTGAAGTGGGCTCCTTCGTCGCGGCTGATGGCATTTCTTCTTGCCCAGCTTTATCTTCAGTCTGGACCACTGGTTTGGTCATTTCAGTCTCTGGTTTTTCATCATCAGAATCGGAGTCAGAATCTGAGTCGCTGGAAGACGATGAAGACGACGTATCATCATCTTTCGGTGCCTCATCAGCACTAGTTGGACTTGTTGCATCTTTGTTCCTAGATGTCTCTGCAACTGGAGGAGCTTCTGCTGCTGCACCAACGCCGCAGCTTTCCGTTTCGGCTTTGACAGAAGCATCAGTGACCGATTCAGCTTGTTTGGCATCGACAGTAGTGATAGTTTCTTCACTCAAAGCCTCACATGAAACCTGAGGTGTTGAGGCACCTGCAGCCACTGTGCTCTCACTAGGCACGGGATCCCCGCCCTGTTCATATTCGCCTAGTACAACACCTTGACTGAGAAGTCCTGGAGTGGAAAGTCTAGTAGGGAAGGCAACAGTGGTCTTGTAGGCTAGCAGAGCAGCCCTCTCGTCAGGAGCCTCTAAGGCTGAGAAAACGGCAAATGGGATACACATTGTGAGCTGTTTATCTTTCACACAATCATGACTCCAGGAAGCAACATCCTTGTGACCAATGTCGACAGCAAAAAACAGATTTACCATACTGTTTATACCATATGACCAAAAAAAAAAAAAACATGCACGCTGTAATCTCAAATATAGTATGGTCTTACTTTAAAGAAGCAGTTTGTAACTTTTAGAGCCCTCTGCTGCCTGAGGGGTGAATTACAGTTGAAATGAAAACACAGACTGACCCCATCCTTTCTGCTGACAACTAATTCTGTCTCATGGGTTGACTTTTATGTACAACAAAAGTGAGCACTTCTGTCCAAATGCTTTAAAACTTAAAACAAAACTTTCTGCACCATAATTGCACACATCAGCACTTGATTCAACTAATCATACTGTTCTGCCACTGATCTGTTTTTTTGTTTTTTTTGTTTTTACATACACACTTTTATATTTTCCGTTATACTTCCTTCACTTTTCCACCTGCAGTTATTTATATTTCATGGGAATTTTATTAAGAACCTATTCTTAGTATATTTTTTTGTATATTTTTATATAATTCTTTATTTTATACTCTTATTGATTCTATTTTTATGACAGATAGCCAAAAAGTATTTCTACATGTACTGTGTATTGTTGTATATGTAACAAAGAAAATTTTAATTTGATAAAAACATTTTAAAAGAAAATCAAAAAACTTATTCTGTTTTTATTTCAGTTCTATCATAGCTTTATTTTTATTCTACTTTTAGCATTCCACTATATCATACTATGTATAAAATGTGAATGTAAATTTTGAATAAAAAAACAAAGTATGTCTGATAGATGGTAAAATAGCAAATCACACTTTTTCAAATAGACCTTTGCAATTACTTAATTTCTAAAGATTTCAAAACATTTTTTTTTCTCCAAAAACTGCTTACAAACTGCTCCTTTAAGTTTTTTTTAATTTACCCAAATGGCAACTTTTATACACATGTGATTTGCAGTAAAATAGCACTTGTGTGGGTGAGTAAGCAGAAAATATTACTGAAAATATATTAATGTCTTTTGTGCCATGAAAGCAATTTCCAGTGTGAACAAAATAAAGAAAATCCGACATTCATATGCCCTGTTGTGCCATTAGCCTAAATAAGTTATGTCCCTAAAATAAATAACATAATTCCAGCATATTACCTTTCTCTGCCCACTAAATACAAGTAAATATAATGACTACATGCACTTATGCCATAAATACAAAAAACAAAACCATAGCTGTGTGTTGATGTTAGGCAGCTGAAGCGTTGGATTAAAGATGGCAAAATACTGCAAAAATGTCAAACTGATGAACTGTTAATCAAGTCAAAGATTTGAATTAAAAAGGCATGCTCTTACTCTTACTTGAAGCTTTCTTTGCTGGTTTCTTGGGTGCCTCAGTTTTAGTGCAGAAGGCTGCAGAGAGTGGAGTTCTCATTGAGCCCCAGCCATCCTGCCGGAGGCACTGAATATAAGCAAGGAATATTATTTATTCTAGAATAAATTATTATAGGAGTAGATCATTTAAAGCTTTTTTTAAAAAAAAGATTTGTAGGAAAAGATTAACCAGAAATGAAACATACACAGTTCTATTCTCAAACCAGCCCCAAAAGACATTTGGCACACTATATAATGATGTTTGATGATAGTGCTGAAGATGGGGTCAGGCTTAAGCCACAACTGAGACTACTGAAAGCCAACAACAGCTGATTAATCAGGTGGAATGGGTGTGGCTCCTGACTGAATAGACTGAAAACTAGCAACCAACCTGACCGGTCGTGGAGGAGATTGACCACCCCTGATCCCACTACTAAACTCACATAGGCCACTATATAGGATTCTGTGTAATGATTTATACACACTAAATTGGTAGCTATAAAGCTCCTTTCCTTGTATCTCTGTAATAACACAAGGAAGCACATTTCAGACAAACAATCAAAAAATCTTTTAGAATTTGTGAAAATTCCATTCAACTACTTATGCACAACTAGACAACCAGACAGACAGATAGATAGATTCCCAATACAGCATTGTGACTGATATATCCACAATGTCAGTATTTTTTGGTTTTGGGCCTTAATTAGCTCCAGTTAAAACTCATAAAATTCATATAATATACCGATTACAACAGCGAGAGTGATATTCAGCATTATTTTTCATCATGGTTAACGCAAGAACTGTAGTTTAAGCTTTTGTTTAATACAAAAACAGCCAAAAAGACATTTAAACAAACTTGTTCATGAACAATTCTGATGTGTTATGCTACAATTTATCGTGTAACGAATTATGTAAGTCGCGTTATGAGGTTATTAAGGACAGTTTATAATTGGCATTTAGATTTCTTTCCAATTTAAATACAAAACAACCAACAAAGTTGTGGATAAAACTGTCCTTGCACTTAGGGTATTTATGTCACACTTTAATCTATTCGTTTTTTATTTTACCTTCAACGTTCCGAGTCGTCCTAGCCTTAGCAGAGAGGTCGCCATCTTTGTGCTCCTGATATTATTGTACGTGCAGAAAAGCGACTTTATTTGAAGCGTTCCGGGAATCGAAAAGATTATTTATTTCTTATTTCAGACTCTTTTTTTTTTCAGACATCTTTCTATATAATGGTTTACAATATCCCAAAGTTTAATACTGTTAAGACAATCCAAATACACTTGCAAATATGACTATAATGAATATTAGTAATGTAAATATACACTCAGTAACCACTGTAAGGTAGGCTTTATATGATGTCTGCACTATGATAAACAGTTGTTCACCTAAATTATTCAGCTAACATATGTCCTGTGGTCAGACACAGACCAATTTACACATACTGTGGATCAGTTAAAGTCGAGCTGGTCTCTAACTGTACACTGACTGTAACTGAACAATCCAGCACAGTCTGACCACATATCAAGTTGATAAAAACACAGGCCAAGCTGGTTGTGGGTGTATATTTTTATTATCCCAAAATGCAGCTTAGCGGTTGTGTGCCTTGCTGATATCAATGCAAATACAGTTCATTGTATATAATGGGTATATCTTGCTGTAAACTCAAAACGACTGAAGCATCATCATACAGACATATCTGTTTGAATATATAGTTTGTTATTTGAGGAGGAAACTATACATCACTCATCACAGTTAGATTGCTAGCTTGTAGATAACCAAAGAAACATGAAAAATAATAATTATAAGAATTCATATCAAATAATATAATATCTCAGGGTCAGTTTTACCTTTAAGTGGCAAGTATGTTACACACACTACTTCAGTGTCACTTCCACATCCATCAACCAAATAATAGGCTATTTATGGCCAGCTGTGGGCCTTATTCATTGATGGAAAGGGTCAAGTATGTGCACATGGTGGCAACAGAAGCTCATTAATTGAATATAACCAAAAAGGCTACAAAATATTATAAATAAATATTTTATTAAAAATTTAATTATTAATTTATAATAGGATTGTATAAGCTACTAAATATATAAATTAGAAAATCTTGGTAGCTTTAAAATAAATTACTCTAGAAACAGTTAAGACTCTGGGTTACTGAGCAGAAGGTCAAGGTTCATGTCCCAGCACTGCCAAGCTGCCACTGTTGGGCCTCTGAGCAAGGCCCTTAACCCTCTCCTCCTAACAAGCAACGAAGCCCTTGACCTCAACTTCCTAACAAGCATGGATATGCTGAGAAAATTTCATTGTGCTGTAATTTTTGTGATAAAATTATTGCTTCTTAATATGAAGCAAATCCGAATATCTGACCTTTTCAATGCATATGGCGGTGTCCAGTCTCGGCCGATGTGAGTGCGGGTTTTCATTCCAACCAAGCATAAGCCACACCTGAGTCTATTGAAAGCCAAGAACAACTGATTAAACAGGTGGAATCAGATGTGGCTCCTGTTTGATTGGAATGTAATGGTAATGACAATGAAGGAAGAAAACTTTGAAGAACATTACAAAAATTTATTTTCCACTAATTCTTTGTAAAGGTCCATAACCAGGTTAGACACACAGAAAAACAGTACACACAGTATATTAATGCAGTTCGTTCTCCACTCATAGAAACCAAGAAACAATGCAGAAGCCTAGAAACAATGCCACCTGTACTGTAATTCGATACGTATACAAAGACAGGTTTTCATGTGAATGCTGATAAGGCTTCACAGTCTAATAAAAATATATGGCAAAAAAGAGCAACCGAGGTCATTGCATTTGTCCCAGGTTGAGGCACATAGTGGTGTAATGGTATGAAATGGTTGTTTACTTGGTGGACACTTCATCCAGCTTTGGTTCTGTAATACATAAAAAAGTAAATTTTAATTCAAGCCTCAGGACTACTACTAAATGTAGAAACAGATTATCACTAGATTGGTAGATTTGTGTTCATAGTTATTTCATGCTTAACTGATCCTCCTAACTACAACCAGTATAAATGTATAATTTAGCAAGGATACAAAAAAGTTTAAGTTAAAGGCTACATAAAAGCCTATATAAATGAAACTACACAGATACACAAAAAAATCTTTGCACCCTGTGTAGTTCTGCATAAATTTTACACATTCCATTATATTCTATTTATCCGCATTACATTTTCCCCCGACCCCCCTGGAGGCAATAGTACTAGCCACTAAGACCCAACTAAAACCCTTATGTACAATAAACATGTACTTTAACATAAGCAGAAATATAAATAGAAGATTTCTACTTCTAATCGAGTAGCACGTTACCTAAAGTGTCTCCTCTCCTATGTAAGAACAAGATTTCTGTATTTTTTTTCCACCACTGGTGATCAGTAACACAAGCCCACATCACCTTAAGTGTAGATTTAACACATAACATGGTCATTAAAATGACTGCTGACATTTGCTTCTAGTTTTAAATCATGTTTCCACGTCCCAGCTATGACTCACGTCTGCCTTTGCAGCTCTGTGTTAAAGCCCCAAGCTTTGTTTCAAATAAAAATACAGACATAACATATGCGAACAATTCCCTCAGAAAAATGGGCAACACCACATGTTTGTATGTACAGAATAAAAAGCATGCTATGGTTATAATTTTATGTTATACCATTATAAGAGTTCTAATATGCTCGCTAGGTTTGCTTGTGCTTAACCGTTTAGCTTTTGCTCACTAGTTTACCCGCATGGTTGATCAGCCTGTATGAGCTCATTCAAGCGTGAACATAGTTTTAATAACCGCTGCATGAACAGGATGAGCATTTAGCTTGGGGCTATTGAGACTAAATCTTATGTAAGGTTTACCCAGGAATAGATCTGACTACTTTATAATAAAAGGGGGACATTATTGTGGTGAAGTAAACAACACAATGTATTTGTACTTGGTATATACAAACCATATGATCCCAGAGAGTGTCCATTTCTACATGCCTAATAGCATTGCAGCAAAGCTCAGTTAAGGTAATTAAAATAAACCATCGACCCACCAGGGAAATTAAACTCTGGGAATGATTCCAGGTCTCCACCACCATACAGTCTTTTTAGTTTGGCGATTTCCTCAGCCAGTGCCTTGTGGTATTCAGGACCTGCATCAACTAGACCACTAGTTCCTCTGGTAATACAGGAGGAAGCAGTTATATAAACACACACTGACTGAACAATTATTACCAAAAAGCAGTGAAACGTTCATTTATTTAAATTCAGAAATAATGTTGTAATGAGTTTATATGGCCAAAATGCCCTGTACTGTATGAAGGGAAGCTTTGGAGACAATGTCATCAGGATGAGAAACACTTACGTGTTCAGTGAGGAATAGCTGCGGATGGAATCCAAGAAGAGTTTCTGAATAGGGTCCAAGCCAGCTAACAGCCAAAGAAAGAAACAAAAGATTTAGCACATCTCCTTACATACACAGGAGATAGATAGATAGATAGATAGATAGATAGATAGATAGATAGATAGATAGATAGATAGATAGATAGATAGATAGATAGATAGATAGACGGACACGGATAGATGGACAGACAGATAGGTACATGGTTTTAAATTTCAAAACAAAATTAGTGAAGACTTCAGGACTGATTTCCCCAAAAGCCAATATAGTTAAGAGACTGATGTTCAAAATTTTTCAAGCTTTTTCTCCATATTTTTTTCTTCTTTTTGCTATATTTTAAAGACCACTGACTGTATCATAAAAAGTTTAATATGCAATATGTAGTCTGCTTTATTGCAGAAAATAAGGGAAACTCAATGAAAGTTGAACCTTATTGGCCTGGTATATCTCATTCTTACAGATCATCCATACTTTTTCAAAAGAATTTCTAAACTTTTTTCAAGTCAAATGATTAAATTTTAGCTCATTCCATTCTCATTCAACCACTTTACAGTGATATGTATAAATTCTTTGCTATCGGCAGGAAGATCAAGACTTCAAATCTCTTTGCAAGTGTCAGAGACTGTCAAGCCTTTAAAATAAAGTATGTTACATATGCCTGGATTATATTCTTCTGAAATGAATTTGGATGAAAGAAGCATCTAGAAAATGAATGAAATGTAAAAGATCTCCATGCTATGGGGGAAGTGCAGCCAGCTAAAGCTTGACTTAACAAAGCCTGCATTCCACATAAGGCAACCACACTCCACATTCATGAACACCAGTGTGTGTGTGTATGTGTGTGTGTGTGTGTGTACGACCATGCAGACTGAAAGAGGAAAAAATATTACATTACTGATATCATGCACATCTCCCCAGAAGGAATACTATGTCACAGAGTGTCAAAGAGCAAGCAAAGATGAAAAAGGACCAGTCTGTTCTACAAAGCTAAATGAAATAAAACCTCCATATTGAACATTTTTGTTTAAAATCAAATTCAATATGATATAAGTAATATGCAATATTTTTCAAATACATTAAATCAATCATTGTCATCCTAATCTTAACAAAAGCTTTGTCAAGAAAGGCGGAAAAATCTGATTTAATGTTTTTTAAAAAACTGTTGCAATAATGTGTGAAAGACCAATTTACAACTGCATTTTCAAGCACTGGAGAAGACAAAACTGTGAAAGCACAGCATGGAAAGAAAGAGAGAAAGAAAAGGTTAGGAAGGTTAAAGTGTACCACAGGTCATTAAACAAAATAAAAGAGAAAACAAAATTCAAGTAAAGTAGATATGTGCAAGATTTGCTGAAAGTCAGTGATCAAAGACAAATACAGTGCGAATTCATACACTGCAACCAAACTGAACCCTGTAGTGAGAAATATTGAGTTACAAGACAAAGTAAAAGTGCACATGATGCAAGATGGAAACATTGCAAGGGGATAATATAACTAGCACTGACTAGATATGTTCATCATCCAAGCTAGAACATGGGCAAAAGCACCAAAAATGTCTGCAAGTACAATCTAGAGTTGTTACAGTGTCACAGAGTCCAGTTTAGTCACGGTGAATGATGAGTTAGTTACCTCAACACTGACTTTTTCAATACACTATTTAAACTCAATCTTTCATCGCCAGCATGCCTCTTGTCCTCACATCCACTCTCTGGTCCATTTCATCTTATAATAAAATGATAAAAACAGAAAGCCAAATTTATCAAGCTGGATAAGTCTGGATTTTTTTGTTCATAGGAGCATTGATGCAAGAAATTTTCATGAAAATCTTACAATTAAGAAGATCATTAATATACTACTCATGCTACTGAGTGTGTGAAAATTTAAGCTGGTAAATAATATGCTTTTTTATTGGTATAAATGCGAGTCAAAATAACTTTCACGTTTGTGGAGATTTGTAGACAATACCAAATGCAAATCAGCCTTGCTGTGATTAGCATACATCAACATACATTTTAGAATGAAAGTAAAATCTGAATCTTTTGTCTATTCAGAGGAAATGTTTAGTCCAATTTATGAAAAGATTGATGAATGTGGCTCAGTGTAAAAAAAGATTTATGGAACTATCATTCCACAAAAATATCTTTTGTTAAAGACTGCATTCTGGGAAAGAGTTTTTGTGCCTTTTCTTTAGTATCAAAACACTCCAGGAAGTGCTCTTTTCTTTCATCTCCCATAGGAATCAAAGCAAATCGAAGTACTGGCCGAGTTTAAAATATATAAATGATAAAAGGTTTAAAGCCTACATACATACATGATGTTATCATATGACCAAAAGGTGCTCCACAAGACTTTTGTACAAAGATTTTATAATAAATGTACTTTTAAATGGTTAGTTAATACTGTGCAGCCATGAAATGATAATATTTTTAGACTTGGTCATCATACTGTGACAATTTCTGACCATAACACCCTTGGCACAAAGGGTCAGACCCTTTATGTTCGATTAAACCTTGAGTAGAAGTTGCTGCTGTCCACACTAGAACTTAAGATTGTGAACACAGCCCAATTTGAGTGATTTAAGTCTACATGGCCACAGTGACACTACTAAGCTGTGGCAGTACTGGTAATACACAACTAAAAGCTTTACATAACGAAAATAATTTTTGTTTAACAAATTTAAGTGTCTGAGTTCTGTGAAGCAATGCCTTAAATAAAGAAGTAAGCCTATGCCTATTCATTTACTATAAAATCCAGTATAATAGTATTAGAGTATAAAGAAGAGTAGGTAAGGGAGGTGGTGGTGGTGCATACCATCAGGTGCATCCACTATGACAGAAGGTTGTGCTGCATCTGTGATCACAGTGGCAATGTCATCCGTCTTTTCTGCAGGGACAGCTTCACTGACATCAGCAACTTCAGCTACAGTTTCAGCAATTGCTTCCACTACTTCAGCAACAGCTTTAACAGGGACAGTTTCTGCAATGACTTCAGTTACTGCTTCAGCAGCAGCTTCTAGTACAGCCTCAACAATTTCTGTTACTGGGGAAGCATCAGGTTCAAGAGAAGATGGAGCTTCAGTTGCAACTTCTATGGGGGGTGCTTCTGCTGCAGCTTCTTGTGCAGCTCCTGTAGGGGTCACTTCTGTCAAAACTTCAGGATCGGATTCAGTGGGGGCTGCTTCAACTGTAGACACTGGGGTAACTGCCATAACTTCTGGGCTTGCTTCAGAAGCAACTGCAGCAGTGGTTGCTCCAGGTGTAACGTCTGGGGCAACTTCTGTAGGGGCAGCTTCAACTGCAGCTTCTGGGATAACTGCAGCAGGGGTTGCTTCAGCTGCAACTTCTGGGGCAACCTCTGTAGGGGCAGCTTCCACTGCAGCTTCTGGTTCAGCTGTAACTCCTGCAGCAACCCCTGTAGTAGCAGCATCAACTGTAAGTTCAGGGAAAACTTCTGCAGGAGCTGCTTGAGCTGTGACTTCTGCAATAACTTCTGCAGGAGTTGCTTCAGTGGCAAAAGGGCAAACTGCTTCTGGAATGGGTATAGCTTCAGCTGTAGAAGCAGTGGCCAGGGCTTCTGCAACAGGTGCAGCTTCAGCTACAGTGGCAGCAGCCTCAGCAGTGGGTGCAGCTTCAGTCATACATGCAGCAGGAGCAGTTGTTTCAGCACTTGTTGAAGTTTCTTCTGCAGGTACCGTTTCTCCCACAGCTTCAGTAACGGGGGAAGCGACTGCTGTTGCAGTTTCAGCAATAGGTGTAGCTTCAGCTGTTACCTCTGCAACTGGTGCTGCAGTTTCTACAGCAGGTTGAGCTGCAGTGGTTTCACTTGCTGTAGGTGCAGTAATGGCTTCAGCAGCTTGGGGTGCTGCAGCTTGCTTAGGAATGGCTGTAGCTATGGCAGAAACAGCTCCAGCAGCAGTGGTGGTAGCTGCAGCTGCAGCAGCAGCAGCAGTGGTGGTAGCTGCAGCTGCAGCAGCAGCAGCAGGTGTTACAACTTCCTTGGTGACTTCTGGGTAGGATTTGTGTTGGACAAGTTTTTCTATATCAAAGTACGTTTTCGGTTTGGATTTTTCTGTGATAAAAAGGAAGGAGGGCAAACACACAGATTATTAAATATCTTCATGCCTTGCACTGTCTGGATTTGACCACTGATAATCTACTGAGTACTTTCAACAAAAAGTGATTAGATAAAGCGTTCCTGTAATATTTTAGAACAACAATACAGGTATATACATTATGCAAGAAGCCTCAATGTTTGGCAGAAGTGTATTTGTCATGGTGACCAAGATTGATTTTACCAAAAACCCATGACTCAAGCTGTAACTTACTCGCCATACCCAGCCAACTCCAGCTCTGACAATGTGGCGCAAGCATGAAGTAATGTTCATATTTTTCAATCTGGGTCTGTTTTGATCAAGAGTTCAGTAATCTTGGTCGAGTTTGGAAACTGTCTTAATCTCTGAGGTACAAAAACTCCAGTAACTTTGTGCAGACCTGAGGCTGGGAAGCAAATAAGGTGACTGGTGGTCCGCCCTACTTCACGTTTTCAAGTGAAAATGCATTAACCTAGAAAACAATCAGATTTGCAACTGAACTATTTTGTATACTCTATAACCATGCATCTTTAACTGAAATGTCTTTAACTGAAAATAATTATCATATCAAAGTGTGATACCAGCATTATTCAGCAAGGATAATACATTCATACACATACTGTGATATTCTAGAAATTCCTGTTGCTCATGATCTTCTAAGAAAATTATACAGAGGCATGATCTTGCATTGCTCTCAAAATCACTGCAAACAATAGGAATGAGGTATTGACCTAAACATTAGCTCCAGTTGCCTTAATTTAGGTCTTGTGTTAGCTTCAGAGGCTTCAAAGTGTCACCTTCTGGACAGATTGCTGAAAGTCTATTTCGAAGATCTTTCTCTGTGAGTGAAGATCTGAGTGAATAAACCAGATTTGTCCTGCATTACCAATTCTTTCTTGATTCAGATCTTCTTTATCAGCTTTTCACATAAAACTATGGCAATTCTTAGTCCTGGTGGTGGTTATAGGTCATTCTGGTGATGTCAGATGGACGTGCAAAGGCTTTCTACTCTTAGAAACAACGCAACCCAACACTAGTTGAGCTATTCACAGGAGTTCCCTATGGATAGTATGTATGAAAGACTTTAAAACGGTATGTACGAAAGTTTGTGGATGTGATATGCCATCTCCATAACATAGCACACATACACATACAATATTTTCAACATTGTACAACACAAGAGTAACTGAATATGTTTCATGCATTAAAATTCTATACTGGGGAATAAAACTTTAATAAAACTTGCTTTGATTTTCTATCTTTTTTTTATTTCTATGATATATGTTATCTTAAAAATGATATCTTAGACCATATTTCAGAATGTATTTAAACATTTAATTATATGAATAGAATTTTACCCTTTGTAATCTTTCTTTGTAAAAAAAAAAAAAAAAAAAAAAAAGTGCCACTATAATGCATTTCACATTGTTCAGCTACTTGTTTAGGATTAAGTCACAATTGCTATTTTATTTACCTGGTTAATTAAAAATGTTGGTACCACACTTTGAATATACCAAAGGTGTGTGGACATCTGACCATCTCACCCACATGTGCCCATATGTGGAAGCACACAATTATATGGGATGACTTTTTACGCTATAGGATTATAAATTTTCCTTCACTGGAACTAAGAGGCACAAACCTGTTTCAGCATGACAAGGCACCTTGCGATACAATGCTGGAAAGGATTAACTTGGCTGTCCTGCACAGAGCCCTGACCTCAACTCCAGTGAACACCACTGGGAACTGGAATGCAGACAGTCCCACCAGCACTTCATGCCCAGCTATGGTGCCTGATCTCACTAATGAATGAGCTGAATGAGCAAAAATCATGACAGCCATGCTCAAAAATCAAGTTGAAAGCCTTCCCAGAACAGTGGAGCTTATTATAACAAAATAGAGGAGACTAAATCTAGAACGGGGTGTGGAAGGGCTGGGGTGGGTGCAGGTTTTCATTCCAATCAAGCAGGAGCCACACATGATTCCACCTGTTTAATCAACTGATTTGGGCTTTCAGTAGACTTCGGGTGTGGCTTCTGCTCGGTTGGATGGAAAACCTGCACCCACCCCAGCCCTTTGCAGATAAGGTTTGACACCTCTGCATTACAGTGTATAGTGTACAAATCATATTTGTGTATCTCTAGTGTATGTGTGATACACCTTTGTTAATCTCAAGACATAAAGAATAAAACATTACATTCTTTGTATTTGTTCACTGTATTCTGTTCTTTTGTACCTTTGTTGGACTTTTTGGACTTCTTGCCTTCCCCAGATTTTGAACTGAGAGCGACTGCTGGGGCTTTTGGTAATGCACTCAAGCTCTCTGCCTGTAGGGCCTAATAAAAGAAAGGAAATTAGTCTCTGTACTGTATTCCAGTTCATAACTCTGCACATTTTTGTTGGTTTTGATCTGGATCAAAGCATGTCATATTTGAAATGAAATAACATCTATGCAATGGGTATACTACTTGAGTAAAAATGTGTGCATATTCAGCTGTTTGGACAGGAAACTGGGTAAACTGACCTCTATTATACAATTTATTTGCAAGAATTCCATGATGGTAAAACAATACTGATAACATGCTACAAGCTTCTATCACCAAACAATGTTAGGTGTGATAACACAAGTTATGCAATGCATTCAGATGTACAGTGTTAGTCAACATAACACATTAATGTCTTATTAGACCTGCTCTGATACTGATCCAGTGTTTCAAGTCAGTATATATACTCTCATTGGTGGCTCAGTGGTAGGTTTCTCGCCTATCATGCGGAAGGCCCGGGTTCGATTCCCAGCCAATGCCTCAACCCCAGCCACTGGATGCAGTGCTGGTCCCAAGCCCGGAAAAATGGGAGGGTTGTGGCAGGAAGGGCATCTGGTGTAAAACCTGTGCCAAGTTGTTGTGCGGACCAGTCGGTCCGCTGTGGCGACCCCAAACAGGGAGCAGCCGAAAGCAACTTCTTCTTCTTCTTCTATATATACTCTCAATCTGGTATCAGATTGGTGTATCTCTATTTACATTTCAACAGTTTTAAAAAAATAAAATAAATCAAGACCTGGTCTATGACGATTATCAGGGATAATACTGATGTAAAGCTGTATTTTATTTAACTGTGATTATATCAATATTAATATTTGTACATACATTACTTGGCAGTTTTATTACCTATAATAATAAGGAAATATACTGGTACATTCAACCTACAACACTACATATCTAAGCTGAAATAAAATGATTTCCTAATTTGTTCTTAACAGCATACACACAATTCACAGTACACCTTGAGTGATATTGACACAAAGCAGAGAAACGTGTGGTCATGTGATCTGGGTTTGGACATTATGTACCAGTCATGGATCAATATAAATAATAATTATAGAAATATTTTTACTTAGTAAAATATGCAGATATAAGTCATGGGGCTGTAAAAAATAATTTCAAGATGTTAATTTTATAAACATCAATTAAAGCCAGTTATATTCAAATACACAAATAATATTCAAAGGTGTAAACTATTTTTTTTCATTACTTCAAATTATAATAGAATTAAGCAACTAATTCAAGTATACTATTTAAAAAAATATGGTTGACAAACCCATACTATTATTGACTGTTTTTTATTAGTGATTATTTTTCTCATAATGAATAAAAATACGTTCAGATTAACCGCAACAACAATAAAAACAACAACAAAATACTTCTGTTACCTTTAGAGATCCCAATCGTCCCAATCTGAGCAAGGAAGCAGCCATGTGTACGCTTTTTAAGCTCTTCCTGTAGAAAATAAACCTTACTGATGTTGTTTAATATCTTTCTGTGCAATAGTAACTTTAAATACCAATAAACTGGCTCATTATGTTAATCGCAGCTGCAGTGTGTTTGTGTCCTGTAAATGAAAGTCCCAGTATTTCCCATCCACAGGATTCTGCAGATTAGTAGTGAAATGTATTATATATATATATATATATATAATAATAACCCTTAAACATTTAACCCTGTCATAAAGTGGACTGCATGATCACAGTCTTCCCTTTCTTCAGCTACACTGTGTATGCTTTTTATACAACTGCACTAATGAGGTTTTATTGTCGAGAAAAAAAGTTTTACCTTGCAAACTGAAAAGGTAAAATATCAAACCGGGTTAAATGTTCGGCTTAAAGTCCCTTAGAAATGCTCCAATCAAATGCAGGTAAATTCAGACCAAAGAATGAAACTCGACCAAGTCTCTGTGCCTTGAGTTTCATAAACAGGGAAAACTCCCCCATCCTACTTTACTCCACCCATCTTCTCTCCTTTTACTCTTACTTCTTTGTTCTTTCATTTTTTTTAAGTATTAAAACTGTAATGGAATGCATTAACGATCATAATCAATACTCTACAATGCACACTAACAATCCACGTTTTTTTTTTAAGAGAAGTATAATCATATATGCGTGGATAAATAGTTTATTTATTTATGACGTTCAGTACAACCCAAAGGATGAGGAACAGGGTTGCCAGATCTGTATGACAACAGGAAATCACAAAATACTACGCAGTGCTACAGATTACAAATGCATCGCTGTATTAGAACGCACTTAATATAAATCATTTTGGGGTTTTGAAAGTAGTTTCTTCTCTCATGCATGCCTAATAACATAGACTATTGCAAATATACAGTATAGTCTATTAAAGTGATACAAGTCTTTTTCTGCACATCATATATTTGTTGTAAAGAAATTTGCAAGATTGACATTTAACGTCATTACAACAGTTCTTTAGTAACTTAGTTTACTGCATGTTTACTTTGCTTACTTTAATTGGCATGCAGAAGTTTCATATAGTTTCTTTCAACTACAGCACTGTTAAATTCTCAATTTGATTTGTCTAATTACTGAAAAGGTACACTATATTGCCAAAGGTTTTGGGACACCCCTCCAAATCATTGAATTCAGGTGTTGTTTTTCAGGAGTTAGGCTCGGCCCTTTAGTTCCAGTAAAAGGAACTCTTAATGCTTCAGCATACCAAGACATTTTTGACCATTTCATACTCCCAAATTTGTGGGAACAGTTTGGGGGATGGGGGCACTTAGAGCGAAAACTTTTTGAGCGGAGGCCTTCACGTCCAACATCAGTGCCAAGCCAAACTCCTGAGAAACAACACCTTAATTAAATGATTTGGAGGGATGTCCCAAAACTTTTGCCAATATAGTATATTTTCCTATAAGAGCATGTCCCGAATGCTAACACTTATTTTCGGACTGTGGTCCAGGGACCTCCAGGGGTCTGTAAAAGTATATAGATATAATAATAGAGTTCTCTGTTATTGTGGGGAATTTATTAGTTATTATATTTTGGGGTACACGAACATAAAGCACAGACCTAATATGTTCTTTTGGTGGAATGTATAGGAATTGAAAATATTATGTGACATTGTTAAATAATGTTCATAAATCAGTACTGAAGGGTTCACTGAATTTATTTTGCAGTTAAACAGGTTCCTGACTGCAAAACGTTCGAGGCCCCTTTTCTTATACCTGGCAATATGAGAATCAGCAGCGTTGTTTACTTCACTGCGTTTTCGTCAAAACCACGCCCACTACCTCAGCCCGCTTCACTATGATTGGTCGGTGGGACATTAGTTTGTTTATTTGTTGGACGATCAAAAGTTGTGACAAAATATTTTTTAAGTTATATAAAAGTAAATGAAAGTGGTTTATCCCACTGTAGCATTT
Organism: Hemibagrus guttatus; assembly: GCA_033459395.1. Classification (NCBI taxonomy): domain Eukaryota; kingdom Metazoa; phylum Chordata; class Actinopteri; order Siluriformes; family Bagridae; genus Hemibagrus; species Hemibagrus guttatus. The sequence goes on from JAUCMX010000006.1 coordinate 7,925,462, forward strand.
CTCTGCAAAGGTTTCAATGTTTGTTTGCTTGTTTTTTAATCTTCTCCACTATTCAGTAGTATTAAATTCTGTACGGAAAATTATTGGGTTTTTTTTTAAAAAAGTATTTCTTAATGTTTATTTTTTATGTTCGGCAAATATGAAAAAAATATTAATATCTGCACAGACTCCAATGAATCCGTGTAATTCTGAGACCTTTTTGGTGATTATAACGACCAAAGACCAATCACAGCGTAAGTCAGGCGTTCATATGGATGACGTATTAATAATGCGACCGGGTTTTCACACGTGAGTAGTAGCTATCATGGCTGCTGTTTGTTGTGCGGGAGAATGGCTGGTGATGAGCAGCTCGCATCATTTAATAGCTGTGAATATCAAAGAGACCAGGTCTGAAGTTTCACGATGTATTTCAATTTATACAGTGTGTAAAAACGGTATAATATATGTGTTAGGGTAGATACTCGCTGTTGGTAGAGTCTCAGTGGGAAGCGTAAAAATGAGAGTAAAATCTGTTCGTGCAAGTGAAAATTAATTTGATTTCATCTTCCTACTTGTCATGAATATGAGATATTTTTATTAATTGGCGGAAAGTACAGCAGTTCTTTGTTGGTTGTAGGTCAACAGTTTGTAGGTATTCTACTTAAAACATGTTGAACTCCTCTAGAAAAGTATTGGGCAGTATTTTTATTGAGATTTGATCAATCAGCTGATCAGTGTTGAATCAGATGTTTCAGCTCAGTGACCAAATTCACAAGTAGAAAACAGGATGTCAAAGTTTGTCAATGTAGTATGTATTTTCTTATAGATTAAATATGCTGGATTATTTTGACTATCTAATATATAAAGATGATATTGTGTCCTTTA